>CP125838.1:50153109-50614925 GCA_030408175.1 Trifolium repens
GGCAAGTGTACCAGTCTGTCGAGTAATAATTCACACTCTACTGAGTAGAATGAGTTCGTATCCACAGGGACAGTGCCTCGGTTACTAAGTTTATTCTAGGATTTGTTGAGATTGCCTCCGCTTTATAAGTTGGGATAATTTTAGATTCAAGAAACAGAGAATATAACTAGAAAGAAAGACAATTTAAGAAGATAGGTTAAGTAGTTGGAATCCCTCCCTTATTCCTGCTGGGTAGTTGGTGCTATATCGTTGACTAATCCTTTTTATTATTGGTGAACTAATATAATTAGTAATAACCGCGTACGGTAATTACCCTAATTACGAGTATAAAGAACCTTAATTACTAGTTAGAAACCTCGTGTAGACATGTTGTCACATTCCTATACTAATTATTTAGATTCTAAATATGTAGTCAATTAAGTTCGGTTGCATTAGTTCTCTAACCCTTTTACCACTAGTGTGATTAAGCTATTGTCTAATTGGTCGGGGTTGGCTGCCGGTTTTGAGGCACAATACTAGATCACTAACCCTATAAGTTAGTTGCCGGTTTTGAGGCACAATGCTAGATATCACCATCCCTAAAAGCGTTCTCCTAATTGTAGCTATCAATCGGGTTACGTAATTAAAACATAGACAATAGAATAAATAAAACTGAATAGAAAATTATATAAACTTAGTACCAATTTACATGATTCCAGCATTCCTAAGGGAGTTCATCTTCTCCACCTAACCTAAAGGAGTTTAGCTACTAATAGACATAATTAAATTACGGGAATTAAAAAAATGCATACCAATAACCTTGCTACCTTGCGGAGGAAGTTACCTTTCCCGTTGAAGGGGGAAAGTTCCTTTCCTAGAGCTCCTCCTCCTTTGCTCCTTATAGAGAAATAGTTCTCTAAATTTCTGAATGAATAATTGTGAAGGAGGAGAGCTCTATTTATAGTTTTTTTGGACTTGGGCTGCAAGGCACATCGTGCTACGATGGATCCATCGTGCTGTGATGTGAAGATTCAGTTTAAAATTATAACTGATCTGGTGCGTTTGATCACCTTGTTCACCAAGAAATGCCACCGTACCACGATAGAGGTCATCGTAGTACGATGGGCATATTTACTTCAAAAATATAACTTGTGCTGTCTTGGCCAACAACCAGCTCCATCGTACTGCAATGAGACATCAAAATTACGTTTTTGCTTCAACACGAAAGTTGTATATTTTTGTCTTAGCTTTCCAATGCATGGTCACAGACCTCATTCCGATACTCGTAGCTCAAGTTATTGTCCGCAGACTAAGAGTTGCGCATTTTCTTCATTATTTGCATTTTTTATGCATTTTCTTCAATTCTTGACTTCTTGGACAACTAGCTTTGCTTCTTTAGGTTTTTGCCTTGTAATTGATCTAAAACTAATACTAAACTAATAATAAATAATACTAAAAATATCATATAAATTACTGTCATCACAACCCCAAACTTAAGCAGTTGCTTGTCCTCAAGTTACATGCCTGCTAAGCAAAATCGTCAGTAAAACAACAAGCATATATAGATGACAGGAATTTCACAACCTTATGTATTTGTCAGCAATGGAACCACTGAACTTCACCTCAGCGATCATGCTCAGTCAATATTTGGGCTCAAGAGACGTCAATAGTAGCAAGTTAGAGAAATGTTCATGAAGAGTCCATGTACAACATTTTCTCTCTCTCACATTTTATTTTTTCGCTCAAAATTGAAAGGGTGACTCTCAATCATCGTACAACCTGCCATTTTACCATAGGCTTGCAAGAACTCTAAGCAACCAGTCAAAATTCAATAAACATGCATTTTTGGAGGTCTTTTCAGGGTTATAACGTGACTTAGGTCAAGGTATGACATTTTTGGGAATAGTAGGCTAAACATTGGAGTTAAGTTCTACTTTGGTTCCTTTTTGTGTACGCAACTTTATTCCTTAGGGTGTCTTTTTGTGTTGGTATCAGAGAGTAAGAACCGGATGTGTCTTTGTATGGTTATTTTCTATAACTTTTTGTGTCATTTGGCTCTTTCTTTTTCATTTTTTTTTAAGAAACTGTTTTTTTAGGGAGTTTTTGATGTTTTCCCGTCTCTTTTTTCATTTTTTTCTTTTTCTTTTTGTAGTGATAGTTCCCTGTACACCCACCCCAAACTTAGATGTTGCTAGTTCCATGAGCAACCCCAAACTTTTTTTTGTTGCCAAGACTTAGAGAACTATTACCTAACTCCAAAGAGGGTTAATCATTGTTTTTCAGGTCTATAGGCTTGTATCGTGGTTTGCCACCGAAACAAAAGGGATAATTTTTTTATGGCTCAAAATTTGGCTAGCAAATGATAATAATAATATTAATAAGGGTGGCTTGAAAAGGCTTTGGGCTACAACAAACAATAGCCTCAATGCATATATATCAAATTAACCAGTCAGCAGAGAATTAGAGGAAGTTCTAGAAAATAAACAAGTGCACGGTACTCTCATAGTAGATCGAAAGAAAGTGGTAATACCGTTTGAAAATATTTGGCTCAAATCCTCACGTGGCTTAGGTATATCTGAAAGTTGAACATTTGTCTTGCGAACATTACCTTCGTCACTCGTCTCGTTGTCTCTCAAACTTTCGCGCTTTCTGAGCAATCACCTTCGGTGTTCTTTGTATAAAGGCGTGAAATTCAAATCATCCAAATCTAGTTGTTACGTCACTGGAACTTTGCCTATAACTTTTAACATGCACTAGATAATAAACAAGCAAACAATTATTGCATTTTTTAGTAAGAATAGGAGGCTGTCAGCAAATGACATTCATTAAATAGATGATAAACTACTAAGATACAAAGATAGAAGGGAATAGCGGGAATGCTCCATGACTTACTGCCCGCCCTGGTTGATGATACACCAGGTGTAAAGAATATAGGGTTCAGCTCCCTATTCAACAGGTCCATGATGTTATCTGAGTATTGACATGCTTGTGCATGCTCTGAGTCTGATATGCAGCATGTTGCTGCTATGAGTTTGTTACCCCAAACTTTGAACTTTTGTAGCGTTGTCATAGCTACTTCACCTTTTCACCCACTGTGCATCGTGACTGATTAGGTTTGATAGTTGACTTTGTCTTCTGTTGCTCAATTTGGTGGTAATCCTTTTGCTCGGTTAAGAATGTCTGCGTCTCTGTCCCAAGAGATCGTCTCTCATTTACTTGAGACTTGAGACGTTCATTCATCCTTCCATCTTGACTGGATAAGAATCTGGAGGTTATTTTTATTTTCTTTTCTTTGGTGCAATGGGAATGAATTTATGGTTTAATGGTTGTATAGAAGTTTTGGGAATGGAGGGGTAGGAAAATGTTGAGGTTTGATTTTTGTGGCGATGGATGAATGAATAGAAAAGAGATGATGATGGTGAATTTGAAGCTTTATAAGTGTAGGGTTAATTGGGTGGATGGTGTAAGTGTTGCAACTGATGTTTCTTTTTGTAACTTCCAAACTTTCATCGTGTCATGAGCAGTTTCATTGCACGATGGTTGTTCCAATGCCATGTTTTTCAAAAGTTTTTATTTTCATCGTGACACAATAGGAAATTTGTTGCACGATGGGCTTTGGAACAATTCTTTTTAAAAAATTCTTTTTGGACATAAATTTTTTGCATTCCTTCCCTTTTGAAAACAGATCTTGTAGTTTTGAAAAATTACCTAATTTGAAAAGAAATTTAAAATGCAAGAAAAATAAATGAAAGCAATAAAAATACCTTAGGTTGCCTCCCAGGAAGCGCTTCTTTAAAGTCATTAGCTAGACGTCAGAAGACTGTTAGGGCGTCTTATATGAGAGATGAAATATATCATTCGTCTTCTTCCTCTTCTTTGTTAAGAATCCCAGGAATTTGAGAAACAGAGGATATTGCTTCCATACCCTCTTCAGCTTGACCGTAGCAAACAAAGCACAAATCATATCTATGACTTTATCTATCTCTGCTTTTTCCTCGGCTTTGTTGCTAGGTTGTTCTTTTTGTTGCTCTTGAGACTTCATTGGTTGGGGTTCAGCTCCCTTATAGAAATCTTCATCCCGAACACGTGACGCGTTGCATTGGTCCATTTCTATTTCAACCAATTGTTTCTCTTGATCTTCTTGTTCATCATGTGCTTCTTTCAACCTGTCTACATGATACAAAGACATTGAATTTATGTTAGAATCAAGGTCACATGGTGCTTCTTTAAAATTCACCTCCCCAATAGAGCAAGGTATTGGAAGACTTCTTGGGTCGTCCCGCTGTTGTTGAGGTTTCTTTTGCGGTTGCTCCTCTTTTGGTGATCCTGCTTCTAGCTTCTCTTCTGGAGTTTCTGTCTTCTTACTCCTTGAGGTTTCAGATGGTACTTCATTAACCACAGAGTCTCGACTTTCATCGCCTATGGACTCTAGCTCATTCTGGGTGGCAACTGATTCAGTTGTCATTCCTCCTTGTGCTTCAAACTCCCTTTCTTCATTGAATTCAATCCAATTGTCCAAAAAGGACTCATGTCTTCGAGGTCTTTGGATGAACTCGTTGAATAATTCATAAGCTAGTTCTATGGGTGTATTGTATTCTGCACCCTCTTCGATGATAGTCTCCAGGATAAGCAATTGTTCATCTTTATCCCATTCTAATAACAAGACTCAAAGAAACTTATTAGTAGTAAAGTACAATGAAAAAGACAAGATTTTCAAAAAGTTTATATTTTATTTTTTGTTGTTTTTGCAAGTCTCTCACCACAGGGATTTCCAGGTAAGGAAGGTGGATCACAATGGATCGCTTAAATACCAAGCCTTGCCTTAACCAAAATCGTCTGTAAGTTCAATATTGCAAGAACAAATTTTGAATTTATTTATTTATTTATTTATATATAATAATAAAAGCTACTAAAAAATAAACTAAATTTTTTTGCAATTTTTTTTTTCTTATAATAAAACTAAATATTCTATTAATAAATAAAACAAATCTTTTTTTTATAATGAATAAAAATATAATCAAATAGAATCAAAATAAAATAAAACTAAATCTAAGAAAGAAATATTTTTTTTATGTATATTATTTTTTTATTATATATTTTTTTTCTATATACAATTTCCTAAAATTAGCTTAACAACTTCGTCTACACCGTTCCCGGCAACGACGCCAAAAACTTGACTACGTTTTGGCAAGTGTATCAGTCTGTCGAGTAATAATTCACACTCTACTGAGTAGAATGAGTTTGTATCCACAGGGACAGCGCCTCGGTTACTAAGCTTATTCTAGGATTTGTTGAGATTGCCTCCGCTTTATAAGTTGAGATAATCTTAGATTCAAGAAACAGAGAATATAACTAGAAAGAAAGACAATTTAAGAAGATATGTTAAGTAGTTGGAATCCCTCCCTTATTCCTGCTGGGTAGTTGGTGTTATATCGTTGACTAATCCTTTTTATTATTGGTGAACTAATATAATTAGTAATAACCGCGTACGGTAATTACCCTAATTACGAGTATAAGAACCTTAATTACTAGTTAGAAACCTCGTGTAGACATGTTGTCACATTCCTATACTAATTATTTAGATTCTAAATATGTAGTCAATTAAGTTCGGTTGCATTAGTTCTCTAACCCTTTTACTACTAGTGTGATTAAGCTATTGTCTAATTGGTCGGGGTTGGCTGCCGGTTTTGAGGCACAATACTAGATCACTAACCCTATAAGTTAGTTGCCGATTTTGAGGCACAATGCTAGATATCACCATCCCTAAAAGTGTTCCCCTAATTGTAGCTATCAATCGGGTTACGTAATTAAAACATAGACAATAGAATAAATAAAACTGAATAGAAAATTATATAAATTTAGTACCAATTTACATGATTCCAGCATTCCTAAGGGAGTTCATCTTATCCACCTAACCTAAAGGAGTTTAGCTACTAATAGACATAATTAAATTATAAGAATTAAATAAATGCATACCAATAACCTTGCTACCTTGCGGATGAAGTTACCTTTCCCGTTGAAGGGGGAAAGTTCATTTCCTAGAGCTCCTCCTCCTTTGCTCCTTATAGGGAAATAGTTCTCTAAATTTCTGAATGAATAATTGTGAAGGAGGAGAGCTCTATTTATAGTTTTTTTGGACTTGGGCTGCAATGCACATCGTGCTACGATGGATCCATCGTGCTGCAATGTGAAGATTCAGTTTAAAATTATAACTGATCCTGTGCGTTTGATCACCTTATTCACCAAGAAATGCCATCGTACCACGATAGAGGTCATCGTAGTACGATGGACAGATTTACTTTAAAAATATAACTTGTGTTGTCTTGGCCAACAAGCAACTCCATCATACTGCGATGAATGCCATCGTACTGCGATGAGACGTCAAAATTACGTTTTTGCTTCAACACGAAAATTGTAGATTTTTGTCTTAGCTTTCCAACGCATGGTCACGGACCTCATTCCGATACTCGTATCTCAAGTTATGGTCCGCAGACTAAGAGTTGCACATTTTCTTCATTATTTGCTCTTTTTATGCATTTTCTTCAATTCTTGACTTCTTGGACAAGTAGTTTTGCTTCTTTAGGTTTTTGTCTTGTAATTGGTCTAAAACTAATACTAAACTAATAATAAATAATACTAAAAACATCATATAAATTACTGTCATCAGACACCGATGCGTGTCAGATATTATGACACGCCTAATCCAGGGGCAGTGTGCACCCCCTGGAATTTTAATTTTTGTACTAACATGTTTATGTTTTTTGCATTTTGCACCCCCTGATTTTTTTTGTTTTGCACCTCTTATTCAAAAATTCAAAATACTTTTTATTGCTCTCATTCTTCTCTTCCAACTTCTTTCTAAAATTAAATTCTTTCAAACAAAACATCAAACCAAATACATACAATAGTGATAAATCCTCCAACATCCTTAAAACAACATTAAGGTAATCAATAAAAAAATCTATGGTTTAGCGTTTTAAAAGTATGGGATTTTTTCTATAACTTCAATTTAGTTGATTGATTATTTAATTGAGGTTCTAATAACATATATGTGTGCTTTATTGGTTGTTTGTTTGTAGTTTATAATTTAGTCCAAATGCATCTTTGGATTTATGTTTTATAGTTTCTAGTTAAACCATCTAGAAATTAGTTCCAATTTAGGCATTTGGAAATCATAGGTTTCATGAAAATAATTTTTGTGTTGGTTATTGGTCTGTATATACTCAAGTGATAGGTAAAAAGAATTGACGAACATCGAGCAATGAAAAAATTAACCTTAAAATTGTGTATTTTTGTTGTTACTATATCAATATTTATGCACTATTTTTTAGTTTGATTTTTTTTTATTTGATATATTTCTCATTTTTTTTACTAATTGATTTATTTCTCATGTAATCAATATTTGTGTTATTTTAAAAGCAATGTTTATGTCGAAAGATATTTTGTTCAACAATATATATAAATAAATAATTAGTGAGTTATTAAACGAATTAAAAATATGAAATTGCGTAGCAAATATAATTATTAAAATATTAAATAAAATTTTGCACCCGTGAACAAGGTCTGAACACCGCCACTGGCCTAATCATAGGTGTACATGCTTCGTAGGGAAAGAAAGAACTTTTCTACATTAAAAAATTTACACTATTTTACATTTTAAATATTTGTGATCATTTAATTATGATCATACAATTTAAATTTAAATTTGCCATTTTAAATGTAAAACAAAATTTAAAATATGCGTGTTTCTATCGTCTGATTTAGACAATCTAAAATAACTACACACCAATGTGGGAAATTCCCATTTGTGGAAAATTCAATTTCATTAGAGTACTAACTTGTATTTAACCTTGGATTTTTATTAAAGCAAAAAAATAAAAAATTAACCTATTTAGCTGAGTTTATCTCAACACAGAAAAGATAATTACTACATATTCAAAGATATGTTTTATGAACACAATGCTATTTAGTAAGAATAATTTCAATAAAAAAGAGAAAATTAATCTACAAAAATAGAAGATTTGACCAAGTAAATTTTGGCTTACCATACATGAGGAATAGTAATTGGTGAAAATTTAGAAGAGTTTCATGATTGCCACATTTTTGTATGAGCAATGTTATTTGAACATTTAAAATTGGCAATTTTTTGAGACAACTCTCTTTTTCTTTTGTAACTAAAACAATAAAATGAGAGGAAGAGAGAGAGAGTAAAAATATGATGAGAGTATGAGAGAGAGTTGTCCAAAAGTTGTCAACTTTTAGTTGTACAAATATCATTTTTTATTATTGAAACAACTTTTTCTTTTTAAAGAAATTGGAAAAAGAATTTTTTATATATACATATTATATATATTAAAGTGAAAATACAGCTATGGCATTTGATTAATTATGTAATGAAATAATTTGTTTTTATTTTTAATAGAGTTAGCTATGTCAATGAAAATCTATATATAAAATAAGTATTTGAGGTTCTTCTCAAAAGTGCAGACATATTCAGCAGTTTCATGAGACTTTTCTTTAGTCGAAGTTTTGATTATGGGGTAGATTAGGAAAAATTCAAATAATTAGATAGCTAAATTTGAAATTAGTAGTATTTTCTATTTCACTTAGAATTTTCCAACATGCCAAGGCAAAGTAACATGTGTAATCCAAATATTAGTTTTTTTCTTTTAGTGAAGGTTAATCTCTATCAAAAAATTTGGGGAAACGATACTTATAGCGAAAATTTGCTTCACAAATTTATCACGATGTTTGTTTGAGTATACTCAGCCCCACCTCTTTAATTAATCACCCATGTATTGTATAATAAAGCCTGAGGATCCAAGGGCTAAAAACAGTTCGTGAAACATTCGGGACAATTTTCTCGCGAGAAATAGCATCCCTCAAAAATTTGACTACCATCTTTAATGGATTCTCCCATTTTCAACCACAATTTTTACATCCACAATAAATATTTTCTTCATTTTTAAAAGGAGTGTTATTTATGCCATGTTTGGTGTAACGGCTCGGGTCCCTTTTCTAGATATATAATAGGCAATTCCGACCGTACTTCACGATCTTCTCTCCATTCCCTCCGTGGAAATTAAACCATGTATCTCAAGTTTAAGTACACTGTACATGTTCAATCTATTTCCACTACAAATTGAGTATATACGTAGAAAATGGGTCTGGGCTGTTACATTTGGTTGCAAAGAAAAAGTGATAAAAGAAAAAATTGAGAGAGAGAGACAGAGAGAAGAAAATAAATAGATTTAATATATTATTTGATATTAAAAAAATAAAAGAGAAATAAAAAGAATGAAGTGTTAATTATTTGTGTACAAAAATGTTTTTGAACTACGAATTGTTTGTTGATCCGGTGATGATTGAAGTTGAATTTGATATGAAGGATTACTGTTCGATCCTCCGTAATTGCGATCAAAGAGGGATAAAATCACTTGATGACAAAACTGACTCCGAACCAAATTAAATTGATAGTGAAAGGAAAAAAAAAGTTTTTAAATTAAAAAGTGTGCCATTGAAAAGAAAAAAAAAATCTTAATCATGGAGGGGGAAGAAAATAATAACGTTATATTCTACGTGCTCCATTTCTTTTCATTTCAACTATGAAGCCTCGATACTCTAAAATTGGTGAAGTATCATATCCGATACGCATCCGATACCGATACTCTTTCGATACGTCCCGATACTTGTATCGGAAAAGTATCAGTTAAATATTTATTTTTAAATAAAAAAATAATATCCGATACTCGTCTGATACGTTCCGATACTCGTATCGGAAAAATATCGGTTAAATATTTATTTTTTTTAAAAAAAAATATCCGATACAATCCGTGTTTCCTAGTAATTGTCAAATTATTATGTTACACAGATAATTAACTATGTCTTTTTTTTGGATAGTACTGATGATGTTTTTTGGGATAATACTAATTTCTTTTTGTATGTTGAGCTTCAAACTGTTTTGCTTTTGTGTAAGTTTATTGTCTTGTTTGTACTCCTTATACAATGAACTATTGACGTTTATAATAATAATAATAATATTTATTTTTGTCTTTCAAAATAAAATTATCATTATTAATATTATTGATTTTAGTCATGTTTATATATTGTACATTTATATATTTAATTTTAAATTTAATTTTTAATTAACGTATCGCGACAGTATCGAATATGGATTTTTTTAAATTTTCACGTATCGGCGTATCAGTATGGTATCCGTATCGTGTCGCGTATCGGGGCTAGCTTCATAGCATTTCAACAATCATTTTCTTTACACTTCAGTGAAGAAGAAAAAAATGGATGGACCATATGTCTATTTTGATAAAAAAAAAATTGGACCCTATGTTATTTATTCCGCTATTCTATTTCTTTGTTGTTTCCCGTTTGTCATAGTCTGTCTTTCTGCGAAATGAATTTTATCTTCTTTTTTTTTCTCATATTTTCAGAATCAATCTTAAATATTTTTCTTTCATATTTATATTAAATTTCATTTTTATTTAATTTAATGATTTTAATTTCACTATTCTCTGTTATAAAAAAAAATTCATCATTCTCTTGTCAATGGAGAGAATTTATTAATATATAAGATAATTCCGTCTTTTAAGTCACTTGTTGGCATGACAAAAAAAAAACTAAAATATGATTGTTGTATAGATTAAAGAAAAACGCAAACAACTGCTTCAAGGACATTTATTAAAAAAAAAATTAGTCTATAATTCTAACCCAACTGACAAAAAAATACCAAAATTTACGCCTATGTAAAAGACAATATAATTTTATAGTTTTATTATTTTTAAATAGATGAAATAACAAACTATTGGAAACCCACCCACACAAAAATGGAGGCAACAAAGTTCGAATTCTGGTTGGTTATAGCATCCGATATTAATAATTTTGGTATTTTTGTCGGTTGAACTAGAATTTATGGATTATAAATATGTTAAAATTTTATAAATTTCTTTTTAAATAAAATTTTATTATTATTTCCATTTTTGTTTTCCGGTTAATATGAGCATAGATTAAATATATTAAATTAAGAGAAATGATATTTTGACAATCAATTTTGGACAACTTTTAGACAACTATTCATAAAAGTCTTTTAAATTTTAATTTAATAATTTTTTAATCGTATTAATTTTTTGTCGGTACCACATTACCTTTAATATTTTGATTGTCCCATAAGTTGTCAAAAATTTGGGTGTGCAAATAATGAACCTCTAAATTAATAATAAAAAAATGGTACATAAAAAAAAAAACAAAGAAGAACCTTGTTGTAAGAGTAGAAGTGGTTTGAAGCCATCACAACATAGCAAGTATAAATAGAGACATGATGATTCCAAACACAAACATACATGGTCAAAACAAAATCTACAACGTGTTTTTTTTTCTTACTTTTTCTCTGTTTCCTTCACGAAATCCGCGTTGACTTTTCTGTTGACCATACCATGTTCTTCTCCAAATTCTTCTCCTGTTTTCAGATGTGTCTGAAAAAGCACGGCACTGTCTCCGATGACAACGACGACGACAAAGATACCATCGACGCCGTTGATTCTTCTTCAAATCTGTTATTCGAACTTCATACTCTTCAGCTTGCAACCAATTTCTTCTCTGAACTTAACCAACTTGGTCGTGGAGGTTTTGGTCCTGTTTTCAAGGTTATTTTGTTACCTTTCTATTAACTCATGCATGAAAGGAGTTTATTTATTTATTTATTTTCTTTAAGCTTTAATGGTACTCCTTTAGTCTCATATATAAGCAAGTTTTCACTTTTTAGGTTCATTCAATAAAAGATGTATATAGTCTATAATACTGGCTAGATTCATCGGTTATTGAATGAACCTAAAAAATGAAAAAATTGCTTATATATGAGACCGGAGGAGTAGATAGTTTAATTGTGATGATGATTGATGATGCATTTTAATTGAATTCAAGTTTCATATTATTTTTTTTGGGATGAATAAGATCCTGAGTTTGATTCCTGACTTGAGCATATGCAGCAATTAGAGAGAGTTTGTGACTCATTTGGGTTCCACAAGGCTCGAGGATTAGTTTCTGTAGTTGCGTGCAGAGGATATCCGTTTATGCCTACAAAAAAAATGTTAGGCATTAGTGAAGGGAAGTGTTAAATTTTGTTTGGTGTTAACCTTTCGGGTTTCGAGGTGTTGTGGTCCACCCTCAAGTACGCCACACCATGTTTCGAGGTATTTTCCGCTTGGGCCGTTTGTTTGCCCTCACGATTTTGTCATGTTTCGGTGGATTGAGGAGTGTGAGTGTTGTATATGAACTATCCCTAGCCTCGATTCCCAAGTGATGTGGGACTTTTGGGTGTACCGGAACACCAGGGGAAGGGGCCTTGGTCATCCGTTGTTCCATTGCGAGGTAAATAGAGTTGTTCCTCTCACTCGGGTTCTCCCGAAGGATTCGTCCTAGGAGGAGTTCATTAACCACTTGAGCACCATCACTCGATCGTGTTGTGGTGCTGAAGTTTGTGTTTTCCACTCTTTCAATCTTCTGTCTTTCTTTCTTCAAGGCACCGTCGTGTATCATAACTTAGATGGCTTGCTGCTATGAAGTTGATCTTCTTAATCTGTTTATAGCACATTTGAAAACTAAATAAACGACAGAAGGAGAAAATTAAGATATCTAGAGCTTTCAAGTCACAAACTATCTTTGTTCTAGAACCAAAGTTGGTGTAATTTCTCAAACAATGTTAGTTTAGTTTACGTAACTCAAGCAAAATTTGCATATTTTTCTGCAGGGATTGATGCCAAATGGTGAAGAAGTGGCAATTAAAAAGCTGTCATTGGAATCTAGACAAGGAATTCGAGAGTTTATGAACGAAGTTCGGCTATTACTAAGAATTCAGCACAAGAATTTAGTCACTTTACTAGGTTGTTGTGCAGAAGGACCAGAAAAGATGCTTGTCTATGAATATCTACCAAACAAAAGCCTTGACCATTTTCTATTTGGTATTGAAACATTTATAGTATACATTAAGGAACATGTCCATAATTACTTTTTTCGTTGTTTTCTAATAGGAATGGTAAAATAGGCCAACTTGTCCCGCTCGCCTAACCTGCTAAAATGACGGTTTGGTTAGGCGTGTGACGGGCCAACTAGTAGTTGCGGTTTCAAAATTTCAACTCGTCCCGCCAAACAAGATGGACTAAAAAGGCCGACTTGACGGACTCATCCCGTTTTGCTATCCCTAGTTCCTGAACAATGATTGACAACATTTATATGTAATGATTTTCAGATAAAAAGAGGTCCTTGGATTGGACGACACGATTTAAAATAATTACCGGTGTGGCAAGAGGACTTCTCTACCTGCACGAAGAGGCCCCGGAAAGAATTATTCATAGAGACATTAAAGCTAGTAACATATTGCTAGACGAGAAATTAAATCCGAAAATTTCAGACTTTGGTTTGGCAAGACTGTTTCCTGGAGAGGATACTCATGTGCAGACATTTAGGATTTCCGGTACACAGTGAGTAGTTTTGTTTTATTACTTATTCTTGATGTTTATTATTGTGATATAGAAATTCTTAAACTTTTTATGTTTGATGAATCTCAGTGGTTACATGGCTCCTGAATATGCAATGCGTGGATATCTTTCTGTAAAGACCGATGTTTTCAGCTATGGAGTGTTGGTGTTGGAAATAGTTAGCGGGAGAAAAAACCACGATGTGAAGCTTGGTTCAGAAAAGGCAGATCTCCTAAGCTATGTAAGTTTATTCCATGAGGGGCACTAAAGAAAATTTAGTATGCGCTTATTATTGTCATGATGAGCTCCTGTAATATATATGTAGGAAATAGGTAAATTCTACAGGTGATCCATTGTGGACCTATACTTGAAAATAGTTCGAAACTTTAACAACAACATATGTCTCCTTATGTAAGTTGAAGTTCTCGATCCTCCTTGTGCTCACGGCTGAAACACTGATTTGGTTGACATTAATTCGACAAAGGCAAGACAAAAAATAAATATGCATGCATCAAAACTCAACTCATATTCAGTTTTTTCTTATTTTTGTCGAATACACACCGATCAGTCGTAAGAACAAAGAGAACCATGAGTTTCTACTTCCGAGGGGCGTCATTAATCGTTGTTAGAGTCGCAGGTTGTTTTTAAGTGCTGATCCTATGTAGACCACCTAACAAGGTGATCCGTGTAGAACCCGCCTCTAAATATATCCTTAGGATTAATAAAAACAATGAAGTTCTTTGTCTGAATCATGATGCTTGTTCTTGATCGAGAGAGTACAATTTCTGCATTGACATTTACCGAACAAAACCAGCATTTTATTTGAATATATCCCTATTTCTGTATTTCTGCGGTCTATTTGGATTTTATATTAGGCCTAACTCATCCTTACAAAACCTGTTTCTAAGGCGAGAGCTATCACTCTTTATAAACTCTTTTCCGGCCTTATCTATTTTCATTGTAAGACTTAGTTTTTTCTCAATATACCTCCTTACGCCGAACATTATTGTGTTTGGTGGTGCTCGGATAATTTGTCAAGTGACCCGATAGACTGATACCATCTTAGGTCACATGAAACTTGTTACCATAGTTTTACAATGTTTTTTCCCTTTTTCTAAACTTATTTGTAGGCATGGAAGCTTTATCAAGGAGGGAAAATTATGGATTTAATAGACCAAAGCATAGGTAAATACAACGGCGACGAGGCGGCAATGTGCATTCAGCTAGGTTTACTATGTTGTCAAGCAAGTATAGTAGAAAGACCTGACATGAATTCAGTTCATCTTATGCTATCAAGTGATTCATTCACATTGCCAAGACCAAGTAAACCAGGAATTCAGGGTCGTGTAGGAAATTGGAATACAACTAGTACTTCTGCTTTGACAAATACTAATGCTAGTAGTGCAACAAGAGCTTCAGGTGGTAGTAGTTTTGTAGAGGATTATTCTAGAAATTCTATTTCTACTTCTTCTTTTGATGAAGGTAGATAGATTAATTACATTCATAGAGTATATAATCAGTTCTAAATATTTGTTTAAGGGTATTCTTTTTGTAATATTTATATTTCTCCTATTTTAAAATGTTTCAACCTTACCATTTTATTAAACGGGATATATACATATATAATGTGTCAAATATATTTTTCTATATTGCTGACCTATTTAAATTAATAAACATTTTAAACAACCCTAACATTTTAAACAACCTTCGAATTGGTATGAACCTGAACTATTTAAACTTCATGATGGGCTATACGGCCAGTGGTATGCAGTGTCCCACCCTTCCTTGAGGCTCGGTTCTTCTTATTTTGTTGGGAGCGCTTCTTGAAATCTCCTTCACCCCAACGACCGATAAGAAATTTCAACCCGTTTTCGCTCATCCAAGTGGGTTTTTCGTTCTTATTTCTTGCCGCGGTAAGAATGTCCGTCAAGCGCTTCCCGCAATGCTTGTGAAAATTGCTTTTAATTTTTTCCTCTAAGTGTGGTTCCCAAGAAACGAAGTTCTAAAATAATAAAAACCGTTACAAAATCATTACAAAATCATTAAAATCATTACAAAATTTAATTTTCTTACTTACTCCAAATCTTTGAAACCAAATTTTTCTCTCTTCTCCTTTGACTTCACCATATCGAGAGATATTATCGGGAAAAGTCATCTCAATGACGCGCCTAACCACTGCAGTAGCGACATCGGCAGGCGTAAACCTAAAAAAAAATACAAAATGGTTTGATTATCTACTACAACTATAATAAAATTGATTACATCAAAATTTCCGAATTTAGCCTCTGTAAGCCAGATCAATTCACTAATTTGATATACTCATTTGTCATTTTACCTACACTATTCAATTACCGGTATAATTTTCACTAGCAGCAGCTATTGATGATTATTGGTAAACTTACTTTATAATATTCACTTCATTTGAAAACTTACTTCTCTCCAAACCAATTGTTTCCTTCTTTATCAAAAAATATTGATTGCCTTTAAATACGAGAAAAGAATGAATTATAATGTACTAATTTCTTCTTACCCGTTACCAATAGGATGAATAATCCGTGGCTTGCATTGAGTGCAGAATCCTCGTCCTCTCATGGACGAAGTAGATACCTAACAACAACAATAAATTAGTAAAAAGAAGCAGAAATGGTTTTGAGAAATTAGAAAACGTGCCTCTAATCTAGTGTAACAAGTATGTGAAATTAATAATTCAATGGTTTTTTACTTGCAAAACCGATAGAGTTCTTCAGGTAAGAAATGGGTATGAGAAGTAGAAATGGGTTTTGAGAAATTAGAAAACGTGTCTAGGGTTTCCCTCTACTCTAACAAGTATGTGAAATTAGTACCTATTTTTTCACGCATAAAACGCTTGCGTTTGGCCACAATTTTAAATAAAATTTTAAAGAATAAAATATAATTTAATACTATCCATTCCTAATTTTAATATAAATAAATTTTAAGTATCATAATCTCACAACACTACATCTAACCACCCACCCTCTACAAAGTGCAAGTCATCACCCCCACTTTGCTTCCAGTAAATGGGTCGGATCGGACCAACATTGGGCCCGTTTGTTTTGACTTTTTTAAAAAATGGATTTTATAGTATTATATAATTTTATATAAAAAAAATTTACAAAGAAGTTATTTATAAAAGCTTTAAATGAAAATTTGGTTTGAATAGTTATTCTTAAAATGTCATTTTAGGCATTTCATCGTTTTATTGAAAAAAATTTTGGATATCAAAATTTCAAAAAATATCACTTAATTTGAAGCTATTTCAAATAGGTTTTCATAAAAATCATTTTTGAAATACAACTTTTTGAAAAAATTGCAATTTTGACTATGTTTTGATCTTCAATAATGTGTATTTATGTTATATGATGTCAAAATTAGTGTATCAGTTTAGAAATAATGAATATAAAAAATTTTGTAATATTTTGAAAAACGGTTTTACAAAATCTATTTTAAAAAATACAAAACAAAGACACCATATTGTGTTTGATCTATTTGAAGTCCGGCTTAACTTTTTTTTTACTCAAGTCCGGCTTCGCCTATTTAAAAGTGTGTTAAGAGATTCAAATAGAACATTTAGTCTATTTCTACAAAGACTAATAGGCATGTCTTATAAAGGGTAATTTGGCCAATAAAATTTTGAACGCTCTTATAATATGCATTATTTATGAACAATGTGTCAAATATATTTTTCTATAATACTAAACTATTTAAATTAATAGACATTTTAAAATGTTTCAACCTTACCATTTTATTAAACGGGATATATACATATATAATGTGTCAAATATATTTTTCTATATTGCTGACTTATTTAAATTAATAAACATTTTAAACAACCCTAACATTTTAAACAACCTTCGAATTGGTATGAACCTGAACTATTTAAACTTCATGATGGGCTATACGGCCAGTGGTATGCAGTGTCCCACCCTTCCTTGAGGCTCGGTTCTTCTTATTTTGTTGGGAGCGCTTCTTGAAATCTCCTTCACCCCAACGACCGATAAGAAATTTCAACCCGTTTTCGCTCATCCAAGTGGGTTTTTCGTTCTTATTTCTTGCCGCGGTAAGAATGTCCGTCAAGCGCTTCCCGCAATGCTTGTGAAAATTGCTTTTAATTTTTTCCTCTAAGTGTGGTTCCCAAGAAACGAAGTTCTAAAATAATAAAAACCGTTACAAAATCATTACAAAATCATTAAAATCATTACAAAATTTAATTTTCTTACTTACTCCAAATCTTTGAAACCAAATTTTTCTCTCTTCTCCTTTGACTTCACCATTTCGAGAGATATTATCGGGAAAAGTCATCTCAATGACGCGCCTAACCGCTGCAGTAGCGACATCGGCAGGCGTAAACCTAAAAAAAATACAAAATGGTTTGATTATCTACTACAACTATAATAAAATTGATTACATCAAAATTTCATAATTTACCCTCTGTAAGCCGGATCAATTCACTAATTTGATATACTCATTTGTCATTTTACCTACACTATTCAATTACCGGTATAATTTTCACTGGCAGCAGCTATTGGTAAACTTACTTTAAAATGCTTTAACCTTACCATTTTACTAAACGGGATATATACATATATAATGTGTCAAATATATTTTTCTATAATACTAAACTTTTTAAATTAATAGACATTTTAAAATGTTTCAACCTTACCATTTTATTAAACAGGATATATACATATATAATGTGTCAAATATATTTTTCTATACTGCTGACCTATTTAAATTAATAAACATTTTAAACAACCCTAACATTTTAAACAACCTTCGAATTGGTATGAACCTGAACTATTTAAACTTCGTGATGGGCTATACGGCCAGTGGTATGCAGTGAAATTAGTACCTATTTTTTCACGCATAAAACGCTAGCGTTTGGCCTCAAATATATTTTTCTATACTGCTGACCTATTTAAATTAATAGACATTTTAAAATGTTTCAACCTTACCATTTTATTAAACGGGATATATACATATATAATGTGTCAAATATATTTTTCTATACTGCTGACCTATTTAAATTAATAGATATTTTAAACAACCCTAAAGCACGTAGATATGAAATAAATTAAAAATAATAATAATATAATAATACGTACTAACATACCTGAGTAGGGTAAAAACAACAAAAAAAGAGTTGTTTTTTGCATAGTAACAATTGTTATGACATGACTCATATTTCTGAAAATTTGAAACAAATTATATTCATTGAGATCATAAGCCCGTTTGAGGGCAGGCTGCTTTATTTTCACCCCTAAACATAATAATAAAAATAAGAATAATAAGATTTAAACAACTCTATAAAACATTAAGCACCAATATATATAAAATAATACTTACATAGTTAACTTGGTATGAAACTACAAAACAGGTTGTTAATTGTATATGGAAGCATCGACAATGTATCTTACGTGTGCTTTGTTCCAATATGTTGTCAATTTGCAGCAGAATATGCGACGGTGTTGCCAATTTGTTCAAATATAGTTGTTAATTTTTTTCTTGAATAAAATATGCTTAATACATAGAATTTAGATTGAGATGGAGTTTATGTATGATGTTCTATAATTACTGACAAAAATAATAATTTTTTTTAAAGATAAAACATTAACACATAATATTCATAAAGTTTGCTCTATATTTTTAATGAAAACACTCATTCTACAAACCAAAATCATCTCAAAAAATTGCAAAAGAGTCAAACAAAGTTATAATTTACTAGCAATCAAACGGGCACGTTCCGTGCCCGTTTGTGTGATCAATATTCTCTTTTTTCTTCTTTTTTTGTGATGGATATTCTCTATTGTGCAAATATAAATAACTACTTAATCTATTTTTTTTATTGTACTTAGTTAATTGATAACTACTTAACCTCCTTTTTTGTTGTGGCTAGTTATTAAGAAGAAAAAAAAATTACTATAAAAAAACTGAAAACCTACTTTTATGTGGAAGTTGTGCTTAGTTATTAAGAAGAAAAAAAAATTATTTACTAAAAAAACTGAAAATCTATTTTTATGTGAAAGTTGTTTTTTAAGGGTAAAATAGGAATAATGAAAAAGTCATCCCAAAAATTTGTATCCCCTTTATATATTAGTATAGATATAAAATAGCCAAACTGCAAAAGATAAAATATAAAAATACAATTTTTTTATATAAAAATTCTAGAATTTATATGTAAATAGAGATATTTAAGTAAGTTTACTAATTATTTAGCGGGTATGGATATCCGCGGGCGCGGATAGTATTAAACCCGCATCCGTATTCATTAAATGCGGATAATTGAAATATCCATTTATTTTATCTAGGGGTGTCAAAATGGATGGATTGGATGGATTTGGATTGGATTGTTAATGGATGGATCAAAATAATCCATTTATCCATTAACAATCCATCAAAATTTTATCAAAAGAATTCAATCCAATCCATTCATTAGAGATAAAATCCAATCCAATCCATCCATTATGAGATTTTAAATGGATGGATATCCGTCCAATCCATCAACTAAATTATAATATTTTGAAATAATTAATAAAATAGATTTATTTTTTGAAATAGTGTAAAAACAGATTTTTATTAATGAGCCCAAACAGATTTTTTTTAGTGACACCAAACAGATTTTTTTTCTTCCCTAAGCCCAAACAAATTTTTTTAACTTTCTCCGAACAAACTAAATAATAATATTTTAATAAATAATTTAATAATAAAATTAGGTGGTGGTGGTGCGTGGCCGGACCACCTCCGGGCGGCGGCGGAGCTCCGGCACCGGTGGACGGCGGACGGCGGCGGGACAAGGATTTTCCGGCAACTGACGGTGGTCCGGCGGCGGAGCTCCGGTGTTGACCGGTGGCTCCGGCGTTGACTTCATCAAATTTATTTTAACTAGCCGCCCGTTTGTGTAATCAATATTCTTTTTTTTCTTCGTGTGTGATCGATATTCTGTATTGTGCAAATATAAATAATTACTTAATCTCCTTTTTATTAAACTTTGTTAATTGATAACTACGTAACCTCCTTTTTTTGTTATGGTTAGTTATTAAGAAGAAAAAATATATTTTATTTTTACTATAAAAAACTGAAAACCTACTTTTATGTAGAAGTTGTGCTTAGTTATTAAGAAGAAAAAAAAATTATTTACTAAAAAAAACTGAAAATCTATTTTTATGTGAAAGTTATTTTTTAAGGGTAAAATTGGAATAACAAAAAAGCCATCCCAAAAATTTGAATCCCCTTTATATATTAGTATAGATATATTTTTATTAGATTATTAAATTATATTATATTTATATTAATATAAAAACTGGATTTTAAAAGTAAAAAAAAGAAAAAAACTGGAACTGTTTTGAAAATTTTCTTTTTTATTAATTTTTTTTTCATTTTTTTTAGGCTAAGTTTTATTTTCAGTTTTTTTTATGTTATTAATTTTAAAAAAAAAATTTATTAAGTTTTTTATTTGTTTGTGTCCAACTTTTATATAATTTTAGACAATCAAATATTTATGTTTTATTTTTACATAAATTCATTGTACTATAAAAAATTAAAAAAAAAATATAAATAAATAAATAAACACGATGTTTGACATAGGATAATATCTTTTTGTTTATATATGATAATCTCTTTTTGTTTGTTTGACATAGGATAATCTCTTTTTTTTATATATGATAATCACTTTGTTTGTTTTTTATTTATTTTATTATTATTATTTATTTTTTAAAGAATTTTATTATTTTTTTAAAAAAGTAACAATCCATTGGATTTGAAATTAATAATGATCAATTATCCATTGGATTTTAAAATTAAGGTGGATGGATTGGATCCATCCATTTAATTAAATGGATGGATCTAATCCAATCCATTAACCAACATTTTTTACTAATGGATAGATTGGATGTATAAATTTTTAAATGGATTGGATGGATAATGGATAAACGGATTATATTGACACCCCTAATTTTATCCATGGATATCCATTAAGCTATCCGTTACGTATCCGTGGCGGATTTTATCCGCACATATCCACGGGTATGAATATTTTTGCCATCCCTAACCACGAGAAACCAGCGACGAGTGAAAATTCAATGGTTCAGATATCGCGTGAAACTAATAAATTATGGTTAATCGATTATCAACAAAATTCATGAACATATGGATAACTTCAATGTGCAAATCGAAGCAAATTGTTAAGCTGAATCCATTTTAATAGATGGAATCAAATTAGGAGTACTTATTGATGTTGTTACATACAACACATTAATCGATGGATATTCGCGTTTCGTTAGCATTGATGGAGCTTACGATATTCTCAATAGAATGAAAGAAGAAGGAATCAACCCTGATGTTGTTTCCTACAATTCATTAATGTCAGGTGCTGTTAGAAAATCTTCATTATCGAAAGCCCTCCAACTGTTTGATGAAATGACTCAATTAGGAATAAGTCCTGATGTGTGGAGTTATAATATATTGATGCATTGTTTGTTTAAGCTTGGGAAACTGGATGAAGCCAATCGGGTTTTTAAGGATAATATTGTTGAGAGTGGTGAAATGTATCCTTGTATGTCGACTTATAATATTATGATTAATGGGTTGTGTAAAAATGGGTATGTTTCTAATGCTCTTATGTTGTTTCAGAACTTGCAGCGTAACAGGTTTTTTCCTCAAGTTTTGACTTATAATGGGATGATTAATGGGTTATGTAAGGCGAGGAGATTAGCCGATGTGAGGAGGTTGCTTACGGAGTTTTGTGATTATGGTTATGAACCGAATGCGATTACTTATACTACAGTTATGAAGTGTTGTTTTCGGTGTGGGAAGTTGGAGCAAGGGTTGGATTTATTGTCGGAGATGAGGAGTAAAGGTTACACATTCGATGGGTTTGCGTATTGTACGGTGGTTGCAGCATTGGTAAAGACGGGAAGGATTGAAGAAGCGGGTGAAATTGCTGAGAATATGATGAGTAATGGTTTGATGCCTGATCTTACTTCTTATAATACAATGATAAACCTTTTATGCAGGAAAGAGAGGTTTGACGAGGCGTTGAAGTTAGTGAATGAAATAGACAGACAAGGACTAGAATGTGATCAGTACACGCACACGATTATAGTCCAAGGTTTGTGTAAGGGTGGCAATTTCGTCGATGCTAAGAAACATTTGGATTACATGAACACGTTGGGTTTTGGTTTTAATTTGGTGGCATTTAACATTTATCTTGATTGTTTAGGTAAAGCCGGTCATATTGATCAAGCATTGAAGGTTTTTGATACTATGGAGGTTAAAGATTTCACGTGTACCATCATGGTGCACAACCTTTGCAGTGTTAAGAAGTTCATTTTTGCTTCTAAGCTTTTGGTTTTTTATATAAAATCTGGCTTTCAGGTCTTAAGGGCTACTCAAAGAGCTGTTATTGATGGTCTCTGTACCGCTGGTTATAACAATGAAGCAAGGAAAGTTAAGTCAAAAATCTGGTCAGCTAGATTGAAGCGTTGATTACATTGCAATTGTTGTGTTTAACTTTGGGGTGTGCATTGATTATTGGAACAATGTTAAGCTTACAAAAGAATTACACTCTGATTTCTGATACATTAGTCCGGTGATTTGATGGCGGTAACCGTCATTCAAAGGGAGACTGTTATCATTATGCTACAAGGAATTTGGTAATTTGCTGATAAACTAGGCCAAATCCTATACCTTTTGATGATTTTTGTTTGGTCTTGCTGGATAAATAGCTTTTCAATGTATTTGCTTTGCAAATGTTGACTAATGAGGTTCTCATGGAAAATGAAAACTAATACTGTACACAAAAAGTATAGAATTTGAGTGAACTGAAAATGACAAATGTGAGTGTATTTGCTCCTTCCTGTCTTAGGAATGTAGATCAAAGAAGTTATACAACCTATCAGGAACTATCTTCTGACCTTGAGAAACGTTCAACTGCTTTCCCTAGGTGAGCCGTTGCTATTTTGATTTACTTTACCCTTTTTCCAATGATCTATATTAAACTAGCTTGGTTGTTACTTTATTTTTATTCTGAACTCTTTGGTAATTGTGTAATGTCAAGTCAGTGTGGTTCCCATGGAGCTCTAGGAAGAGAAATGTTGAGTGAGAGCAAGCTGAGGGACCTTTTGCTTGGTTCAGAATACATATTCTCACCTATGATATTAAAGATGGAGATCGGATGCTTGTAGGAAATGTACCATTGGAGTAAGATGTTCTTAAATTCTCTTTATGGTTTTTGCATTTTGTTTCCCATTATGCTTTTTCATGGTATTGTAACTATATTTGGTTTTGCGACAATGGAGTACATGCTTTAGTAACTGTATAGTCTAAAGAATTTAAGTAATCATAATTGATCAGTAAAACACTGAATATGTTTTCATTTGCCAATTGTCAATTAATTTTGAAATTAATAATTCATTGTAGGTCATATTGGTCACTAGTTTTAGGTAATGTAGAGTCTAGACACGAGGAGATTATCGTAATGTAATGTATACAGAGTGAGTTCTGTTTCAATATATATGTATTTCTGCTTTGGAAGTCACAAAAAGCGATTGATCCATATTTCCGGGTTGAGTTATTTTCTACCTAAATCAAGTTGCAAATTAACACAAACTCTATAATCATATTGGAAATGACCATAGAAATCATGAAAGAACAACTAATGAGTGCATAATATAATGGAAATGCAGATTATGCTCTTTGGACAGAGTTGATACAGAGTATAATGGATATTACATGCAATTGCTCATCTAAGTAACTGGGGCAACATGCTCCAAAAAGCACCAAGAAAGTTTGACCTTTTTAGAAAGCAAAGTAATTCAGAAACTTAGACAGTTCAGCATGCATTGCACTTAGGTTTTACTCACTTTTCAATCCAACTTCAGAATTTTAATGCAAATTCAACAATTTTAAAAATACAAAATTAATTAAATGGACCGAATGAATGACATAATGAGATTTTCTTTTCTGTGGTTTGAATCTCCCTCACTAAATTGCAATCCCTCTTTTTTATGTTCATGATGTTTATTGATACTTGCAGAAGGTTAAAAATCGTGAAGGGTTCTGAATTCTTATGCTATTGGCTTTGGTATGTATTCTCAGTAACGATTCATTTAACAGTCACTACAATTCATATGAAATGTTGGAAATATGGTTTAGTTAATTAAAAGTGGAACAATGGATTAGACTTGATTCATCCATCTTGTTCATGCATTTTAATATTCATCAGATTTTTCTTATGCATGTATCTTACTTTCAAGCAAATAATACTTTCTGGGAGTTATTGTTCAATAAATATGTTGTATCACATGTATCGAAGTTTTTGTATATCTTAAATATCCATGTACTAGAGCATTTGTAAGCAAACCAAGAAAAATGAAACCATACTATATGGGTCTGGATTTTATTAGAGGTGAAAAAGAGTGCTATTGCATTTTTTGGGGTTGGCACTACGCGCCGCTATCTGTGATTAACAACATAGTTTTTCATTCCATTTGCTGCTATCTACTTATGACTTATATTTTTTTAATGGCCTTAAAACTTATCATTTTGTTTGACTGATCAAATAAAGCAGGGTGATTCTACATATTAATATTGGTGAAACAATAATTTTTTATGCTTTTTAAATTATGTAGTTCATAAAGGATAAATTTAGTTTTACTAATTTCTCTAAACATATGGTAAGGATCTTATGATCTTTTAAATGTTTAAGTTGTCTTCTATATTGTTGAGTTGATGAGTTTCACTCTGACATTTTATTTAAGTAATTTTATTTTAAATTTTTATAAGGGATGTTTTTCCTTTTATTTGGGTTGTGGATTGGAATATAAAGAGTGAGCGTGAGGGTGACTGTATGAAGCTTTCAATTGAGTGTGATCAAAATAAAGTTTATTTCTTTATGTCAATTTGCTTCTCCTTTTTTTTTCTTCAGCTAAGGTTTTGTATAATCAGGACAAATCAAAAGTACTGTGAACAAAGAACACATAGTCAAGTGAATGAGAAAAATGAATATTGAAAAGAAGCCAAATAGATGAAAATAACGTTGATATGAAGATAACGTGTAGTCATTAAAATTAGTAATGATGTAGTTTATAGTTGTTGGTGCTTTATATGTTCTGGTATTAGTTTGCAGACATGTATCATTATGCATATATGTCTAATCTTTCTTTGTTTGAATAATCAAACTAATATTTTAAAAATTACTACCAATGCATAGAAGTGCCTTTTGTTTATGTATTGTCATTCTTTTGCTTTTGATGAGGCCTGGAAGTTGTTCTTCTTTCACATGCCCATTAGTAATTTTCATAGCTTTTATTTTTGGCTTCCTGGGTGTTAATCTCTCATACCAGGAACACAAAAACACCACTACACACTATGCAAAGACAAATAACTAAAGGCAGGAATAATGACACAACAGCCAACAAAACTTACAGACCACTTGACCACTTCCAAAACTCCAAATAAATACCAATACAAAATGGAGCTTAAACCTAACAAACCCAAACTCACAGAGCCTGCTCAGCAGCACCACAAAAAGAGCTCAAAGCTGCAAAAAAAAAACCTACAGCCTACAAGTGTTGTTGTTTCAGGGTGGTTGGTTGTGGAGTGTAGCCATTTGATATTCCCATTTGTCTTGGTTGCTCAATCTTTGTTTCGTTTCGTTTTGATTTTTTTTCTTGAGTATGTCTTGTACTTATGGTGCATGAAGTGTTGCTACTAATGCAGGAGGCTGCTACTCATAGTAATAGTGCATTAATCAAAATATGAACATAAGTTTGATTACTTTATATCCAAAGGCATTTGAATTGAACGTTTAAATTTTTCCGCTTTTTACAAATGTTGTGTCTTATGAGCATGATATATGTGTTTGATAGGTAGAGACATCACTGGACAGGAGGTTATGCAATGTCAATGAATGAACAATTTGAAGAAACAATGTATTATTCAGATGGTAGTTGTGAGGTGGAATTAGAGGACACTTGTGAATATAATAATAGTCAAGAGGATCCAGAGCACATTAATGAAGATGGAGATGAGTCGGAGGATGGAGATGATAGTAGTGAAGAGAATTTTTCAGAGCAAAGTAAAATTGGAGATGATAATTGTGGTGATTATGTAGATAGTTGTGAGGAGGAAGAAATTGTGATAGATGATTTGGATGATATTTTGAAGATTGACATGAAAAATATTGTCAGATTTGATGTTAGCAGGTACTATTTTAGTAATCTGAAAGCAGCCTATCAATTTTACACAACATATTCAAAAATTTACGGTTTTTCAGTCCGCAAGAGCAATGTTGTTAAAAGCAACAAGGGTGGACTGTTGCGGCAAACTTTCATTTGTTTGAGCGCAGGATACAAAGAAAATAAGGGGCTGAATGTTGACAATCGAAAGCGACAAGAAAGGCGTGCAACAAGGTGTGGTTGTGAAGCAAAATTTCTTGTTCACGTCGATATTGCATCAGGACGATGGTATGTGACTTTATTCACTGACGAACCAAATCACGATTTGGTGGAATATATTTATTGTCAAATGTTACTGGGACACAGAAAAATCAAAGAAGCTGATGCTTTCATAATTCATAATCATGCAAAAGTTGGGATTAGGCCGTCCACTACGTATGATTCGTTTGCAAATGCTTCGGGGGGGATACAACGAGGTTCAGTTCAAGAAAAAGATCTTTATAATCAAGTTGGTAAACAAAAACGTCAACAAGTATCTGATGCAAGTGCAGCGGTGAAGTATTTTAAAGAATTGAAGTCAAAAGACCCAATGATGTTTGTCAAATTCACGATTGACAATGATAAGAGGCTACAAAATCTATTTTGGGTGGATGGGGAAGTCAAATGAACTACAAAGTGTTCGGTGTAGCCTTTGAAAATTTCTCTTCCCACCCCCAATTTCTTTTCTCACACATAAAACTTCGGGAAACGTTTCCCGAAATTTTTTTTAAGGCAAAAAAAGTTCCCCACCGCCCAAAAAGAAAGGAAAATTTGTGGGGGGGAAAGAGAAATTACATTGAATATTTTCAGGTGTTAATCACCACAATCAAACTATTGTGTTCGCAATAGGTCTTGTTTCAAATGTCTGGCTTCTTGAACAATTTTTGGAGGTAATGGGAGGCATGGCACCAATGTTCAGTTATAACGGATGATGATTTAGCCATGAAGAATGCAATACGGACAGTTTTTCCTGAAGCTAATCACAGGTTGTGTGCTTGGTATTTACTGCGTAATGCATCAAGCAATGCCAATATTTCGAAATTCCATTTATACTTTAAAAAGTGCATGTTGGAGACTATAGTGTGGGTAAATTTGATGAAATATGGGAGTAAATGATCACTAAATTTAGGTTGGAAGACAACAATTGGGTACAAGATTTGTACCAAAAAAGCAAAATGTGGGCTACAACTCTTATGAGAGGCAAATTCTTCCCGGGCATAAGGAGTAAGTACTACTTCAATGTATGAAGCGTATTGGAAAGTTTGTTCACTCTATGAGTAGTTTGAATTATTTCGTTCAGCAATTCCAGCGGTGCCTTACATATTTCCGCTTTAGGGAAGTGGAAGTCGATTTTGAATCCAATTATGGTGAGATTGTTTTGCAGACAACTCTACGATCCATTGAGAGGTCTGCATTAAGAAAATTCACAAATTTAATATTTTATTGATTTCGTGATGTCTTAAAAAAATCATCATTAACAAGGGTATTAGACTGCCACGAGATGTCAACATACTCGATTTATTCGGTGTCAAAGTATCGTGGATCTGGTTAAGTGTGGCATGTTTCATGTCTGTCGCCCATTGGATTCAAATGTTCCTGTCTAAAGATGGAATATGTGGGGTTTCCTTGTGAACACATTGTAACTGTACTGGTGTTTTTAGATTTTAATGAGCTACCAGATTGTCTAGTTATGAGTAGGTGGTCGAAGAAAGCGAACGACCTTATTCATGGAAGTTACACAAATGGGTCTTTTTATTGGGATTCTCAGCTGGTTGCTAAACAAACAAATTTGCACTCTCTTTGTAAGGAAATTGTGAAGGTAGCACATCGTCATGATGAAGACTACAATCATTTCGTTGAGTTGCTGACGCATGAACTTAACAATTTGAAACTGAAGCATCGGGATGTAATTGTTGGTGAAAATGTTGAGTCTGAAACAGTTCACGAGGTCATATATGACCCTCCAATCATTAGAACAAAGGGAAGTGGACCAAGTACAACCAACCAGTGGAACAGGGAAAATCAAGCGTAAATGCACAGGGTGCAGTATACATGGGCATAATCGAAGAAGCTGCCCAACATTGAGGAACCAAACTAACAACGAGGTGAGTCTATTTGTAAGTATTTAACGTATTTGTTGTAAACTATTATTCAACTTACATAAGTTTGTGACATATTATTTTAGGTTGGCGAGGAATTTGACATGTACTTCAACCAACTTTCCCCTTGGTGAAGTATCCGTAGCCTTCCTTGCATTACTACAACACAAAATCAATCCCTCTAAAACAACAAAACATCACCTGCACACTTCTTTACCTTGAATATTACCCAAAAAAATCCTAGACATAACATTACCACTATGATAAACATATTTCACATTAACTGTTTCCAGTTGGTTACACAAACAACATGTTATCCAAAAAAAGCTTTACCTAATTTCACACAAATTGTTTACAATTGGTTACACACAACATAACAGACACAAAACCAGGAGTTTACAACAACAAGGCCACAAGGTGACTTAATCCGCTCAATAAAAGAGCCTAAGAGGAAAAACCAGAACAAAGTGTTTCTAATGGTAATATAGCAGAATCACACATAGTGTTTCTAATGCAGTGTTGCAGTTTCAATAGGTTCCTGCTCCCAAACCTGGTGTTCCTGCTTATGTGCCAATTCTGCTCTTCTGCTCTTATAGTATTTTATATGCGGGGCAGCCTTGCTAATATTTAGTCTATTTTATAAGCATGGATACATAGTTTTGCATCTGTTATGAAACCGTGTGTTTTTGCACCGCAGCAAATCCTGATTCCACTCTCTTTAAAACAAAAACATTAATGTGACAAATAAACTAACACAATATTGAACACAACTAATGGACACAGGGGTAGAGCCACTTGTGGGTCGAGCAGTGCGATGGCCCGCCCCAAGTTTCAAGGTTTTTTTTATATATTATAGGTGTGTGTATATATTTTTGTTCAGCCATATATGATATATCATCTGAAACTGAGTTTTGGGACTGATATAATGAATCTCTAATTTCACTGTTTTGCTTAGCAACTTGAAGCTATGCATTTAGCGTAGCAATTATCAAATGAAGCTCCAAGTTTTCTTCTTTCACCTTTTTCAATTGTTCTTCAAGGGCAAATATAGTAGTTGACACTTGACATCTCGAATTTGTGTTCTCGTTGATACAACAATATACAACTTGCTGAAGAATTTGAAGTCTCAAACTTGATAGAAACCCAATGAAAGAAGCGGAAGAAGGGATTGGGACGACAACTTGAATTGGGAGAAGAAAATAATGCTTGGTTACGGTGAGGAGAGAACACAAATGTCATCTGACCCGTTAAAATTAATCCAAAGGTCATGGTTTAATCTGTTGGAATTAATTTACTAATTAATCATATAACATGCTAAACAACAAAGATTAAACATATAACCTTACTTTAGTGCGGAAGCCAATTAAACATATGAGCATGTATATATACATGATATAAACAGGATCTACGACATGTTGATTTATCAAGAATCGTATGTATTTGCTTAATGCTGTAGTTATGCAATGGTGTGATATTATGATATTGCTTAGGTTTTTGAATTGCGTTGGGGGGGTATTTATAGAGGGATACATCAGAGCTAGTTTAGCTCCACGATCCCATGATCCCCTCACTCCAAGAGGGGGGCTATGCGACGGTTACTTCATACCCACGATCCCTCATGAGGGAGAGTGGGGGTACAGCTGGCGCCAAGCTCGTTAATGGGCGGTTAAGGCATATTTTCCACGTGCTGGAAAACTTATTTGGATAGTGGGAGTGGGTCACGAGGCGTGCACGTGCCCTAAGCTGGGGCGATATGAGCCTGCTGCGTGGCGGATTGGGTCAAGCGAATTGGGCCATTTACTTGATTGGGCTCAAATTCCTTTGACCGGTACACAAACTAACCGTTGTGTAACAAGTAGTGCTCCTGAAACAAAGAGAAGGAAGATCGGATGACGAGCACCCGTTGGCTTGTGATTCTTCCTCAACCGGGACTCCTTATGCCCTAAACACTCTTCAGATGGGGAGAAGAGGCGATATGCAGTGTGTCCGGTATATTGGGGACCATAGCTTATATATAGTGTGATGGCCAATTAGGGTTCCCATTATTCCGAAATGGGCCATCCTGACATCCACTCATATTGAGCCCATATCCAATTAATTAATTAATCAATTTCTAAATAGAAATCTAAATAGCCTTTTAACTTTATTTGATCACTTAATCAATTAAGGCTCTTAATTGATAAATAGCTAATATAATTATATAACGATATTTGCCCACATAATATTATTGGAATATAATAAAATATTCCAACAATCTCTCACTTGGGCTACATATCGTGATAATTATATCAATATTCTTTAGGTGCACATCCGAATGCTATTTATCCTTAGATTTCAACTTTACAATCTGGTCCACCTCATACATCAATAATGGGACCACCGCGGCTGTCATCACTGACGTATAACGTGACGGAACCCCGACGACCACCATATCAATGTACTTGACGACATAGATCGATATGGATGAGTGGCATGGAAATTTCATGCAATGTGATCTCTGTATCATGTCTATTTCCAACTGGTCCAACTGAAGTATTTAGTGAGATCAAACTGAAGTTTGCAAATCAATATTTGCACAAAAGATAAATAACCGGTTATAACAATAATAACCTCAAACTTTATTTCTGCAGAAAACCTTAACAAAATCTGTATTTGTATCAATACCAAAGTAAGAACATAACTGAAGAGAGACTCCCACTAATCCAAGACATCCTCAGTGACAACAACCATATGAAAGACCTTAAGTGTCAAGTCTTCGATTAGTGAGTCAGCTAACATTAAATTTATCTCTATGTGTTGTTGATATATTAAGTTTTCTTTCGAAGATTTGCGAAGGTATTGTCAATTTATTTTTATGGAAAATGCTATTTAGTAAGAAAATCTATGGAGAAGAATTGCAAGAATAAATCTCCACCCTTGTTTACATCAACTATCCCCCATGTTTTCCACTAAAAGAGGAGATTAAAATTACATCATCCTATAAAATAATGCCATGTGTTATTCTTGCATTTCTTCTCTAAAATAATTCTTCTACGAACCGCCGCGGTTTGAACTGCCGCTAAATGCTTCTACGAACCGCCGCGCTTGCCATATTTAATGTAGTGAGTATAATTATTAGATCTAATTAAGTATAATATAGATAAGTATAATATAGATAAGCTTTGTGTGTATTTATTTAACACACACAAAGCTCAATTAACTAACTATTTCTTCATAATTTGAGATAAAATGACTATTATTTTCCTATAAATAATTATCTTTTTTCTAGGTTTTAAAAATTTAAATGAAAAACTTTCAAAATCAAAAATATATTAAACATGGCAAAAACAATCAAGTTATAAAGAAATAAAATTTTAAATAAAGTAAAATATATATATATATATATATATATATATATATATATATATATATATATATATATCTAGGTACGAACATCGGGATGTTACATTACTACCTTTTTAAAAGAAATTCCGTCCTCGAAATTTAAGGTACCCGTCAGCTCTAATATATAACTTATCATCTTCTTCTTTTGAAGCAGTACCAATAACATTAGCTCAACTCCCTTCACTATAGAAACAAACCCAGTACCAATTTTAATCCAAATAAGTAATACTTTAATTCAAATCATCTCTTAATCATATATTGATCAATTATGGTTTAGACTAATGGCTTAAGACTAAGACATTCTTCCGTTGGTATTATATTGAACTTCCTTAATTGTTCATCTATATAATCTCTCTGGTTTCCAACTTGTCACGTCTAAATAATTTCAATATACCTACGATCTCCAAAGATTCAACTTCAACTACGAATAAAATGACAATCACAAATAACCACTCTCAAAAGGTCTTTAAACAACCGAATTATAAGACTGATAATGTAACACCCGTATTAAATTAAATAGGATTTTTATATGTTTATTTGTCTAGTTACTTAATTACTTGAATAAATGTGTTTTTCTTGATTTTTATCAATAGTTATGCATTAGCTTAATGAAGGGTATTTTAGTAATCCCCTAGGATCATTAATTCTATTTATAACCTTTTATTTAGGATTAGATGAATTAATTGGTTAATTATGAGAAGTAGTAGAATAGTGGTTTGTGTCACTTACTAGAATATTAGGTAATTGGACTTGTGAGTGAGTGGGCTAAGCCCAATTGAGATGATAAGATAGAAAGGGTATAAGTGGTAATCTAATTACCATTAGGTTAAGATAAGAGAAAGATAGAAAGATAGAAAGACCATATTTTGAAGAGAAAGGAGGTAGAAAGAGAGTAGAGAACAAGAGACCCTTTTCTTTGAAGAAGAAGAAAGAACAAGAGGAAGAGCTAGAGATAGAAGGACTAGAGAAATCAGAATTCTTAAGGTAAGAGAGTAGTTTAGTTTCTCAAGAGTGATTAAGAGAGGGGGAGAAAGTCTTACTCTCTCCAACCCAAACCTCTCTCACTCTTTTTCTTTGGGTTTGGGTTGATTCTTGAAAATGAATGATTTTTATGTTATAGATAGATTACTCAAATGATTTGATGAAAGAAAAACTACAACTTTGGGTTCAATTTATGGGAATTTGCTAAATGTTTGTAGGTTTTGAGTTTTGATGACAAATTGATAAAAATGACATCTTGAATGTGTGAAATGTTGTTAATTAATGAAATGAGTTGTACTTCTATGTTTAGCATGATTATATATGTATGAAGTTGTTAACTTTTCGAATTGATATGTTGAAATTTCAAGAATTTGAACTGTTGCAGTCAAAACCCGAAGACAGGGTGAACTGGTGCTGTCAAGCTCGCTGCAGCGAGTGCAGGGCGAGCTGGCAGCGAGTTCACCTGTGAGCTCTCTGACTTAGCTCGCTGCAGCGAGTTGTGAGCTCGCTGAGCGAGTTACTCAGGCCTAAAACTTATGTTTTTCTTGAAAATATGAGATCTATGCTTATGCTATGTTATGGTTATGATCCTATGGTTATATTATATCATTAATATGTGTAATTTGACTAAATTTGATGGAGATAATGTACTTAAGGTTGAAGTGCATGATTATGATATTCTTTGAAATGAATTTGATTATATTCATGAGTTAATGATTACATTCATGCATTCATTTATGCATGATGAGCAGGTGTTTTAGTGAGGTGACTAAAACACGAAATATTTTAACGAGGTGGTTAAAATATAGTTAGAATAAGTTTTCTAACGAAATGACAAGGTACCTTCATACATTAGAGGAATGCTAGGGAGCATTCATGAACTTCTTGCATTAGTTTGCATTAGGAGATGAAGTTGATTATCTATACGTGATAATTTGGTAAATGACATTCTTGGTTATGCATTGATTTGTTATATGTCATTGATATATGGATTGATTATATTAATTGATAAGGTTGTGTTGTATTAATGTTAATTGATACTTGAACTATATACAACTAGTGAATGAGGTTGCTTGTATGATATGATTATTGCATTTCCTTATCTATTTATTATGAATGTATAGTGTTCGATACACTTGCATTATTTTGCGGGATTCTTTACTAACTCTCTGTTTTGTGTAAATGCTGAACCGTTGGGGGTTCAGGTGTGCAGGGTGAGGAGTTAGCATCGACGGATTAGCGTTGTCTGCGCTTTTACTTGCTAGTGGTGAGGAGACAAGCTTTATGCTTCTCCTATTTAGCCTTAGTTCTAGTTGGTTTGTAATAAGTAGATGCTCTGATATTTGTAACATCGAGTCGGGTAGACGTTGTTCCTTATTCGAATGTTTTGAGCATGTTTGTTCTTATGGTTGTTTGAACTATGCTACTTATTATATCCATGTTGGTTGAATGGATAGGTTAATACTTATTTATCTATTTTGTTAGGACTTAAGTTGATGCATGATGATTATGTCTTAAGATGCATGACTTTAATTTGGATATCCATTTATATATATATGATATATGCATGTATGCCTTGATATTAATTGTATGCCTTGATTCTATATGTATTTATTAAATTATAGTTAAATAATTTTATATATGGGATTAGGGTGTTACAATAGTTGGTATCAGAGCAAAGTCGATTCATGTCGGATCAATTAGGTTTAGAATTACCCGTGTGTACAACATGTGTAGGAGACACTGTTAGTACTTAGTTCTAATGTTAATTGGATTTGATTGGTTATCCAGGTGATGTCTCAAAGGGCGATTGCGGATGCCTTGACCATGATGGCTAATGCCATGGCTCAAGAGGCGACGAATAGGAATGCCGAGAGGGTTGCTCAAGAGAACCTTAGAGGCAATGAGGATGAAGCAAGATTGGAGCGTTTTTTGAAGAACAATCCACAAGTCTTCAAGGGTGGGCATGATCCCGATGGTGCTATCAAATGGTTGGAAGCTATGGAAAGAATTTTCGGAGCAATGAGGTGCTCGGAAACACAAAAGGTGACTTTGGGAACTTACATGCTCCATGAGGATGCTAGCTATTGGTGGAGAAATGCAAGCCAAAGGTTGGGATTTGGCAATGCTGTCATTACTTGGGATAGCTTCAAGAGAGAGTTCTTGGTCAAGTACTTTCCATCGGACATAAGAAATAGGAAAGTGGTTGAATTTATGGAGTTGAAGCAAGGAAACATGTCTGTGGCCGAGTATGCGGCAAAGTTTGAAGAGTTGTGTAGGTATAGCCCACACTACAACACGGTTGAAGCGGAGATGGATAAGTGTGTCAAGTTTGAAAGCGGATTACGTCCCGACATTAAGTTGCTTATTGGTTTCTCGGAGATTCGAAACTTTGCCACTTTGGTGAACAAGAGTAGCATTTGTGATAGAGATGCAAAGGCCAAGTCAAACTACTACAAGAATGCAAATGATAAGAAGGGAAAAGAGGTGAATCGTGGAAAACCTTATGACAACAAGTGGAAGAAGAAGGGTGGTGAAGGTAGTGGAAAGAAGACTAATGAGGGCTATGACAAAGAGAAGGCTAAGTGCTATAGGTGCAAGAAGCCGGGGCACATGGCTTATGAATGTAAGGAACCGATTAGTTGCTACAATTGTGGAGAGTTGGGTCACAAGAGTCCGAAATGCAAGAAGCCAAAGAAGGTTGCCGGAAAAGTGTTTGCTTTGAGTGGAGACGGTGCGGATCAAGTGGACAATCTCATTAGAGGTACGTGTTTGTAATAAGTAGATGCTCTGATATTTGTAACATCGAGTCGGGTAGACGTTGTTCCTTATTCGAATGTTTTGAGCATGTTTGTTCTTATGGTTGTTTGAACTATGCTACTTATTATATCCATGTTGGTTGAATGGATAGGTTAATACTTATTTATCTATTTTGTTAGGACTTAAGTTGATGCATGATGATTATGTCTTAAGATGCATGACTTTAATTTGGATATCCATTTATATATATATATATATATATATATATATATATATATATATATGATATATGCATGTATGCCTTGATATTAATTGTATGCCTTGATTCTATATGTATTTATTAAATTATAGTTAAATAATTTTATATATGGGATTAGGGTGTTACAGATAACTTAACCACTAGTCTGAAATGATTCTCGAGTTCCCAACTTACATGTGAAATCAATCTCAAACTTTATCATTGATGATCTTATGTATTTGAAACCCCTTTCTTAACAAACTGCCTCCAAACAAACCAAATCTAGATTACCTTCTTAAGACTTATGATCATACTTTTTCTTTACTCTCTAGGAAGTCAAGACACTACAATAGGTCAATCGACCTCGATCCTTCGATCTTATATTCTTGACAGATACATCGCTCGTCTTAACTACTAAAGTCAAATCACATCGCGTTATTTCCTAATTCCCCAACTTTTGCTTTATAAATTACTACGTACCACCTTGTCAACATGTATCACGATTGAAATATGTGATTTCATATATCCTACTTGGTCAAACTCATATATACCCTTATTCCATATTCAATATGCATAATTTCTTCTCAAGACTTGTTATATTTTCTAAACTCGCGTGAAAAACTTAATTTACTCTAAGCATTCTTCTACATAATCACTCCCTAAATTTCCCCACTTACTCATTATTTCCTAAATTCAAACACTTACCCAACTATTATTCTTTGGTCTTAACTTTAACCACTGATCCTTCTTGTTTCTGGATTTATGAATAAGATAGTCATTCTCACAAACTTAAGTCTTAAATCATAGACCACCACTTAATCTTATTGTATCCTGGTACCACCCAACCCATAGTAAACCTATCAAATCATTCAAAAGGATCTAGAAAACAATGAAAACTTCCATGGAGCTAATCTTCAATTCTTAAACTTATTGAATACTCTTCTAACCTATCCAATAGCTTCACTCTTTCAAAACAAATGCATTAGATGAATCTTTTAATGATCTTTCTATTGTCCAAGAGAACAACTTAATTCACCAACTATCCATAAACATTTCCATCTTAATAATTCACGAACATTTGATGGGTAAACTCCTATACTTTCACAATATCCACAAAACTATATTTATCTTAAACCAAAATCTAAGCTTATATGGTCATGCAATGACTTCTCATATTCCAATTTGAATCAGGCTTTAAAATATCCACGATCTTTTCATTGGATCCATTCAATCCTTAATCCTAGGCTAAATGAAATCATTCTTAATAAACTCTTCAAATGGTTTCTCCTATCTATGCACACTTACAATCTATCATCTCTTTTAAATAAACAACATCAACTTTTGAGGTTCAACATTTAGTCCAATAACTTCTTTATTCCACTTATTGTCAAATTAACACTCTTCAAACTCGTGATCTCGTTTCTATCATTACTCTAGAATCTAAAGTCATTTATACATATACTCTATTATAAGTTGCTACAAGTCTCACTTCATGTTCTTTCATAAAGGAACCTTTCTTAATCACATGTTCTAGCTACAATACCTAAAACAAGTTACTACTATTTTCTTGGGGAATTCCCTTGATCTATGGGGATCATCACAATGCAGTATTTCAAAGGTACCTGTCGAGCACTCCTTCAATTACATACATCAACTTCAATGCTTTAACTGCAATTTACATTGACACTTCGACCAACCAAATGCTCTAACTGCAACTTACATTGACGCTTCGACCAACCAAAACACCAATCGCTATTAGCTCTTCTTCCTAAAACAGTTTCTTACAATATTTCTCGCTTAACGATACTAAAAGCATGTTCTTACTACTTTGCGTGGACAATTCCTACATGAGTGAAATCCTCAACACACTACATCTAGTCACACAAAACCAACCTCTAGCTGACAAAAATTTCAAACATTACCGGGAAAAGGAAAAGAGCAATTCTAAGATGAAGTCGCTCAATTCTAAGAGAGGGATAGAGAGTTAGGAGAGGGAATGAGAGAAAGGAGAAGGAGATGATCCAATTTCAAACAAGGAAGGGTTATTTATTTTTGATATATTTTTGTTATAATTTTGATTTTTTTTTGTTTATTATACTTCTAGGTTTCTATGTTTTGTTCTTCGTCTTCATCATGTGATTTTGTTTTTTTAAAGGTTTTAAATAATAAAAAATAAGGTGGAAATGAAAAAAAAATTAACAAATTCAATTAATCATGTCATATCTACATATTTTGCACGCTCAAATCCTACTCATCGTGCCACATCACTAAATTTACATAGTTAGAAGCCAAAAGAGATACAAAAGAGAAGAATCTTGATATTACAAAGGGAGAATTGCAATTTTTTTACAATGGATAAACTAAAACTCGCCAACTTTACAACAAATAAAGACCTAATTATCTTGTATTTAAATATATATATATATATATATATATATATATATATATATATATATATATACTAATATATAAAGGGGATACAAATTTTTGGGATGGCTTTTTCATTATTCCTATTTTACCCTTAAAAAAAACTACAAAAAAAAAACTAAGCACAACTTCCACATAAAAGTAGGTTTTCAGTTTTTTTATAGTAAAAAAAAGAATATTTTTTTCTTCTTAATAACTAGCCACAACAAAAAAGGAGATCAAGTAGTTATCAATTAACTAAGTCCAATAAAAAAGGAGATTAAGTAGTTATTTATATTTGCACAATAGAGAATATCGATCACAGCAAACAAAAAAAAAGAATATCGATCACACAAACAGGCACGAGATGGCTAGTATATATATAAACATAACTACTTTCCAATAACTAGTAGATGAGTTGGTTTCTTAATGCACTCTAACTATAGAGACTACTAATAAATAGTTAGAGTGCATTAAGAAATCAACTCATCTACTAGTTATTGGGAAGTAGTTATATATATATATATATATATATATATATATATATATATATATATATATATATATAACTACTTCCTAATACTACAAGTAAATACAAAAAAAAGAAAATTATTAAAAAAGAATTATAATATTTCCCTCTTTTTATAGAAACATATTTTTTTATTGAATTAGAATAATAACTCTATTAATTCATTAATTTTTTGTTTTTGGTATTAATGGTTTTTAGGGAAAGGGGTTTTAGTAATCCAAAATTGGACTACAAAATAAGTAAAGTCTATTCAAAAATTATTTTTACCAAAAATTAACTTTGATTTTCCCAAACAATTTATCATAGTGAAATATTCATTAACACTTCATTAACTCATGAGAGAATATTTTGATTATTAATTTATCAATTTACTCGGTTCTCCATATTGTCAATCTTAATGTTCTTCAAAAAGTGGTTAATATCAGAACCCTTAGAATGTTCAGTTGCCTTTATTGTATTGTTGGATATTGCCTTGGAAAACTCAGCTTGTGCAGGAAACAGGGTATGGACAGGTTCTGGCGCCAGGCGCGGTGGTCTGCTGCATTCTGGTTGATCTTCATCTTTGACCGGCGCTAGACGCCGTGAGTCCCGCGCCAGGCGCGAGCACGACTTATAAAGTGCGTGTTTCAGTTTTTGCAGTCGAGTGAGAGAGAGGAATGTTAGGGTTTTGAAAGGGGTTTTCACCAATATGAAGGCTAGGATTCAAGAGGGTTTCTCTTGGTTTAATTCTAGGGTTGGGTACTCATTATTTTCACCTTGTAATCATTATCATTGAAATCTCTTTGTCACGGGAAAAGAGATTTAGAAAAATGGTAGAAATTAGGAACAACTCTAATTTCTTGTAACTCTTGTAAATCTCATTGTAATCAAGGAGGAAGAAGTTCAATAGTGGAAAGGAGAGGTCTCTCTTCCCCAGAGTATGTTCATTAACACCGGATTGGATAAACAATTTCTATTGCTTTCATTAGTCCATTAGCTTTGATGATTATAATTGTATATTCCATTATCATTGTTTGATTGTTTGGTTTATTTTGCCTCATACACTAAAGATTATTGGCAAGGTTTTAAATAAAGTTTCGCGGCCACGAAAACGGCCGCGATAAAACAGTTTTGGCAGGTGCCGATACCGTTATCACCGTTTTTTATATTAAAGAACAAATTGTGATTAATTCATACTGCGATAACCGTATTTAATGTCGTAACACCTGTATCGACCGAAATCGCGAAAACTTTTATGTAAACGCGACCGCGACCGTTTTTTAAAATCTTGATTATTAGTATAGTTCTATCGAATTCACAGCATGTATGTTGAAAGATCCGTGATTATATTGTAACTATACTACTTTACATAAAGAAACAAAAAATTGTACTATTTCAAAGTATAGTTGTATTGTATCACCACTTTGCAACCACTCCATCAAATCCCATATGATTCATTGAACCCCCATATTAACTAGTATAAAATATTATTAATCAAATCAGTCAATGATAGTTCGACCACACATCAAATATATAGGAATTAATGGAATATAATGAGAGATCAATCTTTTCAATTTATAGTTGATTTAATACGTGTCACTTATGATTATTATTTTCCTCTTGAAAATGTTTCCTTTCATTGCCACATGGTCACAGTAGAGAGAATGTAAAGGATGCATTTAGACATAACATGAATATAAGTGGTCAACAAATTATCTTTGTAGCCAAAAGTAGCCACAATTTCTTTGTCACTTAATTAGTCATCTTTCCTAGGTTGTTAATTAAATAAATGATTGCATACATAATAGTTCTTTTATAAATATTTATATGATTATACATTAATTAAACAAGATGAAATGTTGAATCCAATCTATTTTTTTAGGTTTTAGATAGATATGATATGATGCATATTTGGACTATATTGAGTTGCTTACAATTGAGCCACGTACATAATACCTACTATATTTGTGTTACTAGTATAATAATGTGAGGGTACTGTACGTTTTGGCTTAATCTAGAATTATAATGATAATCATAGTGGATTATAATTTTTTGAAAAGTATTTTGTTCTATTCATATGGAAGAAAAACATTAAACAAAAAGAAAAGAAAAGAAAAGAATACATTTATGGTAATGGTAGTTTAGGTCCTTTGGGATCAAAATATACATATTGCTTCTTTCTGAACAGACATATTGCTTCTTAAATCCTTGGTAATTTGACATCTAAATGTTTTTCAAATGACAAATATATTTTTAACCAGATTTTGATATGACGAATTGAGATTGATAAAAAAAAAAAAAACCACATAAAAGAAGTGTTGTATTGTATATAGACAATATACCTCCAAACCCAATAAAAATAACACCCCAAAACTGAAGGAAAATAGCGTTATTTTAAGCAGCGGAATTCAAAAATTTTCCTTAGTTTGATCCTTACGAATTGGGCATGATATGTGTTTTAGGGTTTTTACCTCTTGAAGGGAAGAACCTTTGAATCACGATCTCTTGTAGGGAAGAACCTTTGAATCACGAACAAGACGATCACGAGCGTTGATGAAGATCACCGACGCCTCTAACTAGTCCACACGGACAGTCACCTTCAATAGAGTGCTAGCCCTTTATGTTTGAAGGCTATGCAAGAATATTGAGAGAGAGAGAGAGAGAGAGAGAGAGAGAATTATTTTAGGATTTTCAATTCTAAAATATTCTTGTGCTTTTTGTTGTGTATTGAGCAATGACAAGAGGTCTCTATTTATAGATATTTCTTGTCTTGTGCATCAAGACAACTCTTGTCTTGTGCACCAAGATATCTCTTATTGGGCAAAGCCCAACAAGAAACAAAACTAGGGCGCGCGCCCCCCATGAGTGGTAGTACTCATGTGCGCGCCCTCCCACCATAACCTATGGTGTTCTTGCTCGTTTAAATTACCGTGATACCCTTATCACATTGCACATACACCGTACCTTACGGTGTTCCTTAATTATCTCAATATTGGACTGTCCTTATGTGTGTGACCCTTGTAGGTTTCCATAACGTTGACAATTATATTAAATCCTTTATTTAATATAATAAACAATGAGCGGTATCTAGCAACACATCATTGCTACCCAAGTTATGAGAAATTAACATGTGATCATAACATAACCTTTAGTGATAATATATGCGTGTATAATTACCCCTTTGCCCTTTATGTCTATATTGAACACAAAGCATACTTGGTGTCATCTTTGTCCAGTTCAATATTGGGCCCATGACATTTATCCTGTTATGCAGGATTGGCAAATTCCATCTAGGTCACTACTGTCCCTCAGCATGCTTTGTGAAGTACCCATCAACTGCCTTTATGGTTATCCTGTTACGGACAACGTTAGATCAGCAACAAAGTACTTGACTCCACATCTAGGGTACAAAGTGGTTTCAGGTCTAAGGGCGGTTTACACCATTATCACCATGAGAGTAACTTATGACACTTTGCATAACTTTGCATGTAGTACTCTCATAGCGGGTCAATCCGGTATAAATATTACTCCTAATATTTCTTATACCTGTGTCAAGACTTGATAACTCCTTATCCCATGATCCATGAGATGCGATCATCAGTCTATCTTCATAATAGTCTTTATGCTTTAAGGTTATCCCTTTTCACCTTAAAGCTCGAATATGGATACTCTAAGAATAGCGTCTTTATGTTTAATGTAATCCCATGATTAAGTCACACTTAATATTAAACGGACTTTCTATTCTAGGGACTTCATTATTTTGAACGTTACAAACATAATAAAGAAATGCCTATTATTATTAATAAATAAAGCACTAAAGTATTGGCCTCTAGGGCTTACTCCATCAATCTCCCACTAGCACTAGAGCCAATCAAGCATTACCTTAATACCCATAGACCTAGTATGCCCATCACGCTTCAACTGCGCAAGAGCCTTTGTTAGTGGATTAGGAACTGTTTCCTATGTTGGTACCTTACGTATCTATCCAACTTTCTATTTCGATCTTTATCGAAATATAGAAGTGTCTAAGTATATATATGAATCGTCGGTGAGATCTATTCTCCGTTATTGTTTGCAAGATCAAACCATTACCATCACGAATGTGATTTAATGTAATCTGCAACACCGGAAATATAGCTTTAGCTCAATCATGAGCTAAACAATCCAAAATACTCCACCTCTGTAACTGAAATAAACATATTACTGAGCTATATAGCTTACATTGTCTATATTCAGGCATGATATACAATATATCAGTATGGAAACTACCATCAATATAACTTCCTTATAATGATATTTCCCACACCTACATATTTCAAGAAATGGTCCTTAGTTCCTTTTAAGGTCCTTAGGGATATTCTTGAAGATCAGTTAGTGTCCAACACTAGTCTCAATTTTGGTACTTATTGAATATGCTACAAGCATATGGTGTATCTGATTAAGTACATATTATGATGTGTATGATTAATCCATCTTCCAAAGCATATGGATTATTTTCACGTGTCTCTCTCTCATCCAATGAGATATGCTATTGTCCTTTAGACAAAGACCAATCTTCTGACACATGCGATGATTTTACACATCAAGTGTCTGAACACTTCATCAATATATGTACATAGGCTATTCCTAACTCTTTAGGAATCCTTGCCCAAATACATAGGATATTCCTAACTCTTTAGGAATTCTTGCCTAAGTATTTCATCAAGAGTTATTTCCTTAACCATGTCTCACATGTAAAAGGAAAAGGTTTTTGATGATTAATATGTCAGCCACATATAACACCAGATTAATATTATTACTCCCACTAACCTCCTTGTGTGCACAAGATTTTATTATTTGTTCCTTTTTGAAGTTTTGTGAAAAAAGAATTTATAAGGGACAAATAATTAAACTTCTGAGAATTTTGATATAATCAAAATTAGATAGCTACAAATTGTATACTTTTCTAGCATCCTTTGAATCAAGCAAAACCCTTCGTATATGTCTACTACATATATATGAGGTCACTCCAATTAAGGAATGCATCTTTGTTGTCCATCTGCTAAAACTTGCAGTACAATATTCAGTAAATAGAATTTAAACAGATTTTAAGCTTTATGATTACAATTATGATTTCATCATAACTTGCATTATGACTTTGCGTGAAACCTTAAATGATCAATCAAATCTTAAAGGGTATTCTCAATACCATCCATATCAGTGTTCAATAAGAATACTCACTTTCATCGTATGAGTCTTACTCATCCTGATGACAATACCATTATCACCATAAGGTATGTGTATATGGATTCTGTACAAGATTTCATGGCATTTAGCCACTTCTCAGATTTTAGGCCTTTTACGACCTCTTACGAAGTCAAAGATTCATCTTTCATGAAAACCATATCACCTTGTTGAGTCATGATTAGATCATATATCTCACCCATGTAATATGTTAGACTTATCTAGGATTTTGTGCAACTTAAACTGATGGTCCTTCAACAACTTTGAGGAACCGGTTTATGTTCCCTTTTCAAACAAATATATTTTGTGGTACTTGAACTTATTCAAGTTCTATATCACTCCCACTGTTTCTTTTAGAGACACACTCCCACTAGAGGAATGCTTCAAATCTAGCAACAAAACAACTTTTGTCCCAAGAGTGATATAAGACCAGTATCCCTTAGATTCTTTAGGATATTTCCACATATTTATTCTTTCAATTTTGGAATTAAATTTATCTGATAAATTTTTAGTCCAAATTTTCATAAAGACAAACTTGGTGGTCTAACCTTTATATCATATATATGGTGTTTTTATGATTACTTAAAAAAAAAAAAAGGGAAACTATTTGTGGATGAAGATTAATTATAAGCAAATAAATTTCTAAGAGTCAATGACATAATTAAACTATCTTATATCATGTCAAACATGATGTGATAAAATTAGTTTATTATACTCCTTTAATTAAGTATTTATTACTATGACTTATTCATATGACTTAAATACTTTTGTCGAGTCATATCCTTTTACTCCATTTATCGAACTCCTTGACAAATTCAAAGATTTTCTAATTTGTGTCACACACATATCTCCATCTAATGATTTTAATCATCAATGTAAATGAAGTAAAATATACTCAATATAAATATGTTTAGTACTCGACATACATCTCATGTATATTGTTCAAATAGATCATGTGTCAATTTACTTTCAACAAGTAATTAACACATCAAATGTTTGTACTAAATAACAATGCTCTTGATATATACATATAAGGTGCAAATCTTATTTGGCTCTTATTACAACTGTTATAGATGTTCTTATCAAGATCATGGAGCCCTAGTCCATTACTTGATTTGGAGCACTAGTATAGAAGACTTTGCTCAAATGATGGGACCACTACTTGTCTTATCATTCAAAGCTACTTTTCATATCTTGTCAATACAAGGTATTTAATTAATACTTCTATTACCAAATAGAACTCAATAACAATTATTGTATTCTATTTCAAATTTGATTTTAAGTCATGGCATAGCTTTTATTGTCAATGAAACAACTTGTTTCATTCTAGACATAGCTTGACTTAAACTTATAGTCAATGTTCTAATTCTTTAAGCACCTCTTTAGAGATTCAACATCGTGTATCATATACCCTTGATGTAGAAATAGAAACTTTGACTTTCTATAACTAGATGTACAAAATTGAAGTCTCACTTCATTCTTTTATTTTGACTCTTTCATGAACTATCTACGGCACTCCCATTTCAACCAATTTGAAACATCCGTTCTCCTTTGGCAACCTTTATTGTTCTATTCAAATAAGAGGAGTATAAATCTCATTTATATCATATCTCTATTCTTTGACAGTGCAAATTATTTCTCATTCAATTCAACAATTTTCCGATAGATATAATAATTTTGACCATATCTATCCACTAAAATTGATTTGATTGAACCTATGACCAACTCTTTGGTCTATTGAGAAATTCTATCATACTTTGTCGTTCTTTCAAAAGAACTCGTTTTAAATGATCTCATCATTTCTTTTAAAAGTATGAAATATTCTATATCTAGATGTCAACTTGATGCTTCTGACAAGCATCTTTTTCCAATCTAGTTTATAGTAGGTACTTTTATAGAGTATAGTTCAATAGCTTATAGTTCTTCTTGCGTTTGAGAACAATTCTCAATTTGTGTACCAATTCAGAAACTCTTTTCTGAGATTCTTGTCCTTCATAAGGACAATATAATTTATATTGTATAAAGTTTTAATTACAAAGATATGTAAGATATTTGTATAATTTTTAAATAAGGACTTTTATTAAAATGCTTCCACTATTTTATTCAAAACAAATGACCCTCACCATTTGATTCGGAAAATCCCGTTGGAAGATTTTCTAGTGGGTCAAGATCCATATTTCACTTTGTCTTAAGTCCGCGGTGGGCGGATTACACAAGACTTAGTTATTTAGGTAGGAACTCCTTCCAATTGTATCTCATACAATTCTTGAATATATCAATTGGGTGAATAACTCCTTATTCTAATTCATCTTATGAATTATTCCCAACCATTGCTTCTTAAACTCATATAATCTCATTATATTTGTTAAGTTAAGTTTGACCCTTACTTTAGAAGTTGGATATTACAATTATCCCATCGCACCTTACCAATATAGAGTATGCACTTCGCGGTGGGCGAACCTACATAGTTCGATACTAGTCTTGATGAGTTCTAAAGCTTGGAAAGCGTAAACTTAATATTCACATATTTTATTATTAAAGAGAATGCACTCCGCGGTGGGCGAACCTACATTTTCTTTATTAATCTCTTATGTGTCTTTTGAGGGATATTTAATTGTTTGATCTCACCGGCTTGTTTAACATATTAAACGCTCTCACATGCATCAACATACATACATACAATAATATAAAATGATATGGTTATGGCCTCCTAACGCAAGTGTCCTCTCAAGCCAATGAGAGAACCCTAAACTAGCCTAACGATGATCTACTTCTCCAAGCATCATCTTCATGGCTGTCCTCCTTTGTTCCTCTTGTAATTCTATTATAATGTTACATCAAAGAATACTCGTTTTACATACGAGGGAGTAAGATGAGAAAAGAAGTTACATCAAGAAATTCAGAGAGAGGCACGACACGCAGGCCGTATTTAAAATCCCAAATTAAAACAAAAGAGTAAACTAAGGCCATAACCAATCATCATAAAAACACAATAATAAACACATATTTTATTATTATCAGATTAAGTCCTGTAGATTAATAAAATTAAAATTTTGGCGAACGATCAAAAATTGGCTGCTGTCATCTGCGCCCAGCGCAGCCTGCCCTGCGCCTAGCGCAGGTCTGCAGCTGAAAACCAATTTTCATTCTGCCATCTGCGCCTAGCGCAGCATACCCTGCGCCTAGCGCAGGCACGTAAACAACCCTTGTTTTTCCGCGAATCCTAATGCAGCAATTTCGTGCCGTCAAAACCTTTCATGACCGAAATTCAATATGATTGATTAACATGTCATTGCTTCACCATACTAATGTCGGATTCCAAAGCAAATGAACATGAATCGCTTCAATATCAAATAACTTTCATAATATGTTTTAATGAACGAAATTATGAACGATGCATCAAATACACCGCCTTGCATCACGATCACTTATATCACATATAAGTCTTGATCATTCTTATTTGTATAAACTTATGACGATTAACATATCGCTGCTTCACCATACAATTGTCGGATTCCGAAGCCGTTTCAATGTCAATCATCAAATTTTACACAAATAGATGCCAAATTTTAATTACTCGATTTTAATCTTAATTAGGTGTTTTAATCAAATTAAAACAAAATACATGAACTAAACAAACATCAGATCATGGATTCGTAAGTGGCTCTGATACCACTGAAGGAAAATAGCGTTATTTTAAGCAGCGGAATTCAAAAATTTTCCTTAGTTTGATCCTTACGAATTGGGCATGATATGTGTTTTAGGGTTTTTACCTCTTGAAGGGAAGAACCTTTGAATCACGATCTCTTGTAGGGAAGAACCTTTGAATCACGAACAAGACGATCACGAGCGTTGATGAAGATCACCGACGCCTCTAACTAGTCCACACGGACAGTCACCTTCAATAGAGTGCTAGCCCTTTATGTTTGAAGGCTATGCAAGAATATTGAGAGAGAGAGAGAGAGAGAATTATTTTAGGATTTTCAAATCTAAAATATTCTTGTGCTTTTTGTTGTGTATTGAGCAATGACAAGAGGTCTCTATTTATAGATATTTCTTGTCTTGTGCATCAAGACAACTCTTGTCTTGTGCACCAAGATATCTCTTATTGGGCAAAGCCCAACAAGAAACAAAACTAGGGCGCGCGCCCCCCATGAGTGGTAGTACTCATGTGCGCGCCCTCCCACCATAACCTATGGTGTTCTTGCTCGTTTAAATTACCGTGATACCCTTATCACATTGCACATACACCGTACCTTACGGTGTTCCTTAATTATCTCAATATTAGACTGTCCTTATGTGTGTGACCCTTGTAGGTTTCCATAACGTTGGCAATTATATTAAATCCTTTATTTAATATAATAAACAATGAGCGGTATCTAGCAACACATCATTGCTACCCAAGTTATGAGAAATTAACATGTGATCATAACATAACCTTTAGTGATAATATATGCGTGTATAATTACCCCTTTGCCCTTTATGTCTATATTGAACACAAAGCATACTTGGTGTCATCTTTGTCCAGTTCAATATTGGGCCCATGACATTTATCCTGTTATGCAGGATTGGCAAATTCCATCTAGGTCACTACTGTCCCTCAGCATGCTTTGTGAAGTACCCATCAACTGCCTTTATGGTTATCCTGTTACGGACAACGTTAGATCAGCAACAAAGTACTTGACTCCACATCTAGGGTACAAAGTGGTTTCAGGTCTAAGGGCGGTTTACACCATTATCACCATGAGAGTAACTTATGACACTTTGCATAACTTTGCATGTAGTACTCTCATAGCGGGTCAATCCGGTATAAATATTACTCCTAATATTTCTTATACCTGTGTCAAGACTTGATAACTCCTTATCCCATGATCCATGAGATGCGATCATCAGTCTATCTTCATAATAGTCTTTATGCTTTAAGGTTATCCATTTTCACCTTAAAGCTCGACTATGGATACTCTAAGAATAGCGTCTTTATGTTTAATGTAATCTCATGATTAAGTCACACTTAATATTAAACGGACTTTCTATTCTAGGGACTTCATTATTTTGAACGTTACAAACATAATAAAGAAATGCCTATTATTATTAATAAATAAAGCACTAAAGTATTGGCCTCTAGGGCTTACTCCATCAAAAACCAACACCCTACCCGCGTCCAAATTGACATCTAAATATATACTCACTCCGTTACATTATATAAGCAAAAATAGATTTTCAAGGTTCATTGTATAACTAATGTATCTAGACGATAAATTATTCAAATACATTAGTTATATAATGAACCTAAAAAGTATATTTTTGCTTATATATTGTAATAGAGGGAGTATAGCTTAACTATGAGGAATGTCAATAAACAAAATTTTTAATGCAGTTTTGATCCCCCTATTTTAAAAAACTTGAACTTTTGATCCCTCTATTTTAAAAGCCAACGTTTTAATCCCCCTATTTTAGTTTTTTTGGAGTTTTGGTCCCCCAACTCAATTTGGCCAAATTTTTGCTTATGTATCATGCTCATTAATAACATGGCATTATCAAATATTTTCCATGTCATTAACTTTTTTCTTTAAATCAAATATTATGTTTGTAAAATATTAAAACAATAAAATAAATAATTAAATAATTGATAATAATTAGAAAACAATATAATTATAATTATGTGAAGTAAAATCATTCCTAATTAAGTTCCTAAAAATTGAAATCGCAGCAAGAATTCCAATTCCCTCAAAGTAAATACTTGACCAACTTTCAAAGTAATGGATCCTGATTTCCAATTCCCATCATATTCTCAATCGATTGATTGTTGCGAGGGAGAGAATGATGGAACTCGAAGAAGATGAAAACTGGGAGGGGGAGAAGGAGTACAATTGAGAGAATGTGAGAGGAAGAAATTCTTGCTGCGTTGCTGCGCTTTCAATATTTTTGGGAACTTTGGGTTGATTTTACTTCACATAATTATAATTATATTATTTTCTAATTATTATTAATTATTTAATTATTTATTTTATTGTTTTAATATTTTACAAACATAATATATGATTTAAAGAAAAAAATTAATGACATGGAAAATATTTGATAATACCATATCATTAATGGACATGACACATAAGCAAAAATTTGGCCAAATTGAATTGGGGGACCAAAACTCCAAAAAAACTAAAATAGGGGATAAAAAAGTTGGCTTTTAAAATAGAGGGATTAAAAGTTCAGATTTTTCAAAATAGGGGGACCAAAACTGCATCAAAGTCAAATTTATATCAGAGGAATTTTTTTAACAAAAACAAAAATAATTCATATAATTAATTAATAAAAGTTTAATACATAAGAGAATTATTTCAAATTTATAAAGGTTATGTTTGGTGAAAAAAAGCGGATAGTTGATAATTTAAGTTATAGCGGATGGGCTTATAACGGATAGTTTATAAGCTAACTATTATCTTATAGCAAATAAGGTAGCTGATTGAATTTGTAGTGTTTGCTAAAATTAGCGATTTAACGTATTAGCTTATAAGTATGAAATGATATAAAAAAGATATGTTTAATTAATATTTAAGTTTTTTCAAGTAAGATTATAGAGGCAAAATTGGAAGAAAGAGATGATAAGCTATAAGCTCATAAGCTACTTGAAATAGCATTTGAAAAATAAGCTATAAGCTCTCTTTTTTAAAAACAGTTACCAAACAGAGCTTTTAGTTTATAAGCTATAAACTAGTTTATTTGTCTTACCAAACAGCGTTAAAAACTAATTCAAAATGATTGAAATAAAGTATAAAAAGTACTTTTTTTTAAACACCAAAGCAATATGCAACTTTTTTTGGAAATGGATGAAGTACATTCATTTCTGATGCAGTAAAGCTGCAGTCACCAACTGGTATGTCTGATCAAAATCGGATGGCTCAGATTTTTTTTTATAGTGAGATGGTTCAAATTTTATTACAATTTGTTTTTTTTTAAATATAATAATTATGATCTAAAAAAATATTATCATCTATCTAACTAACTGCATACAGGTTATGGGTGCTGAGTGCACCCAATCTAGTCTCTTTATTTGATAGTTTAATTTGTTGTCTCAAATTATTATTTTTATTATATATATTTTTCATCCTTACAAATATATTGACATTTGATTATTTTGACTTCTACAAGAATTTCCTTGAAACTTTCCTTCGCACGTAGATATGCTAAAATTTAGTCCTTTTTTAACCATAGTTAAGGCCACATAACCTTTTTTAACGATGTGACAGAGATTGTAAACTATTATTGACTTTTAAATTATATAATTATTAAACTGGATTGACATTGTATTATATATATAGGGATTCGAACCTCGATTATCCTACTTATTTATTTTAATGGTGAAATTTTTAGCTATTAGGCTGCTTGAAAAAAAAAAAAACCAGATGGCTGATATTGTTATTGTGTCAATATAATTATTGCATTTAATCTTAATTATTTCCAACTAGTTAGAATTTTCGCTGATACCAACTATGCTAGCTTCTGATAAAAAATTTCACATTGATAGATTACATATAAATTTCATTAATATAAATATTCAATGATGTTGATAATTCTTTTTGACCTTGCACGATGTGTGTCTCGATCCACTTATTTAAATTTTTCTAATTTTAAAAAGTGTCTACCAAATATTATATTGAGAAAACTTCTTAGATATGTTACCATATCAAGTATTAATTAATTCTTCTTAAGTGCTTCAATAAACATTTTAGTACACATGTTTATGGAATTGTTTCCTTAAAATTTAAGGCATGACAAAATAAAGACATTTGAAAGTACATTAAGGTAGTTCTCAAAGATCAAAAGTCAAAATAATTTATGTTTGTGTTAGGTAAAGTCCGTCCTATCAATTAGTAGCCATATCTATAGACATTCTTTGTATGGTACCCTTTTCAAATGTTTATTATTTGGTAAACTTTGTATTTATACTATGGCTTAAATTCAAATGCATGGGCAAGTTTTTCACTTTTGCACGTTTATCATATGGTAGAATGTTTTTCCCTTTAGAGAGTGTGACATATGACAAACCAAATCCCTTGTACTCAAGCTAGTAAGTTATCAAACTGAAAATGTGGTTTTCGAGGTATGTATATACTTGATATTTCTTCTGTTCCTTATCATAAGATCATTTTACAAAAATGTTTGTGCTAAAGTATAAGATCATTAACAAATTTTTAGATATACTTATTACTCTTTAGTATAGTTTATTAATATAGTTTGTATTAAGATATGAAAAATCATCAATATTGAATACGTTTAACACGGAAGATAATTTAGTAATAGGCACACACATTTAAAAAAAATTATTACTTCAACTGTTTTTCTTAATACTCTTAATTTTTTATAGAGATTATTATTCTAATAAGGAATAGAGAGAGTATAAGGTACGCAACCAAAAACTCGCCATTTTTCGCTACTATGTCTTGCTTTACCTATCCATTGTTTCTCGCCTTTTTTCGTGTGTCTACCAAAACCTCTTCCCTGTTTTAATTTAGATAACACCTCCCTTATTATTGTGAAACTAACTTCGCATGCATGCATACTCCGACCAAGTGACTCTCATTGAACGACATACACATCCAACTAGCTCCTCGACACTGTGACCACTATTATTGTTCTTAGGATGTCTTGCTTTTATTTTTTGTCTTTCCTCTTTTAAATCTTTCGTAACAAATATCATCTCTCCTACTAAAATTGATTAAAAGATAAACCAATTTTATATTTTGATATATTCATATAAAAGTGGGTTGAATAATAAATTTGATGCTAAAAATCTATTAATCTATAGACAAAAGTTCTAAATTGTACTTAAAGTTGGAATCCATATAAAGGAAAAAATAACTACTTGAGAAGAAAAAAACATATTAAACCATTCTAACCTCCAAAACCAAAAGTATAACAAAATAAACACTTAAATTGTGTACCGTAATACCATTTGTTTAGGAAAGGGATAATAAGGTGTATATATTACTAATATAGGAAAAATATATTGCCCTTAAGTTAAAAATTTGTCTTTTTTGTATGTGAGCCGTTAATGCCTACAAACAAATGTCCAACCCATTTATATATCTATTTTTTGGTTAAAGGGTACACAATTTGGTATATATAGGGGCAACCCCTAGTTTTGAGTGCCCATATACTATCTTAGACTATAAGACCAAAGAATGTACCCTTTAATAATGAGAACTAAATGAGATGCTATATGCCAAACACACACCCCACATGTCAGAAAGCATGTTATAAAGTTTGGTTCATTCATTTTTCATTTTTCTGTTCAAATCAAAGGCAAGGTTGAGCAAACAAAGGATAGTGAATTGTGTGGCAAAGCAGTAAGGTAGTAATTAAAAGGTTGAAGAGCTTATAAATAAATAAATAAACAATAATTATTTAAATATAATACAACTTGCTTACCCTTTCCAAAAAATTACAACTTGCTTACTAAGAAAAGTATATTTAGAGTTGTTTGTTATAGATTATAAAAAAAATGATTTTGATATTTAATAATTTAGGATCCGTTTATTATAGATGTATTGTAAACAAATTGTTACTTTTAAAAAATTTCATCTGTTTTGTAAATGAGAATTTTTAAAAAAAAATAAAAAATAATAATAATAATAATAATATAAAAACTAATTTAAATGAAAAGCTGTTTTGGGAATTTATTTTTAATAACTATTTTTTCTTTCAAAAAATGATTTTCATTATGATAAACAAAAACTCTCCAAAAATAGGTCTCTTGATTATTGAATATTAATTAAATTGATTATTTATTTATTTGGCTTTATATTTTCAACTACACTTGTCAAAGGAGATAGAAAATAATAAGGTTCAATTCATAGTACTACTGAATATAAAGCACTATGCTTATTTGGTCTCAAGTGTGGACAAACTATGAACAACTTGAATGAGTCATACAGTAAAATGACAGGTTATGTATGCAATATACATGACAATACTTTGGAAAATTACAATTCACCAAGGGTGGTGCTTGTTAATGGAAATTGGGAAGCATATGAAAGTGACAATCTCATATGGATGATTTTCTTGTGCAAACAATTGGAACCATTGATCTCAATTGGACATAGTTTTATATCTACAATTATTTGCACACTTACAATACTATGGTAATGAACTAATAATGTTGTAACTATCAATTTGATTGGTACATTATTTTTGGAATGGAACAATTTTTTTGTATGAAAATAATATATAGCACATATTTAGGAGAAAATGACTATGACTTGACTGTAGTGTTTTAACTATGGTAGGAAGGAAAAAACATGTGAAATTGTCATAATTTGAGATGCCAAATTGTGCCTCATGAGATTAGCCTCTCATAACTGAGACAAAGGATATATCAAAAAATTAAACTAATCAATGTTGGACAAAGATTAAAAAAAGATGTATTAGACTTAATAAAACATTGAGATTTTAATTTTAATTTTTTTGACTAAAAATTATTGAGATTTGAATTCAAATTGTCTGGCTCTACAATCTCCTATGTTCACACAGTCGACATTTTGATTGTTGTTGAATTGAGATTAGATAGTCATATATTTGTCGATTGTATGAATGTGGAGATTGCCGATTACATACTATCCAAATTTGTAGCATTTACACTATTTGATAGATTGATATACCAGATACGTAGATGCTATAGTATAGTAATGTGGGAACATATGCCATTTTGGCTTGACCCATTCGATGTTGGGTTTCAAGTACGAGGATCGAGGTGGTGTGGGTGATGCAGTCTGAAATGTGGTTTATGGATAAATTTGTAGTTTGGACCATAATGCTCTTTTTCTAGACCACAATATACTTAAACACAATTGGCTGAACCCTGTAATATATCAATCATTATATTCTTTTGTAATATGTAGTTATTTATCTATTTATTCACTTTAGAGTCGAATTTGCTCTTCTAATAAATAAATAAATAAAAAAATAAATATATCCTCTTTTTTTCTACATTTTCACTAAATCACTTCAAACAAAACATGTTTATTTAAAAAAGAAAAACAAATAACAACAAAATTGGTTAAAAACAGAATGAAATATCCAAAAAATCTATTAAAAGAAAAAATATACAATAAAAAACTCACTTTAAAATAGCTTTACTTATAAAACTCATTGTAACAAACAAGTCATTGCTTAGACAAATAAAAAGGAATTATGGCAGAGTTTGCACCTAGACTATACTTCCCCACTCAACAAATGCACTTTTTTCGAAATTATTAAAAGATCTAAAAGCTCCAAAAATAGGAAGTGCTTTTTTTTCCTCACAAAAACATAGCTCCTTATTGATATTAATCAATTTTCTATGTATATGGGACCCAACTAAGGGAACAAGAAACTAAAGAAGCTTGATTTGCCACGTGGCCACCTAAGATCACTCCTACTCATCAATGTATAGCTGAAAATTCCACACTATAAATAGAACAAATTGTAGCACACATTATCCACAATATTACAAGCTTTCAAAAAAAAAAAAAAAAAACCACAATATTATAACAAAGTATTTACTTGCTAAGAAAAAAAAAACCACATGGCTGAATTCACTGAAAATTTTCAAAATATTATTAGACCCTCTTTTCCTTTTATTGATTCTGATCAAAGCATGGAAATTTTGAATCAATTCATGGAAAATTCAAACATGAATATGATGCAAAATTTGATGCCTTTTTCTTGTGACAACATCTTGGAACATCATCAACAACAGGAACATGAGTTGTTTCCAAGAAACTTGGAAGAAAATTTTCATGGTCTTGTTCATCATCATCATCATCATCATGTTAATAATCATAGTCACAATGCAGTTCAAGTTTCATTTCCAAATTTTCAAGAAGAAAATAAAGTTCATCATGAAGGAAAAAAGAGAAAAATTATGGATTTTCAAGAGACTAGTTCTGCAAATTCAACTCCTGCAGTTTCTGAGAGTGGAAGCAAAACCAAACATGTAAATATTTTTTTCTACTATTTTTTCTTCTTTATTTTTTTCTTTATGTTTTTTTTGTGATGAAATCATTAATTTTTTTTTTTCTGATTAATTTCAGAGTGGTGGAAGAGGAAAAAGAGTGAAAAGCTATGAAACAGAAGATCAAGAGAAAGCAAAGGAAGTTGTTCATGTTAGAGCAAGAAGAGGTCAAGCTACTGATAGTCACAGTTTAGCAGAAAGGGTATAATTTCCTAAGTTCAGCTTAATTAAGCACTTATTATATAAGTGCTTCTCTATAAGTTTTTTCTATAAAAAAAAATATGTTTTGAATCATCTAAAAGAAAATATAAAGTCAAATTATTTTTAAATAAATTATAAATTAATTTCATAAGCTACCGCACAGTTTATGCTGATAAGCTAAAAATAATTTATAGACATAATAAGTTGTTTTCATAAGTTTTCGCAAACTGTCACTCCAATAAATTCAAATAAATTGATTCAAACGATCTAAATCATTACGAATATATACTTAATGATTTCATTAATTTTTCTTCTATCTTTGATCAAAATTGATGTGTATGGATTATTAATAAATATCTATAATCAATTTTTTGCTATTCAGGTTAGAAGAGGGAAAATTAATGAGAAATTGAGGTGCTTGCAGAATATTGTTCCTGGATGTTACAAGGTAAAAAAATATGTTCCTTTCAAAAATTATCTAACTTCATAATAATAAAAATCTAAATTTTTTTATATTTTATTTAATAAAAAAAATTCTTAATTATTTTCCACTTGTATTAATTAATTGTTGCAGACCATGGGAATGGCAGTAATGTTGGATGAAATCATAAACTATGTTCAGTCTTTGCAGCATCAAGTAGAGGTAAGTGATCAAAAGTTAATTAAACAATTATTTATTTATTTATTGCTAAGAAAAAGACACTTTTAACATTGGTTTAATAATATCAATTTATGTTTGGATTTTTTTGCAGTTTCTTTCTTTGAAACTTACTGCAGCAAGCACTTATTATGACTTCAATTCAGAGACAGATGATTTAGAAACAATGCAGGTATAATCTATTTCTAAAAGTTTCATGGTCTTATTCATTAGTATATACATAGATACATTGCATATAATGTTCATTTTGTTTGGTTGTTAGGGTGCATGAAAACATCTCACATCATATTTTATATATATATATATATATATATATATATATATATATATATATATATATATATATATATATATTATGCAAACTATTGTGATGGATAAAGATAGCCCAATATGAAATTAAGTAGTTGATAGTTGATGATGAAAATTAAGTAGCTTCAATTATTTTATTTTTTTTATTTGTCCATATTAGGTTATTTAGTGGTAAGAATTTAATTTTGTAAATTATTTTTAAAAAAATGACAACAAAAAAAAAAGAAAATTAATTTTGTAACCTAAAAGGTCTGAGTTCGAATTTTTTTAGTGTCAATCGTAAAATAGTTATTAATGTAATTTTAATAAATAATAATAATTTTCTCTTTTCTATTGTTTTTTTAAAAATATATATTTATTTATTTGTTTATTTGATTGTGGCAGAGAGCAAGGGCATCTGAGGCAAAAGAATTAGCAAGGTATAAGAAAGAAGAATATGGAGGATTTTCATGCTTTCAACCAACATGGCCCCTTTGACTTCAATTTTGGATGTTATAACTTCAACAGCCATATATACAAGACAAGAAAAGAAGAAAAAAAAGTTTAATTTGCTCATTTACTTTCTACAAAGTTTAAAAGATAAATTTGTTCCCACTAGTATGCTTACATGCACACAAGTGGACATTCTTGTTTCAAAGATGTGTAAAAATCAAATGGAAGTTAATAATAGGTAACCTAAATTAAATTTTATTATATATTTTAGTGAAACTTGATTGGAATGGTGTTGTTGCAATTGCAAAAGTTTACTCTTAAATAAGTATATGTATAAAGGCTAATAACCATATGTAGCTTAAATAACAATATTAAAAAAAATGAATAACATGGAAAGGATTGGTTTTATGATGTATTTGTGTTTATTATGACTATGGTTTAGCGATCAATAATTATAAATGTTTTGACTAAATGATAATTATAAATTTTTTAAGGACACTACTATGATTTGGGGTTTTAAAATCGGTTAAATTGCGACTTAAAATAAATCTCGTGCAAATAATAAAGTGCTATAAAAATTGGAAACTTTATTATAAGACCTTTCATTTATCAAAATCCGCTTATTTTTACTTCGAAAAATAAATAAGAGAAGGATTCTTTTGTTATAACAACAAGAAACATATCTTTTTTTATCATTCTTGAACTAAAATTGTTTTGAATCTTATTATATTGATTATTTGGAGTCCTTATATAGTAGATAGATTTGAGAGGGCATGACTTGAATGAATTGATATGAAAAGCTTTAGAACTCATGGATGCACAAGGAGAAAGTGATAAAATTAATTGGGTTATTTTAGCTTGAAGAAAGAGGCTATTATACTCTTTAATATTAAAAAAAATTGAAGAAAAGAAAAAAAGAAACATAATAGGTTTTATATAATTTGGTTTTGCATTGTCAAATCAAATGGAGTGGAATTGAAATTGATACAATGCATTCCAATTGATGCCCCACTTTTCCTTCCCCATCAATTTGGGGGAACATAATATAACAAATCTTTTCTCCATACATCAATAAAGTAAACTATTTAGGAATGATGATTATTTTTATGCCATTATTCTCCATTCCATTACAAATAAAAAATAATCCAAAAAATTGTTTTAGTCAATGTAATTCATAAATATTTCAAGATATTTTCTCTTTCCTCAATAACAAAAATTCTCATTTCAAAATTAATGACTGTCCAACTAAATTTTGAGTATTAAATCAAATTACAATTTAATTTAGATTCAATAATTATTAATTGTAAGTAATTTTATATCGTGTGTAAATGTTGTATAAGTGATGCAAATTTTAAAATTCAAATTCGATATTTTTTTTTTTTGGTTTACAACGGAGCAGAGGATCGAACCCAGGATCTCATGCATATTGCCCAAACCCCTCACCACTAGACCAAACCTAGTGGCTTAATTCAAATTCGATTTTTACCGATAAAAAGAAGAATACCCCCTTCCCCTTCTCCATTTTCCTACAACCAAAAGGTTATTATTAGTAAATAAATTGCATATAACTAACTCCAAAATATTGTAGATTTATGACAAATTTTACTATCAAAAAGTTTGTGAAAAATTATTCAAGTTATTGGTGTTAATTTCTTCTATCAAGTTCCACACATAGAGCCACTAAATAGTTGCCATCATGGATCAACTAGGATGCCCATGTCTTGTAGGACCTACGGCAACACAAACTTTATCAATATGTTTTTTCTTTTGGGTTAGAATGAAAAAAGCTTACTACCATACAAGGTATATACCTAGATTCATTAGGTGCCTAATCCCTAGTTTTAACCTTGAGATAACGTGACCCTACCTAGCTACAAAGTGTTATTAATTAAATTCTTAACACTATAATTAGTGGTTACCCATGTCAATTAGCTTCTTTTTTGAGAGGGGGTTCCTCAAAGCTTGGAGCTTCTAATTAATTTCATTTAGTCTATACAGTATAATTTAAAATTAGATTAAGGGAGGATCAGTTTCATGTAAAGTTAGAGATAGCTATCAATCTTATCGATTTACAATAAAATTTATATAATTTATCATATATAAAATTTCAATTTAAATTCAAGTCACAATATACATAATCGACTCTTTTTTTATAAAGCGAAAAATTTAATCATCTATGTCAACTTATCCGATAATATTTTAATAGACAATGGTATTAATTTTAGTTATGCGCTATATGATTTTCCTTTTTTTTCTGTTCAAATAATTTAATTGCTTGAAATTCCACTTTTAATGTTGATAAGTGGAATAATCTAATTTCAAACTTTGATCTTCTGCATATATAATGTAATATCCTTACTAACTAAGCTAAATTTACTTATGCTCTATTTGGTTTGCCCATTTCTTTTATTGTCTAATGTAATTATTGTTAATGAAGAAAACTCATGCTTTGTCAACAAGCAATTCAAAGATATTAATGTATATGTCGGTAAAACAAAGAGATTGATATGTATGAAATATACAATCAATTTGAGCAAGTGTAATGAGACGTGCAACAAAGTGAAAGTATTTGTAATATGACAAAGCACAAGCCAAATCCAAGAGAGGAAAATAGTGTCAATGGAACCCACTTATACTAATGAATTCATAAAATCTTGTCGATGTTGCCAATTCATTAAGTGAATGATTGTATAAAAGAAATAGGCTTAATAGATCTTTAGGTCCCTGTATGTTCTCGAATTTTTGGTTTTAGTCCCTGTATTTTGTTTTGTTGCAAATAAGTCCCTGAATGTATAAATTTTTTTGGTTTTAGTCCCTAAAGTCAAAATCCGCAGGAAAATTTGCAGTTTTTGTGAAGATTTTTCTTCAGATTTTCCTGCGGATTTTGACTTTAGGGACTAAAACCAAAAAAATTTGTACATTGAGGGACTTATTTGCAACAAAACAAGATACAGGGACTAAAACCAAAAATTCACGAACATACAGGGACCAAAAGATCTATTAAGCCAAAGAAATATGTTTATAAGATTATATAGCATATTTTGTTGTCATTTTTTAAATAAAAAGAGGGGTTTAGAACTTAGATACATTGTATCCATTTTAAATTGGAGAGGTAGGAGACATTTGAAATGGGCCATAGCATGCTCAAATAAGGATGGGTAATGTGGGTTCTCCAACTTATAGAAAATGATAGAAGCTTTGTGAAATCCTTTTGAAGCCACTTTAGCTTATTCATTAATACAGCTAAATATTTCTTTCTTATTTGACCCACTTTTTGACCATGGTGTTGTTGCCTTGTCCCTTAGAGATTAGCATATATATATGAAAGTCAGAATCCGATAACACCAACTAATTTAACATAAAATGTTACATTTTTCAATAACGTTTTAATCAATATAAATTTTATAAAATTCATCGTTTGAATGAAAGTTTGTATGATATAGATTATTTATGTAAAACTTCAGATAAATTCTAAATCATTTGATATGTTATTGAGATACATCAAAATTAATGATTTGCATATTTTTTTAAATGTTGTTAATTTTTCCTATTATTATATACATGAACAAGGGAGGGGAGGAATATGGACTTAAAGGGTCATAAGTTAATAGATTGGTATATCATATATTCTCAATATGGAATTTAGATTTGGGGTCACACTCACATGTTAGGAGGGTAGTAGTTGGAGAGGAGACCAAAGTGATTAAATTTTGGGCAAATTTATGGGCCCCCCAAAAATAGTATTAGTGGGCTCACTAAGTGAGAGTGGAAGTTGTTAGGTGGTCAGGTATACTAATTACCCCACCAATAATATTAGCCAAAATAGAAGCAAAACCATCAGCATCTGTTTGTATGATTTAAAGATTTTGAGATTCAAAAGGAAGTTCATTGACTCTAGAATTGAAGCACTATAACCCAATTTTGTTGTTATCTTCTTAAAGAAAACTTATTATTAATCTCTTAGTGATTTCTACTATTGAGGTCAAAGTGATGTTGACTTTATGATATTTGTTATAAGATTCTGAAATTGTAATCATCTATTAGATTTGTGGTAATAATTTACTTCACATCATACCCCCTCATTTGCACAAAAGTACTAAATGATTATGAAGGAAATACAATTAATTAATTATCTTTAATAACCACGTATTAATTTGATTTTTTTTAGGATTTCATTCGTTACTTATTATCTATTACCTCCGTTTTTTTTAAATGTCCAAAAATTTAGATTTAGAATTCATATTTAACTGTCCATTTGGTGTTTTAAGGGTACCATTTGTCAATTAATCATATATTCTTTTTCAATAAAACTAATTAATGCTATATATTTGAAAAACTATATTTTTTATAAAAAAAAATAAAAATTTTGCTACATAACATATTAAATTTTGTTTTTTGTTTTGGTACATAATATATTAAATTTATTGGAAAGAGAAAGTGTGGGCAAAAAAATAGAAATTTATTGGTGAATTAAAACTAGGGCATAATAGGAAGATAATTGGTAAAAATATACTTTCTTAATTTGGTGTTACTATTCTAAATGTACACTTAAAAAGGAATGGAGGTAGTATTATTTTGTGTCGTGTTTTTTATAACAGGAAAAAATGGAATATATATATATATATATATATATATATATATGGAATTTGCTATAACACATCCACTCTTTTTTTTTTAAGGTGTGTATTAGTAACATATATCTTAGGTTGTATTTAACTACTTTTTACTTGGCATTTGCTAACACACACCTTCTAAAAAATAAATAGGTGTATTATAGAAAATGCATATAAGATTTGCTAACTTACACATTTATTTTTTATAAGGTGTGCATTAGAAACCTGCACCTTAAGATGTATTTAACTACTTTTTGGTTATAACTTGCTAACACACACCTTCTAAAAAATTAGTGGGTATACGTTAGCAATACCCTATATATAAAGAAAACTGAATAGTCACCTTAGCACAAGATGTATCGAGAAAGACTACGAGAGTTTACAAAAGGATATATCAGAGAAACATCATGAAATACAAAGTAATGAGTTCGACCACCAACTATAGTAGTTTAAAACTATATTAATATTTGTCGTCTTCAACCACCAATAAGAGAAAATTTGACCTTGTCCAACATTTGATGCAAGTAGCTCATTGGGTTTCTGAACAATCTATGGTTTCTTTCATTCCACACAACTCAAACCCAAGCTAGCCAGATGAGTTGCTTAAAAGACTGACGCACTCGAAGACCACCTGGTGAATAAGTAAACTGAACAAAGTGGTCAGAGAGATTTTAAGAATCCACCGCTGAAAAGCCAATCAAAGACTGAACTAATGTCCAAAGAGAACCAAAAGTGTTGCAGGAGAGAAATAAGTGTCGAGCCGATTCTACGCCTCCACATTCAGACACGCAGAAGTAAGCTTCTGGTGATATAATTAATGTTTCGAGTATACTAGTTTGTTTTTGTTGACAACCTGTCATGCAAGAGATGCCATGCACATATGGAAACCTTTAAGGGAACCTGTTTGTGCCACATAAGGTCTTTAGCTGCACCCAACATAACTGAATCATGTGAAGTCAAAAGCTGATACGCATCACGAACAAAGTAACCATTAGCTGGATCAGGCTGCCACTGCCATCTATCCGGAGACTGAGCCTGCACAGAGAGATTACGAAGCAAAGTATGATACTCCTCCCACACTCACAACTACCTCCGCCACACCCACGCCTCCCCTCCGACCTCCCACCCTGAAGAAAACATCTCGACTACCGTGCTCCATTTGTTCTCCCCAAAGTCGAGAAAGCGCTCAAACCTCATACATAAAGGAACCCTCCCACCCAGGAAGCAAACTAGAATTGTGCCTTCTTATATACGACTTTATTTATCTTTCTAATATTTTTTTGCGAAAAAAAATAAATTGGGAGATCATGAAGACTCGATTAGAAGTCTATGAGTATAAATAAGGTAGAGAATAAATTGAGAAAATGAATGATTAATATTTAACACATTTAGAATTTATTATGTTAGTACTATATATATATATATAATATGATAAATAGACTTTTATCCTCTGTAGTGTAGGTGAGTTTTATTTTACCCTACTGTAATATTTTTCATTTGATTTACCCTCTAATGGAATATGTTGACTTAAAAATCTGTCATTTAGCCCCCTCTAATTTTAGCGAATTTTGGTTTACCCCCTCATTACAGGCGGGTAAATCAAATAAAAAATTGTTACAGTGGGTAATCCCAAAAAAATAAAATATTATAGAGGATAAATCAAATTTTAAAAAAATTACAAGGGGATAATATGAGAAAAATAATATTATAGGGGGATAAAACAAAACTTGCATACTTTACAAGCGATAAAAGTCTATTTACCCTATATAATATCAACCATTAATTTGTTTATAATTCATAATGTTCATTCCTTTTTTTTTTAATAAGAAAAATGAATATATTTAAACACACTCGGTCAGGTTTAAATAGAAGTTGGTTTAGTTTACTATTCTATACGCGCTTTTGTATGGACACACTGGGTTAGGTTTATGTCCCCTCAGTTTTTGTATATATATATATAGGGGATATTTCAAGTAAAAAAAAGTGTTATAATGAGAGATGAGAGGAGCCACTTATATCCATTGGATCTAAATTAATGGTAAAGATAAAAAATATCATTTTTAATGAGCACACACATGATCTCTTCTTTTTCTATGAACACACGCATTCACAACCTTTCTTCTTCCTGTGTTAGAATCTTATTTTCTTTCTTTCTTTCTTTCTTCTGTAAACCTCACGAGTCACAGCTCTTCCTCTACTTCTCTTCTCATGGAAAATTAGCTAATTTCTTTCTCTGCCTCTCTCTCGCCTCCATTGCGTCCATATTCACAAGTTTCCATATTGAAATGTAATTTAATCAAATTTAAATTACTCCATAGTATGTTTAGATTTTATACATCTCAAATATTTTTATTGATAGAATATATGAACACAAAATTGATGGGGAATTGCTGTAGGAGAGAACGAACCATGGAACTGCAAACAAACCCATTTTGTATATATGCTATTTTTTTCCAAAAAAACAAATCGTTCTAAAAATTAAAGTTGTTAGCTGCAAATAAAAAATTAACCTAGGGAAACCAGAAGTTTTGATTCAGATCTTAGGTTTTATTAAGGGTTTATGTGTAAACCGTTAGATTTCTTTTGCTCAATTGAGCTTCCATGGCTAAATAACTAGATTCTTCGTTGCTTTTTTTCTTAATGGTCAAAATCTTATACAATTAATATATTAAGAAAAAATCTCATAGTTTTCAAGAACAAAAATCTTAGATTTTGGGTTTCTGTTATAAGAAATTTCAAATAATTTTCAGAAACAACACAGAAGGAAAATTGTTTCAGCAGTGTTGTTGAGGTTTTTAGCTGTATTGTGAAAAAGGAAGACGACACAGAATAGGACAGATTAGGCGGAGAGAGAAGACTCACAAGGGAACGAAAAGATTAGCTAGAACTTAAAAAATGAAAGGTGCTTTCAAAATTTAGGTCATTTAACACACTCGCGTGCCAAATAGCGAGAGGCGTAAAAGGAAAGAGAAATGATATTTGTACAACCAAAAAGTGGACAACTTTGGACAACTCTCTCTCATACTCTCATTATATTCTCACTCTCTCTCTCCTCCTCTCACTTTATTTTTTTGTTGTAAAAGAAAAAAGAGGGTTGTCCCAAAAGTTGTCAACTTTTGGGTGTACAAATAACACAACTCAAAGGAAAAGGTCATGGGGTGACCAAGAATTAGGGGGATGTGAAAAGAAAAACCCATGAACATATGTAATGTTGTTTATCATTTTCTTCTCGTAATAGAAGTGTTTGATCATGATAATATTAAGAAAATTTCTCTTCCGACCCCCTATGGTTCTTTTATACCCGTCTAAGGTACGCTTTTGCCCTTGCACGGTATCGTGGTTTTTAAAAACCGCGATTTTAGGTTTCCGCGGTTCGTAGAAACCGCGACGGGTTAATATAGTAACAGGTTTGCAGCTCACCTTTGTGGTGTTGCTGGACAGAACCTGAAGCAAATGGTTCCTGTCTTCTGTTAAAGACGTCGCGGTTTATATAAACCATGACAGTCCTTTTATGTGTTTCGGTTTGTATAAACCATGGTAGTCCTTTATGTGTCATGGTTCGCAGAAACCATGACGCTGGAAGATGTACTTTGTAAATTTAGAAACATCATAATATTTTTTTTGACAAATAGAAACATCATCGAAAACGTATTAAAAAAAACACTCACATGAAAAAAGAACAACCTTTATTAAATTCCAGAGATTTTAAACACGTACACTAACTGGAAATCACAACAACGTAATCGATGCAATCTCGACCACAAAAAAGTGTCGGTGCAACATCGGCAAAAAAAAAAAAAAGTGTCGGTGTATTTGTATTGCCGATATATTAAAAATATGCATTGAATAACTACCTTTCTTTTTTTTCCCCTCAGGTCTCTTTTTATACCCCCCATATTAAATTTTCAGCAAACTCCCGTTTCGGTTCGCAGAAACCATGGCATACCAACATTTTAAATTATCCCGGTTTATATAAACCACGACAGTCAAATATACAAATGTCGTGGTTTATAGAAACCGCGACAGACTGAAGCTATAACCTGCGTCATGGTTCGCAGAAACCACAACAATTGTTGCCAAAAGTATACCGTTTTGAGGGCCAAAATTGGATTTAAGGGGTATAAAAGAAACACGGGGGGTCGGAAGAGAAATTTTCTAATATTAATAATAACCACTCAGCAAAACCAGCCTAGTGTCTTTGCAGCTCAATTGTTTTGGGCTTGTGATTGTTATTGCTACAAAGTGAAAAGGGCCTAAAGTGATGTTCGGATAACAAAAATAGTCACTGTTATTTGCACCCTAATTTTACTAATACAACTTTTATAGACTATTTCCATTTTCCCACTAAATGACTGTAAAAATTTATTCCGAACACATTCAAAAAACTTATTAAATCGATAAATATGGTATCACTCCAATTGTATTTTTTTAAATAATTTATTTACTTATTAAAGTGAGATATGGAACCTAATATAATAGCGCTTCGATGAAATGACATGTCTCTTCTAGCTTACCCAAGATAATGAGTTTAATCCTTGATTTAAGCATGTAGCGACGTTAAAACTCTTAGGGAAAAAGGATACATAGTTTATGAAAAAAAAGTTGAGATATGTAAGGAAGATGTGAGATGAGTGGAAATGAAAGAGAAAAAAAAAGTACAAGCGAACTATTATACCCCTATCATATTATCCTGAATATTTCTAAAAAAGAATTGAATTTTCTTTTTTGACTAAAAATAGCAATATTCATTCATTTCAATAATTGATAGAGTACATCATATGCAAATAAGAGATGAATCTGCGAACAAACTCACAACATCCAAGTTAATAGCATATAACGGCAAAATGCCTACAAATAATATGATAAAATTAAGGTCACTAGAATATCCAAGCTTCCGGATATGCAACGTTGATGCCCAAATCATTGATTGAATCTGCAATTGATTGGAGATGATCTTTCGATATGAACTAAAGGAACACCGCAACAAGACGGGAAATCAAACGTCGTACCAAGACGACGAACAACACAACGCCGCACTCAGTCGACGAAATCACAACAAGAGAAAACAACTAAAAGACTTGATATATGTGAAAATTCACTTACTTAGATTAAGAAAAATTGAATAGAAAGCTCTATTACTAAACCTTTTAGTATATAAATGCATATATTCTTGAAATTGTGACATTTATTTTATATAATTTTATTTTTATACTATAACAAAATTGACAACCATACAATCAAAATATTAATGATCGAGCTTTTATATAGTTTACACTTTAAACTAATAAAAATAAATTATTTGTAAATGCTGAATTTTTTTTTGTCGCACAGATTAATGACTAGATTCATACTGGCAATTGACTACCCCAATTTAGGGTTGATAACATTTTAGGAATTCGACTTAAAATTGACATAAATCCAATTTAATACTTCATTTATAAAAAGTTTTTGAAAAATAAAAACTATCAATTTATTTTAATATAAAATTTGAATTTGAATTAATTTTATATAAATTAATGTTATTTTTTTATTGGTAAGTTATAAACAATGTTTTTTTTTATAAAAATTTTAATATTTTTTTAAATGACATTTAAGGTACTAATTTAATTTTTTTTTAAAAAGCTAAAGTAAATAATTTATAATAGAGGTTAAAAACAAAGATAGGCAATACAATCCCATGACCAAAAATCATCATTTACACTAACAATATGCAAAACAATTTATTTATAAATTTGTGCATATAATTTATGAAAAAATAATTTAAGAGGATACAAAAAAATTTATGTAAAATAAAATCACTTGTTTTCATCCATACAAAAAAAAATCTTTTTGTTTTTAGTCCTAATTAGCAAAATTTTGACATTTTGTTGATTTTTTTTAACATAGTATGGACTTATGTAGATTTAACATGATATATAGATACTTACCAAAAAACATGATATATAGATATATTGTAATATAATACATTTTAACATAAAAAAGGCATAATATTGACATTAAAAATAACAAAAATTAGCATTATGAGCTAAAAATAAAGGGATTTTTTTGTAGGGATGAAAAAACTGTTGGAACAAAGTGGGTCTGACATGAACCTCTAATGAATCAAATAGTTTTGATGATAACAAAGTATTAAAATTACAATTGGAAATACTAATGATTATTCTAGTGTGCAGAATTACAAGTTAAAATTCATTCAGAAGCACTATGAATAATAGCAGAGAAGCCAGTCAAAACAAGCTCTGAAAGCACATCACTGTTCATCAGAAGCTTAAGTTTTGTATGTTGAAGAAAGTGCCTCTGAGGACAAAAACAAGGCTCTGACGGACTCAGAAGCAAAAAGGGCCTCAAGAAGCAATGATAACAGCATCTGAAGCAAAAGGAATTTACGTCACTCAAGAGCTGACATATTCAGAACCAATGATTGAAGAACAATCTACTTCAAGGATCTGTCACGTCCACAGGAAGGAATATTCGTTGGTACAACGTTAACCTTATCCATATGTGGAGCGCAATTGAGAAACGTACTATTGTACTATTATTACTCAAAATGGATGAGTGATAATTCAAATAGCAAGGTAGTGGAATTGGATGTCTTTACCAAAGAAGGTAACTACAGCTATCACAATTGTACGAATAAATTCCAGCTGGCACCTCTCTCTCTGCAACGGTCATCATCTTCCTCCAAGTATAAATAGAAGACTCAAATGGAAGAAATGACTACTGTTCTAACGACCGTTCTACCAACACTGTTCTATTACTACGTTCAAAGACTAAGAAGCATTCTGACATCATAATTTAAATCTGTCATTCTAAGTCTTAGAACAATTTGAGTTGTATTTTGTAAACACCTCTGATAGTATATCAAGTGTTCCTTAACATTCATTCTTATTCTTAAGTTTGTTTGAGAAGTCTCTTGTTAAGTTTAACTTGAGCATTTGAGAAGTCTCTTGTTTAGTGAAACTTGAGCACCTGAGAAGTCTCTTGCAAGTGTGCTTGAGCAATTTGTAATCTTAAGTAGATTATAGTGAAAATCTCTTGTTAGTAACAAGGGGACTGGAGTACTCTCGATTTGTGAGAGGAACCAGGATAAATTTTGTGTCTTTCTCTCTCTCTCTCTCAGCACCCATTTTACTTTGTGTTCATATCCGCTGCGAACTTAGTGTTATTTCGAAAAAGTTTTTAATTCTAAAAACACAATTCAACCCCCCCCCCCCCCCCTTCTTGTGTTTTTCCACCTTCAATTGGTATCAGGAGCTGGGCTGTTGCCTAACTCTCACCTATCAGTGAAACAGTTAAGATTCAGGGAGGAAAAACATGTCTGCTGAGAAGAATCTCAATGAAGTTCCTTTTGACTATGACTCAAACTCTCGACAAAGAAGGTCATCTGATAAAGTTCCTATCTTCAATGGAACTGAGACTAGCTACCCGTTCTGGAAAACAAATATGTACAGCTATATCATGAGTATTGATTGTGATTTATGGGACATGGTAGAAGATGGAGTGAACTTTGAAAATATGGACTTAGAAGGTGTTGTTAGCTCTAAAGACAGAAAGGCTTTTACACCTACTCAAAAGCTGGAGTATAAGAAGCACCACAGTGTAAAAGGGATGATGACAAATGCCATCTCTCATGATGAGTACTTGAAAATTGGAGATAAGAGAACGGCTAAGTCTATCTGGGATTCTCTTAAATCCAAGTATGAAGGAAATAAACAAGTTAAGGAGGCTAAGGCCAACTTGTTAGTACATCAGTATGAATTATTTAAAATGAAGGACGGAGAGGACATTGAGACAATGTTCTCTAGGTTTCAAATTCTTGTTTCTGGACTTCAAGTTTTAGATAAGAGCTATACTGAGGCTGATCATGTAAGGAAAGTACTCAGAAGCTTGCCGCCAAAGTGGAGACCAAAAGTGACAGCGTTTCAGGAATCTAAGGATTTAGATACTGTGTCTCTTGAAAGCTTGGTTAGTTCTCTAAAGAGTCATGAGATGGAACTCATGACTGATGAATCGACTAAGAAGCTAAAAGGGATAGCCCTGAGCACCAAGAGTTCCTCTAAGGCTCTGAAGGCAAAGGTTATAGTATCTGATGAAGAAGCTTCTGAAGAAGGTCACGAGATGGACTCTGATGAAGAAGAAGAAATGGTTCTGATGGCTGCAAGAGTATCGCAATGGGCTAAGAGAAGCAAGAAGTATGCTGGTAAGTTTGGAGGTTCTTCCAAGAAGGTTGGTGCTTCTAAGGATAAGAAGGAAGAACAAAACAAATGCTTTAAGTGCAACAAACCAGGACACTTCATTGCTGACTGCCCAGAGAACCTGAGTAAAACATCCAAGAGAACCTCTAACAAAGAAAGATACAAAAGTAAGCTCAAGAAGGGGTTCCTTGCCACTTGGGATGATTTGGATCAGGAATCAGATTCTGATGGGGAAGAAGAAGCAAACCTAGCCTTGATGGCAACCGCTTCTGACCAAGAGAACTCTGAGCACGAAGCTGACTCAGATTCAGAAGATGAAGATGAGGTACTTGCTAAACTTTCTCGTTCTGAATTAATAGATTCCTTAAAAGATGCCTTAAAACTTTTAACCAAAAAGGCGGGTGAGTGTAAGGTCCTTAAAAAGGCCTATAACAACCTGACCGAAAAGGCAAATGAAATAATTGAACAAAATGAGTCTCTAAAATCAAGAAATGAATTTATGGAAACTCATTATGTTCTTGATGATAAGGTTCCTCCAGAACATGAATTTGCTCTTCAGGAATTCCTTATCAATGGAATGAAAAGAAGTAAAATAGCCTCTTTGATTTATCATGTAAGTAGAAATAGAGGAGAAGGTCTTGGATTCTCACGTTTTAAAGATAATCCATTATCTTCAAAATCCTCTAATATAGATAAATCAAAACCTAAGGTTGTCTTTGTAAAGAGTCAATCAGAAGTTCTAAATGAGTCAGCCTCTAATAGAACATCAAAGCCAGAGGCTCAAAAGTCAAAGACTCAGAAGGATAAAACCTCAGAACCTAAGATTTTTAAGCCTCAAGCAAATGTTAAATCTAAAGAAGCTCTGACACATTCCAGAACAAAGCTCAAGAGCTATACTAAACCCAAAAACTTTTCAACAAGGGTGGTTAACTCTAGAGGCTCTGATAGGTCTTTCAAACAAAGACCACCTAGACCTGTAAAGACTAACACAAAAGGATCCATAAAGATATGGGTACCAAAATCTCAAATAATATTTGCTTCAGGTTTGCACACCAAGAAGGCCAAAGCAGCAATGCTGGTACCTGGACAGTGGCTGCTCACGACATATGACAGGAGAAAGGCATATGTTCCAAACCCTGACTCTGAAAGAGGGAGGTACTGTGGGGTTTGGAGGAAACCAAAAAGGGAAGATCATTGGTACATGTATAGTTGGTAACTCTTCTCTTTCAATTAAAAATGTTTGGTTAGTTGATGGCCTCAAACATAATCTGCTTAGCATTAGTCAATTTTGTGATAGCGGATTTATTGTTAAATTTGATAAAGAGGCATGTACAGTAATCAATGACTCTGACAAGTCCATATTGTTTAGAGGATTAAGAAGAGGTAATGTTTATAAGGTGAATCTGTCAGAACTCACTGAGCAGAAAATAGTTTGTCTTCTATCTCTGAATGATGAAAAGTGGGTCTGGCACCAACGCTTAGGTCATGCTAACTGGAGATTAATCTCTAAGCTTAGCAAACTCAAGTTGGTTAAAGGCCTGCCAAATCTTAAATATCATTCAGATGCTCTGTGTGGTCCTTGTCAGATTGGCAAAATTTCAAAAACTTCTTTTAAACCTAAAAACATTGTCTCTACCTCAAGACCTTTAGAACTACTTCACATTGATTTGTTTGGTCCAGTAAGTACTGCCTCAATCAATGGGAAGAAATATGGATTAGTCATTATTGATGATTACAGTAGATGGACTTGGGTAAAGTTTCTAAGAGTGAAAGATGATGCATATGATGTGTTCCGCATCTTCTGCACTCAAGTGCAAAACGAGAAAGGTCTCAAAATCTTAAAGGTAAGAAGTGATCATGGTGGTGAATTTGAAAACGAACCATTTGCAACTTTTTGTGAAGATCATGGCATTGTCCATGAGTTCTCTGCTCCTAGAACACCACAACAAAATGGTGTTGTAGAGAGAAAGAACAGATCTTTACAAGAAATGGCAAGAACCATGATGCATGAGACAAAACTTGCTAAGCACTTCTGGGCAGAAGCTGTAAACACAGCTTGTTATATTCAAAATAGGATCTATATTAGACCTCTATTGAATCTAACAACATATGAACTCTTCAAAGGAAGAAAGCCCAACATCTCTTATTTTCATCAGTTTGGATGTACCTGTTACATTCTAAACAACAAGGCCAACAAAAGAAAATTTGATGCCAAAGCTTGTAAGGGAATCTTTATAGGTTACTCTGAACGCTCAAAGGCATACAGAGTGTATAATTCTGAAACTAACACAATGGAAGAATCTATACATGTTAGATTTGATGATAAAGAGCCTGACAGTAAAATGTCAGAGCAAGATAATAGTTATGCAGGTGTTCCATACCAATACATCGATTCAGAACCTGAAAAGCATCAGAAGCTGTTGAAGCTTCAGAAGCTGTATTGGAAGAAGATGCTGAAGAAGCATCTCAATTAGAAGCATCACAAGAACATGATGACACTTCAGAAGAAGACACTCAACCAAGTGCTGATGTTGATGAAGCTCCAAGAAGGAAGTTCAAATATAGATCATCACATCCAGAAGATCTAATTCTTGGAAACAAAGAAAGTCCAAGAAAGACAAGATCAGACTATCAACAACTTGATTCACTTCTGGGACTAATCTCAATGATAGAACCAAAGAATGTTGATGAAGCACTTACTGACGATGGATGGATTGTAGCTATGCAAGATGAGCTCAATCAGTTTCAAAGAAATGATGTATGGGATTTAGTGCCAAGACCAGCACATAAGAACATCATTGGAACTAAGTGGGTATTTAGAAACAAGATGAATGAACAAGGTGAAGTGGTAAGAAATAAAGCTAGACTGGTAGCACAAGGCTACAGTCAGCAAGAAGGTATAGACTTCACTGAAACATTTGCTCCAGTAGCAAGACTGGAAGCAATCAGGTTACTTCTTTCATATGCTGTTAACAATGGAATCACATTGTACCAAATGGATGTTAAGAGCGCCTTTCTTAATGGTGTTATTTCTGAAGAAGTATATGTCAAACAACCCCCAGGTTTTGAGGATTTGAAAAATCATGATTATGTTTATAAACTTAAGAAATCACTCTATGGTCTCAAACAAGCTCCAAGAGCTTGGTATGAAAGACTGAGTAATTTCCTTTTAGAAAATGGTTTTCAAAAAGGTCAAATTGACAATACATTATTCAGAAAGACATCTAAGAAAGATATCTTAATCATTCAAATATATGTTGATGATATTATTTTTGGTTCTACTAATGCTTCCTTGTGCAAGAGTTTTTCAAAGCTGATGCAGGATGAATTCGAGATGAGTATGATGGGTGAATTGAAGTTCTTCCTTGGAATCCAAATTGATCAAGGAAAAGATGGCACTTACATTCATCAAAGCAAGTATACAAAAGAGCTTCTGAAGAAGTTCAACCTTGATGACTGCAAGATAATGTCTACACCCATGCATCCTACCAGCAGCTTAAGCAAGGAAGAGATAGGAAGCAAAGTAGATCAGAAGCTGTATCGAGGTATGATTGGCTCCTTACTCTACCTAACAGCATCTAGACCTGATATTTTATATAGTGTATGCTTGTGTGCAAGATTCCAGTCAGATCCTAGAGAACCTCACTTAACTGCTGTTAAGAGGATCTTTAGATATCTGAAAGGAACTACTAATCTAGGACTTCTTTATAAAAAATCCCTAGATAGTAAGCTAGTTGGATTCTGTGATGCTGACTATGCTGGTGACAAGATTGAGAGAAAATCCACAAGTGGAAATTGCCAATTTATTGGTGAGAATCTCATATCTTGGGCCAGCAAGAGACAAACAACTATTGCTTTGTCTACAGCAGAAGCAGAATACATCTCAGCTGCTAAATGCTGCACACAGCTTCTCTGGATGAAATATCAGTTGGAAGATTATAACATAGCTGAAAGCAGTATTCCACTATATTGTGACAATACTGCTGCTATTCATTTGTCTAAGAACCCTATTCTACACTCAAGAGCTAAACATATTGAAATAAAACATCATTTTATAAGAGATCATGTTCAGAAAGGTACAATAGATATTCAATTCATTGATACTGAACATCAATGGGCTGACATATTTACTAAACCTTTAGCTATTGAAAGATTTGATTTTATCAAAAAGAATTTGAACATGCACTATATCTCTGAAGAAAATTAGCTCTGAGAAGTAGAATAGAATTAGCATCTGAAGCTCTATCAGAACCTCTTATAATTTAGAGTATCCCTTGGGAAGCTCTGAATAATTTAGGCTCTGAAGAGTAACAGGTTCTGATGAGGTGTCAGATACAAATGAGTGAGGCTCTGAACCTTTTGGAAATGAAACGTTCAGTACGAGTAAGTGTACAACAGTTGTCTGTACACGCGTCAGCTATGATTAAACCTCTTCAACACGTGTCTAGATCCTGACGGGCAGAGAACAGTTAATGATGATTATGGCAGTTAAGTATATTATTTAATTTTTAAAACTGCTCGCGCTCCCTCCCAATGTTTATTTTCTCTGTGTATGTGTGCTAGTTACTATTTATAAGTCACTTCACTCACTTGCACAACTTTTTACACAAAATCACTACCTACACAACCCTAGACCTTACAGAAATTCCCAATCTTCATCTTCTTAATTCTCTGCAACTATGGCTGCTTGTTCATCAAACGAAATCGTTCAAGAACCCTTTAACCCTACGTTACCACCCATCATCGATCTTAATTCAAAAGATAATCTAGTTTATCAACACAATCTAACGGACGCCGGTCCAGACTCATACGATTTCTACACGGAGAAGTTTGTAGATTTCGATAGCTTGAAAGCAAACGGAATCGATGTTCAAAATCTATTCTTCGATCAAAAATGGGAAAACTATTTTGAGATGTTGAATGGTTTTGTGTACTATGACATTGTCAAATATTTCTGGCAAAAAGCAAAGGTTTTTGATAGAGTAAGCGCTGATGAAGAATACAAGAACCTGATTGCGAAGAACAAGTCTCTAAAGGGTAAAACAAGGCAGGAACTTGGTTTGAAACCGTATAGAGGAAGAGAAATAAGGTCAAACATTTTGGGTATCAATGTGGTGATCACTCAGGCACACATTGCCAAGATTCTGGGTTTGGATAACAAGGGAGAAGACATAGAAGTATATGATGCTAAGAGCAAATATTTGAATTCAATCAATCAGGACCTGTTTAAACCTGGGAGTTCCAACAGGGACTTCGGAAAGTTGAAGTGCATGAGGCACAAGTTTGAATTTGCTTTCAGAGTGGTTCTCGCTACAATAGTTACTAGAGAAGGTGGATTAGATACCATATCTATACCACATAAGCACTTCATTTGGTTCCTATACAAGAAGGTGAAGGTTAATCTGGCTAAGATTTTATTTGATCACATGTGTTTAACCATCACTGCAAGCAGAACCAAAATGCCATCTAACATTCATCATCCTAGGCTCATATCAGAACTCATCAGGCAAACCAAACTCACAGACATTCTGAGTGCCAAGGAAAAGCTTAGAGTATTCCAAACTGCTAAGTATGATGCAACGGTTCTGGTGAATATGAAAAGAAAAACCAAGAATGAAATTATCTCAGTGAAGACACCTCTGCAACAAGTCTATGAAAAGTACTTCTGGTGTGATGGGTTTCCCACCATATCAGAACATGACAATGAGGATGTCATCAAGAACTTCATTGAGATAGTGAGAAGAGAGACTGGGGTAAGAGTACCCAGAAAGATGGTTGTTAGTGTCCCAAATTGGGAAATCTTCAAGGGTCCAAAGGCTATTACAAGGTCTCAAAGGAAGCCAAAGACCACTGAACAAGAGATAGCTGATGATGGTTCTGAGGACCAAGAGAATGCTGATGCTGATGAGGCTATGGGAGGAGATAGTGGTGCTGAGGATATGGCCACAAAAGCTGTTCAGAATGAAAGGCAATCAAAGAAGAGAAATGACAGGCCTCAAGCTTCTGAGGAGGATCAGAACCCTACTATGCCTGCCAAAAGATTGAAGTCTAGAGCTTCAAAACCAAAAGGTAAAATCTCTGAGCCTAATACTTCTAGCATTCCAGTAGCTCAAGATATTAATCCTGAATCTCAACCCTCGATCTCTCAACCCCCTCAAACTACCAATCAATCAAATCCAATAGACTTCACTGTGCCTCTTAGTGTAGTGTTGCCTGATCCTGAAACTTTACAAACATCATCATCATCTGATACTAGCACTGACTCTGATGAGTTCATTGCTAAGATAATCAAAGAAACACCAAAGAAAACAAACTTCAAAAAGATCACCAAGAGACCTATTAAGAAACCAATCCAACTCTCTTCTGATGAAGAAACCCCCATCATCATTGATACTACCATCCTTAATCAACCTGCCAATACTGAATCAGTTCTTGAGCACCTTCAACAACACCTATCTGGAGATGCATTTACACACTCCAATCCAAACACACCACCTCGTTTTCCTTTTAACAATCCCTCTGCTGATCAAGCTACCCAAGAACCACCGGTTACTCAATCTATTCAAACTCCTCCTCCATCACTTGATCACATCTCACAAGTTAATCCACCCACATTTACACCTGTTCAGGATGAGTCAATTGCTCATTCTGAAGCTCAACAAGAATCACCTCATCAATCACCTCCACCTGAATTATACACTTCTGAATCATCTCCTGCACCTTCACCACAACCTGTCTATGGCCCACTCAACAAACCTCTAGTTTTAGAAGAGGTTCTTGAGCTTTACCAACACATCTCTAAGGCTGAAGCACAAATGTTTAAAGATACCATCAATGTTGATGATGACATCATACCCCCTAACCTCAGCAAAATTAAAATCATAAATCTCAAACGAAAACAACCTGAGCCAACCATTCCCTTTGATCCATCCATACCCTTTTTCAACTCTGACTCTGAACCAAATCTTGAGCTGTTGCATAATGCTATTGGTATTAGACTTAAGAGATTCAGACAAAGGGAGGAAGAAGCTCTTATCTTCCCTTCTGATTTTGATGCTGATGTCAGAGAGATGGAGTACTTGTTTAGTCAATCATTACAAATCCTCAGTACTCATCTGAAGAACAAGACAAAGGATAGGGGAATGAATACAGCAAGGGAATTATTTGAGTTTGCTGAGAGGTCATGTGCTCCAAGGCTCACATTCTACAATCATGAAGAAGAATGTGCACGTTTGGCAGCTTTGGATGCTGAAATCAAGAAACTAGCAAGGAGTGCATGTGAGACAGCTGAGAAACTAATCAGTGAAGAAGGTGTTTATGAGTTAGCTACTGAGCAGGCTTGGATAGCTGCTGAACAGGCAAGGGCAGCTGAAGCTGAGCACAAAAGGCTAGCTGAACAAGAGGCATTGAAATTATTGGTAGATAGGGCTGTGCACATTGCTAAAATTGAAACCAACAAGCTCAATGAAAATCAAGCTGCTGAGCAAGATGTTGCAATGCTTGATCAGAATCAGATAGAAGAAGATAATGAGATGGATATTGATGAAGATACTGACAAGGGTAAGAAGCCCATTATAGAACCCATTCCTCCTCTCTCTCCTATAAAGATTGACATAGCTTCTACCTCGTCTGCAATACCTCCAGCAGTTCAAGATGCATTGGACAGCATCAGAACTGAACTGGCTAATGAAATTGATGAACTAAGAGTGGATGTGCGCACTGATATGAATGCTGCTGTGGAAACAGTTCATAAAAGGATGGATGACATGATGTTAACCCTTCTGAAAGCCATAGCAGATATTAAGAAACCTTAGTCATTGTTTGTGCACTTGTTTTGTTGTTAATACTTGTGTAATAGATGGATAATCTTTTTAATTAATATCTATATTACCCATATTTGTGTGTTTGTTATTAGCTTATGTGTCAGTTTTACATTTGTTTTTCAAAATTTAACTTCTCTATATACCATGATATTGTCTGGTACTCTTGAGATTTCTGGCTCTAGTGAGAGATGCTGAAGAGCATCTTAGTTTTTAAACTAATAAGCCTAGGATTTTCAAAACCTAAGAGCCCCTCTCATCAGTACTCCTGTTTACTCATGAAATAGCTTCTTAGTATTAAAGCCTGTTTAACAATGGGGCACCGATACCGAATGAGGCGTGTCTGGTAACTGGTTTTCTGACAATAGGAATGAGGTATATATATATAAGAAACTTGCTCAAAACAAAGGGAATTTATAGCATAAACTCTTTTATTAATATTTTTGAAGAATCTCTATTACATAGAATGATGAGACTCTACTTAGAGCTAGGCTTTATTTCAGAAGACTCTGAATCTAGCTTCTTATGTTTCTCCTTAATGTAAGCAAGCAAGTTGGCAGTGGCCTTTTGCACTAGCTCTTCAGTGTCCTTCTGAACAGCAGCCTCGTACTCTTCGTATGGAGTGTCATCATTGTATGTCCATAAAAATTCTTCCAGATCAGAGCCCAATTCTTCCTCCTTTGACTCTGTCAATATTAGTTCTTGCTTGTTCCTTTCGTAGCGAAGCCTGTTTTCTTCGCAGCGCCAGGGCTCTGCTCCCTTCTTGCTCTCTTCTTTTGAGCCTGAAGCATCCTTGGTAACCTGCTTTTCCATTATATGTTTGTTTTTGGAAATGACTTGATTACTCTGAATGAGTAAAATGAGAGGAATCATCCTTTATTTATAGTACCTTCAAGATATCTTGTCAGTAGGATAATCAATGCCATTCATTGAATGCGTTTGGTTGTCACTTCCTTTTGACTTGACTACCTTGTTTGGCGCTTTGACTGCTTGGTTTTCTGTGTCTTTTTGACTGATGCCAAAAGGGGGAGTAAGAGTAGCGTTAAAATTAATGTTGATTCATTCATATACTGCTCAATCTGAAACTGTAATGTCAAGTACATTATGAATCAATGTTTATCCCTTATGATTTCTTTCTCATTCTGAACGATTATTGAAAGGGGAGAAAATTTAAGAACCTAAAATTTTATTCATAGATAATATCAGAAGAGTTTGCAAACCACTTCTGAGCATTATCAGACTCTAAGAAGCAAAGCTTACAAAACTATGCTTCTGAGAGTTAAATATGAAAATTTATTTTAAGTTAATAAATCGACTCTTAAACTGTTTTAATTAATTATGGATAAGACTTAGGGGGAGCTTACAAACCTACCCTTATGGATTATCAGACTCAGGGGGAGATTGCAAACCTTTGAAACCTGAAGTTAACATAATTAAATTAAATCAACAACAATTGAATTTTAATGCTTTAGTTTGTCATCATCAAAAAGGGGGAGATTGTTGGAACAAAGTGGGTCTGACATGAACCTCTAATGATTCAAATAGTTTTGATGATAACAAAGTATTAAAATTACAATTGGAAATACTAATGATTATTCTAGTGTGCAGAATTACAAGTTAAAATTCATTCAGAAGCACTATGAATAATAGCAGAGAAGCCAGTCAAAACAAGCTCTGAAAGCACATCACTGTTCATCAGAAGCTTAAGTTTTGTATGTTGAAGAAAGTGCCTCTGAGGACAAAAACAAGGCTCTGACGGACTCAGAAGCAAAAAGGGCCTCAAGAAGCAATGATAACAGCATCTGAAGCAAAAGGAATTTACGTCACTCAAGAGCTGACATATTCAGAACCAATGATTGAAGAACAATCTACTTCAAGGATCTGTCACGTCCACAGGAAGGAATATTCGTTGGTACAACGTTAACCTTATCCATATGTGGAGCGCAATTGAGAAACGTACTATTGTACTATTATTACTCAAAATGGATGAGTGATAATTCAAATAGCAAGGTAGTGGAATTGGATATCTTTACCAAAGAAGGTAACTACAGCTATCACAATTGTACGAATAAATTCCAGCTGGCACCTCTCTCTCTGCAACGGTCATCATCTTCCTCCAAGTATAAATAGAAGACTCAAATGGAAGAAATGACTACTGTTCTAACGACCGTTCTACCAACACTGTTCTATTATTACGTTCAAAGACTAAGAAGCATTCTGACATCATAATTTAAATCTGTCATTCTAAGTCTTAGAACAATTTGAGTTGTATTTTGTAAACACCTCTGATAGTATATCAAGTGTTCCTTAACATTCATTCTTATTCTTAAGTTTGTTTGAGAAGTCTCTTGTTAAGTTTAACTTGAGCATTTGAGAAGTCTCTTGTTTAGTGAAACTTGAGCACCTGAGAAGTCTCTTGCAAGTGTGCTTGAGCAATTTGTAATCTTAAGTAGATTATAGTGAAAATTTCTTGTTAGTAACAAGGGGACTGGAGTACTCTCGATTTGTGAGAGGAACCAGGATAAATTTTGTGTCTTTCTCTCTCTCTCTCTCTCAGCACCCATTTTACTTTGTGTTCATATCCGCTGCGAACTTAGTGTTATTTCGAAAAAGTTTTTAATTCTAAAAACACAATTCAACCCCCCCCCCTTCTTGTGTTTTTCCACCTTCAAAAACAAGTGATTTTATGTTACATGGAAGAAAACCAAATCTCGTTATAAATTTATAACTGAAAACATATTTTACTAAATTTATTTTTATAATAAAAAACTTTTATCACTGTATTTGGTTTTGAAGCATAATATTTATGTATTTACTCCCTTCGTCCCATATTATAAAAAAAAAAATCTTTTTTTCTTGTTTCAAATTATAAGCAAAAACAACTTAATTTTATCAACTTCAAAATTTAATTTTATTTATTTTCATGAAATTTAATGTAAATTGTGTTAATTTACCTTCTCTCTCTTCTTTTCTACGTAATTAATAATCAATACAAATCTTTTTTACATCTTCCTATGAATTTTATTTTTAAAAAACAAAAAAAATCATACTTTAAAGTATTTTATTTTACTTTTATAATTGTGAAAACTTTTTTTTGGGACAGAAGAAATAGTATTATTTAATAATTGGTTAAATTGAATGAATAAATTAAATTATCATATGATCGGTTTGATACCAAATCCAAATTTTAAATCAAGAATATAATAGAAAAACCAATGTTTTTATCCAGAAAAAGAAGAAAATAACCAGAAAACAGAAAACACACATAATCATCATCAATTCCTGATTCTATCTCACGAAGGTAACAACAACAACTTCAATTCTTCCCTCTTCACAAACCAAACCAAACCAAACCAAGTTACGAAGTTGTTGGTGTTTGTTGTTATTATCATCATTTCAATTTCGTTATTTCTTAAAATCTCGTGATTTGAAGCTACCCCATTTGCCAAAGATGAAATTTTTATTCTTCATTTAAAGGTGGGTCACTTTGGTTTTGCTTTGTTCTACATCTTTGGTGATTGATTTATTTTTAATTTATTTGCTTTCATTTTTAATCATTTTTATGTGTTTGTATATCTTGTTTGAGATTGAAACAGTTAAAGTACTGTTTTTTTGGTGAGCAACCAGATGTTTGTTATGTTACCTATGCAACACAGACACTTAACACGTAGACACCGATAATAATTCGTCTGATAAATTATTAGTGATTGTACACCTAACACGTAGACACCGATAATAATTTGTGATAAATTATTAGTGATTGTATGTAACCATGCATGTTAGTACGATGTTGGTATTGGACACTGACACATGTTAGACACTTACATATGTCGAACACTTTGACACGTCTTCAATCTGAAGTGTTGCTGTTATTATTCGTGTTTTGCTTTTGTGGGGTAATGACAAACTGTCTCTTTGTAAATTCTAAACTTTGTAGAACTCTTAAAAGGTTTTAGGAATTTTTAGAAATGTTTGTGGTGTATAAGTTTGATCGCTGTTGTCAAATAGCAGCTAGAGGTGTTTTTACAAACCGTTATTGTTCTATGATACGCAATTTGCTACAAAATGTTGTCAAAAAACAGGTTCAGCAGGTGCTATAAGCCTATAACACTGTAGTGCAGCGGAATTTGAAAAAACCGCTATTTTGCGTGAACTGCGATTGGCATAATTGTTATAATGTCCGTTACTCAACTCAATATATTCAGATTGTGTTGGAGGAGTTGAGATGTTTGATCTATGATTATGAGTTTGATGATGATATTGTTTTGAGGATTCGTGTTGATGTAGTTCAATATTCATTTTGTTTACTACCTTACTTTGTGTTTCAGTAAATGCAAGGACATTGACAAAAACTGGATGTTCGGTGTCTTGTTTTCCATCTTGACAAGATAGTGTAGTAAGGGTGAAAAGAGATGGCTGCGGCCGGAAAAACCAGAACTATGTTTGAAGGTCTAGTAAAAGATGGATCGCTTAAATGGTTGCTTGGCAAGAAGAGTTATTTTGATGAAGAATTTGAAGAGATGGAAAATTCGCCTTCTGCTGGGAAGAATTTTGTACGCGAGCTTTCTCCCGTTGCAAACCTAGTTGTACGTAGATGTGCAAAGTAAGTGCATTTTTGGTATCTTATGCCATTTATTAGGTAGCGGTGACCCTTAACGTTTCGTTTTATTTGGTTCACTGTCTCATACTTTTTTGATTGGAAATTAAACTGTAATTGAAAACAAATAATGCAGAATCCTTCAGACCTGTTCAAGTGATCTTCAAGAGAGCTTCAATCAAGAGGCACCGGATTCCCTAAAAATTCCAGCACGATATGCGAGAAACTTATTGGAGTATTGTTGTTTCAAAGCACTTTCATTGAAAGCACAAATGTCTGGTAATCTACTTGATAAAACATTCCGGCGGTTGACTTACGACATGATGTTAGCTTGGGAGGTCCCATCTGCCACTAGCTTACCTCTGACTAATGTACGTCTTTCAGATTTCGAGTTAGATATTATACTCATATGTTAAGTGTTTATCTTCATAATTATCTATACTCGTATATTGTGTATGCATTCTATAGGTTTTTTTGTGGCTTCTTTAGTAATATACTAATGAGCATCGATTTAGAAGGTTGATGAAGATGTATCTGTTGGTTTAGAAGCTTTCTGTCGAATAGCTCCTGCGGTTCCCATCATTGCCAATGTCATAATATGTGAAAATCTTTTTGAGGCGCTGAGTTCGTCAACTGGCGGTCGCCTTCAGTTCCCTATCTATGACAAGTACCTCGGTGGGATAGAAAAGTAATAACCTCTACCTTGAAATTTGTACTTCAGTTTCTGATTAAGAGTTTCTTGTTTTGTGGTATTCTTTATTATGTGATTAGAGATAGGCTCAAAAAATTGTTTAATTTTTTTTTAATCTTTTTAGAGCAATAAAAAAAATGAAGAGCAGTACCGAGTCGTCTCTCCTTTCTGCTATAAGACCCACTAAAGGCGAGAAGATTCTTGAGATTGATGGAACCGTCACCACACAGCCAGTGCTTGAGCATGTAGGAATATCCACCTGGCCTGGTAAGTTTGTAAAAATATACAGTTATATACTATGAAGTATTGACACGGGTACCAAACATGATACTAACACGTGCACACATACACAGATAATAATTTGAGAAAATGAAAGGGATTGACTATAACCACATGCGTCGGTGTTGTGTATTGGACACACCTTCAATTTGAAGTGTCAGTGCTACATAGTAAAAGAATGCAATATTTTATTCTATCGACTTTAGTGACTCTTTGTAACATGAATGCAGGAAGGTTAATCCTGACAGATCATGCACTTTATTTTGAAGAACTTCGCGTTGTATCATATGACAAACCAAAAAGATATGATTTATCAGACGATCTAAACCAAGTTGTTAAACCTGAGTTGACTGGACCATGGGGTACTCGACTTTTTGACAAAGCAGTATTCTATAGTTCATCATCCTTGTAAGTAATTGCACAATATTTTTATTTTTTTTATAGATAATGATAACTGCAGAAGTTTATCTCACTATCAACTTTTAAATTATATTTCTCTTGTAGATCAGAACCAGCTGTACTTGAATTTCCAGAGCTTAAAGGTCATGCTCGTCGTGATTATTGGCTAGCTATCATCAGAGAGATTCTTTGCGTTCACAAATTCATAAGCAAGTTTGGAATTAAAGGGGTCGCACGGGACGAAGCACTTTGGAAGGCTGTTTTAGGAATTTTGCGTTTGCAAGCCATCCAAGATATGAGCTCTGTGGGCCCTATACTGAATGATTCTCTTCTCATGTTTAATTTATGTGATCAGCTTCCAGGCGGAGACTTTATATTAGAAACCCTTGTAAATATGTCATATTCGAGGGAGTCTGAACACGAGAATGATTCCAAGCCTGAAAGTGGAATGTATTCTCTCTCGGTCTTGGACACGGTTTCTAACTTGGGATTCGTATTTGGAACAAGTTCGAACAGCTCAAATGAGGGCAGGATTGCTGTTGGTGAAATAACTGTTGGAGAGATGACTTTGTTGGAAAAAGTGGTTAAAGAATCTAAGAACAATTATAAAAAAGTCGTATCTGCACAGGCAACAGTTGACGGTGTTAAAGTTGATGGCATCGACACTAATTTGGCTGTCATGAAGGTACTAATTCATTTTCCACTTTTATCTTTTAGCCAAGCACTTGCCGTTTTGCTTCTGTCAATAAGGGCACTGAAGTATGGTTGTGTATAGATACAATTGAATGTAGGTAAGAAAATTATTCTCTTTTTTGGATAGGCAAATATTAGTCAATTAGTGGTTATGTTAGTTTTCGATGCTTAAACCCCGAACCTCGTTAAAACCTCTTCATTGTCGCTTAGCTCACCAACCGAGCTACCTACGTGGGATGATAATATTAATTTTTTATCGGAAAGTCTGCAAACATGTGCAAGCATATGAGCAGGTCATGTAATATACATGTTTTCAATGCACTTCTCTCTTCTTTTCCTAAGGGACATATTAATAATGGAGTGAATCCAAATTACAGAATATTAATTTCACTTGCGGAATTGCAATTTGAATCCTATGGCTTTGTGGCTTCTGCTTATAGTTATCGATAACTTCTGATTAGCTGCACGGAGGACCAACTCTTAAAATGTTATAGCAGATAATAGGTTGGCTGCTACGCTAGAGATTATAATACCAATTACGTAATTTACAAAATGCACTTGTGTACATACTCAAAAAGTTAAAAAAGAATTACTAAATACATTCATCATAGTCTAACACACAGTCGCCATCAATCTAGGAGCAATGAGAACATAGGAATGAAGTAAAAATGAAAAAAAGAATTGTAATTTTTGGGTTTTAGATGAGCAAGGAAAGGAGAAAATTAAGTAATGAAGACTTTGAATTATGATTATGTTTTAGTATGATTGATAATTTGTTTGATGATTGATACAATTAAGACTAAACTCTAAGTTGTATTTATATTTTATACTAACTCAAGACTACAATCCTAATTAAAAATAAGGAAAAAAATCACAATAATAACTAATAAATATAAAAAGCTATTCGTAACAGATAGTCTAAGATATTCTAACATATTACGAAGATATTTTCATATCTTCTCATAAAACTTGTTTTAAATTGGGCTTAACTCATCATTCTGAAACCAGCTTTTAAGGTGGCGAGTGTCTTTCTTTATAAACTCTTGTAGTCTTGTGCAAGCTTTATCTATTTTCAATGTAGAACTTGGGTTTTTCCAATACACTCGTGTCATATCCAGAACTATTGAGTTTGGTACGTGGATTATATGGTGGGTGGCACAATGATTAGACTCTGATATGATCTTAGGTTTTGAGCTCATTCAATTTTCTATAAAATTTCCAAATTGCCCCTTATGGGGACTTGTTCCATAAAAATAGAAGTGTTATTGAAAATTATGATCTACTTTAATTCAAGGGTAATTTAGGAATAATAGCAATAAATATGGTATAAATAGTCAACATTTGCTTATTTTTTAGACCAACAAAAGTAAAAAATTTTGTTGCTTATATTAGAGACCGGAGGGAGTAACATGTTAGATAAAAATGAGAAGAATTTGAAATGAAACAAAACACCGGAAAAAAGAAGAAATAATAAACAGAGACTGCCGTGCTCTGCTGTATGAACAGAGAACATAGTCCTGCAAGCTGTGGGTCAGTAGCTAGAAAATGTCAGGAGTTACCTACAATAGATACCGGCGAGTTGTAAGTCAGAGGATCAGACAACCGAGATAGAGTAACTTTTTGTAGTGATTGATCAAGGAAGGTTTCAAATTTTATATAGTTTCTTGAGCAAAACAAATAAGAAATCACGAGACATTCCAAAAAAAATAATTTATATTAAAAAACTCAGAAATTGAGGGTAAATGTGGGTGTTGAGATTCACATTGACTAGAGATATGGCCAAATTAACCAAGACATTGGGCTTATGTGGTTGATGAGCTCCCCCTAGGATGAATTGTTTGGGAGAATCCGAGTTCGATTCCCATGGGAACAAATCTTGCCCAAACTCGCGGCCCAACTATGGATTACCGGACACCCTTCCCTTCGAACCAGAGGGTTAATACCAAAAAAAGAGATATGGCCAAATTAGTCCGTATAGGACTTGGACAATGTTACACCCTTATTATGGCTCTTATGTTTTTATTATTTGTTAGCTTATGTTATTAACTTTTATGAATAAAGAAATAGAAAAAGGAAGGAAAGGGAAAATTGGTTATGGGATAGTAAATAGTTATTGAGGAGTTGTTGGAGGAAGAGACCAAGCTCTCTAATTCTTGGTAGGGAGAGATCAAGACTCTCGAATTTCTTGGATTGGAATTGTCGTCGTATAATAATATATTACCGCTTTCCTTAGTTTTTGTGAATTCTGCATTCTTGATAGTGTGTAATTTTGTTTCCATCGTAAATGTATTCTGCCATCGATAAAAGTCAGTTTCGACAATTAAATCTTATTTTGGTACCAGTTTTTAACTGACGATCTTCACCGTTTGAGCCAGCTTTTAAGGTTGGTTTAAGGCTAAAGTCCAAATTCTAAGATGGTCTCACATCCTAGTCTTTTAAGGCTTCAAATGTCGAAGCTTCAAATATCCATTACCAAAAGCTTGAGATGGTGTGTTCTGATCCCACTTTAGTCCTTTAAGGCTTACGCAATCCTCACCTCTTGAGCTAGATTTTCGGGTTGAAATAAACCTAAAGCTCATATCGTAAGTTGTGACAGCTGCATTTTTCCACTATAGTGGTTGTACACAATGAGTTACGAATGAGCACCTATGACAGTCATCCGCCACGACATCATAATGCCATACCATCAACGTTATACATGCTTGATTTTACTGCTTCATACTTATTCCAAAATTGGAATAGAAAACTCTGATTCCATGATTTGTCCTATTTTGTCTCTAATATATGTGCCATTTCCTCCATTTTTCAGGAATTACTTTTTCCTTTTGATGAACTTAGGAAGTCTCTTCAATCTTTGGCATATTGGGATGATCCATTGAAGTCTTCTGGGTTTTGTTTGTTCTTCGGTTACATCATCTGGAGGTAAAATTTTCATAGACTGATCATATTACATTGACCCTGTTATTTTTTCAGTGTTGGAGAGAGGATTATTTATTTATTGAAATTTATGAAATTATTATAATAGAAATTTAAGGTGGGAAATTATGGATGGTATGTAATAATGAAGGAATAATAAATTAGTTTGAATTCTCACTTTTAAGATTGTTTTGCGCTCATTGTGAAGCTCATAAATAATATTTTGACACAAAAAAATCGACAATGATTTGGATTGTTAACACTGATCAAATATGTGGTTAATTATGTTAAGTGGATAGGTAATAAATATAATAAGGTGTCGCAACTTATTAACCAACCGCTGAATGTAATTAACCATGATTTTCAGATATTTTAAATATTCATATCTAATCATTCAAAAAATAATAATTCATATCTATTAACGACAATTTGTTTTCAAATATATATGCATGAAAACTATGGTTAATTGTGTTCTATGGATGGTTAATGACTTGCGACACCTTGTTACATTCATTAACCATGTATTTGAATTTCATTAACCATCCAAATTGTTGTCCATAAAAAACACAGCTTCCTATTATGATGATATATTTTCCTCCTTTTGATAACTTTGATAATCTTATAAATTTCAGGGGCTGGCTCGGCTATGCAGCGGCACTGGTACTTGTGTTGGTTGCATCTTTTATGATAATTACGAGATGGTTTAATCAAGGTAGGTCTGTAACCGAAGTTAAAGTTGTAGCCCCTCCACCGATGAATACAATGGAACAACTTTTAGCTGTTCAGACTGCTGTCTCTCAAGCTGAACAGCTCATACAAGACGGTAACATAGTTCTTCTCAAGTTCCGCGGCTTGTTACTCTCCATTTTTCCTCAGGTTTTCTCTCGTTTCCCTTCGTTGATCTAAAACATACATATGCTTTTTGCTCTTGCCATATTGTTCATAATTATGGTTTTAGTCACTATACAGTAAGTTTTACGATCCTTGAAAAAAGAAATTTCGCTATAATATTTGGTTCATGTTATATGTATCTGGAATACATAGACAATAATGTTTTTGGTTCCTAAAATATGACATTAATTAATTTTACACTATAGGGACTAATTCGCCACAATTCAAATATTCTCGAAACTAAAACAAAATAACTACAAACATAGGCAAACTTTTTATTTTTAAGGGCTCGTAAAAAAATTACAGGACCAAAACCAGAATGAGACATATTTGCAGGGACTATAAAAACATAAAGAAGTTTATTCAATATTGATTGCAATTTCTGTCACACATTGTAATACTTTGTTCCTTTATATCGTAATCAGGCGACAGAAAAGATGGCATTTGCTCTTCTATCAGCAGGGTTAATGTTGGCTTTGTTACCTATTAAATACATAGTTCTTCTAATGTTCTTGGAGATATTTACAATGTATTCACCTCCAAGGAAAGCTAGCACAGAGAGATGGGAGAGGAGATTTAGGGAATGGTGGTTCAGCATACCAGCTGCTCCTGTTAAACTTGAAAGAGATAAAGAGGACAAGAAGAAAAAGTGATGATGACGATGATGATGATGATGAAATCTTCGGTGGTGAAGTTATGTACATGATTGTGTTGGATACTTATGTTCTCTGCTCTAACTGTGTCACGCAGTTATAGATCTTAAATGTCAGATCTTAAATCAATAACTGGGATCGTTATAATTACTTTACTTACTATGTAATCTGAACTGTCCGATCTCAAATCAGTGACCGGGATTGATTACTGTGTGTGACTGCGTGATACTTTTACATCACGGGTTGTGCCTCTAGGTCGGTCCTTTTCATATATATAAATGTTTGAAATGTAAAATGTTTGAAGTTGGAAAATGTAGTTAGGTGAAATGAGAAGGTATCATTTGTGTTTACAATTGTATTTTGGTTTCAAGATTTTCTAATCACTAATGAAAAAGCTTCACTTAAGGTCATTGCTAGGTCGGACGCCATGAGTGGGGCTCGAACCTCGGTCCCTCCACTTTGTGTGTGTGAGTTTTCAATGACTTGTCATTTTGTAAAAAACAAATAATTGCTAGCCATTCATCAAAAAATCAAATAATTGCTAGCCATTCATCAAAACTTTACTTATTATTTGTGCAAACAATATATTTGTTTAAAAGGGAATAGCTAAAAAAAACACAAGTTTAGAGGTAAAGGGTGTTGGGGATATATTTCCTTATAACTCTGTCACTTCTGATTTGAAACTTTGAATTCCAAGGGAAAAAATGAAAGAAAAAGGAGAGAAGGGTTGTGGAATTCATTATTCTAATTTATCACTAGTCAATACACAAATTATCAAGAGTTAAATATATATTTTTTTTTTGGGTTAAACATATTTTTAATTGATATAAAATCACTTTCATTCAACTTTAGTTTCTATTAAATTTTAATGGTAATTTTAGTCTTTCATGATTTTGTATATATAACCCTTACCAATCTTTATGACATGCTCCTCCGGAGCATAATTAAGTCGAAAAGATTGAGAAATAGAACCATTTAATTTAATTCGTTCTCAATAGTCACGAGATTCTTATTTTAGAGTGATCCTTTTGTTGACGTATGCTCCTATTACATTCGTAGTCTCTAAAGGATGAGAACCAACTATGTAGCATCTACATCGAGAATTCAAGTAGCATATGTCATTGTGTTCATGTATGTCCGTGTATGCTCCATAGCTCCATTATGTTCACATTAAGATACTTATAATAAAATTATAGTAGTAGTTTAGAATCGTGTATAGACAAATTTGAACATATGCAAAAACTGTACCATTTAGGCTTAGGATGTATAGTTAAAAAAGGTGTAAAATGAATATGTTAAGATTGATATAATTTTTCATTCTTCTAATTAATGTAACATTTTAAGCATGTCATAGTTCTGAAAAAACTAGTAAAGAAATAGCCATAACATAGAAAGACAAATCTTTCTTTATTATTCTGAATCACAAATCTATGGAACTAACTATAAAAATTAACTGGAATAAATCCTCTGAGAGGTATAAATTCTTGTCTACAACAAAGAAGTATTATTAATTCTTCAAAAATGAAAGTGAAGTTCTATCCTTGGAAAATTAGAACTTTTATTGGCACAAAAAAAATCAAACTAAGAAAATGAAAAAAGAAAGAAAAAAAACTTCAACTATAATCCATAGTCACCAAACTCTTTCATCCCTCCCAAGGTGGCAGAGGTCCTCATGTTATTAGAGAAAAATGAATCTGGGTAGTTCAACATTGGCTGACTTGAGTACATGAACTCCGCCGAGCTCGACGCCAAGAAGTTTGACATATAATTAGGGTTCAATGGAGGCTCAAACATTGGTGCATCCGACGTAATGAAACATGAGTTAACCTGATTTTCACTGATGTTGTTACCACAATTGTTTTCATCGGTGGTCACTGACGATGATGCCTCGTTGTCCTCATTTCTGAGGATAACAACCTTTTTTTGGTCGTTCTCTTTTTCTCCCACCATCATCCCAATGTTGCTCACGGGCTCCTGCTTCGGTTGGAGTTGAGACGAGGGGACCACATTGCTACTCCCTACATCCTCTTCCTCCGAGCGAGAGAGCCCGGTGAGCTTTTGCACCAATGCCATAAAATCCTTAGGATGAGTGTGTATGACTCTCGGAGAATGTGTGTAGATTATCACCGGATGACGATGTTGTTGTGGTGGTTTATTTGGTGCCACCATGCTATTCATCATTGAAGACGACGTTGATGATGAAGACGATGGTGGTGATGTTGGTGACGATTTTTTTATGAAATGAGAATCTTTATTGATTTTCAAATTTGGTGGTAACATTCCATTAACGTTGTTGTTGGATTTTGTGATGGTTGGGGTGATTTCTTTCTTTGCATGAAATTGTGAAGGACTCATGGTTTTGATTTTGAAGAAAATGGTAACAATGAAATCACACAATCAATATAGGAAAAATTAGGTATATGGTTATGAAGAATTATATATGGATTTGCTTTAAATGGAAATATACAAAGCTACAAAAAAATTATTTAAAAAAAAAAGCTAAAATAATTAGGAAATATAAAATAAAGAGAAAAAATTGGTTTAGATTGTTATGGTTTTGTGGAGGTGGTTAATTAAGGTAAAGATTTATAAGGATGAATTTGTTATATATATAGGGTTTGTGATTTTTACATGATTACAAAAATAAAAATTGTTATAGAGGATAGTGTGGTCGCCAATGGGATAGTGACATGTGGTAATGTGAAAATGGGAAAGGGTAGTTTGGGGATTTTATCAAGTAGGGATGAGTGTGCTGGAGAGGAGCGTAGTGGTGACGTGTACAAAGAAGCTGAAGAGGTGGAATCAGTTGAGAGTGGTGGGTCCCACGTGTGGATTTTTTTAGGGGAGCTTCTACGGTACATTAGTAAAATTCTAATGTACCGGTACACTAAATTTTTAAAATGATAAATAAACAATAATTTTTATAAATTAAAAAGTTATTTATTGACCATTATATTTTAGAAAACATAATTTCATAAGAAAAATCACAATTTCATTTTTTATAAACATGATACTAATTTTTTTAATATTTTTTTAATAAAAAATTCAATATTCACTATTATGAATAATAAAAGTTCAAAAAAAAATTAAAAAAATTAAAATTTATTTTTTTGACAACTTTGATGAATAATATTAGTTATTATAATATTTTATAAGATAGGAAAAAAAAATTCTTCTAAAATATATTCATTTTTCTATTAATTTGAAAACCTATTGTACCGGTACATTAGGATTAGTCTATTGTACCGTAGAATTTGCCTTTTTTTAGCAGTGTTTTATGAAGTTTTGGTGTGGTAGTGCGTAATTTAAGGTTGTTGTTATTCAAAAAAACCAGAAAAAACACGAAATGCCTAGAATGTCGATTTTTATAATTTAACCTTACTCATCATAAAATTACTAGAAAACTTAATTATAAAGATAAACTTATTAAAATTATCTACTTCCTCAGTGTATATTAATAGATAGATACTCCTCCGTCCCAAAATATTAGTAAAAATAGGTAAATAAAAATTAATATATCTAAACTAAATTTTGCACTAAATACATAAAATTTTTGTTGATTATTTTTTGTTTATATTTTAAGACAAAGGGAGTATCATTTGTCCTAATTTATTTTAAACTTTTTTATTCAATAAAAAAAGAAGTGAATTTAAACAGATTTTCAATGAGTTCTTGACAGAAGAAACAAAAATTGTTCAAATTTTATGAGTAAAATACATAAATAAAAGATTTTCTATACTAAAAAAACAACAATTACTAGACAGCTTTAACTTTTTTTTTTAAAAAACTCTTATTTTAATTTTAACTTTTATATTTTTATTTACGTGTAATGTACTTGCTCATTGTAAAACTAAAAACACCCCTTCATGTAAATTAGTAAAAATATATTGTAGTCACTAAACATATAGTGAAACGTATATATTTTTTAAAATAAAATATAATATCATGTTATATTTTTATACTAATTAATATATAAAAAATTTATATTTTAAATAAATTTTGCTTAAAACCTATTGGTAATAATGTGAGTTGGGTAGGCAACAATTTACTAAAAGAAAATATATTTACTTACCAATATATATATAATTTAGGGGTGATCGCGGTGCGGTTTGGTTCGGTTTTGAGCATAAAAGTCATCCTAACCGCAAGATAAAAATGCATGCGGTTCGGTTTGGTTCGGTTGGTTTTTAAAAGGTCATCCAAACCAAACCAATGCGGTTAGAATCGGTTCGGTTGTTGCGGTTTACTCCATAACATTTAGTACCAAACAATTTTAAACATAAAAAAAAAAACTTGAATTTCCTAAATAACATTACAGTACCAATAAAAGTTGTTTATCCAAAATAACATCACAGTACCTTACAATTTTAAATATCTAAGAAAATAAATTTAAAGTTTCAAAATAACATTATAGAACAGATAAAAGTTGTTGATATAAAATAATGTTACAACAAAAAAGTAACAATACAATACAAAAAATAAGAATAACTTAAAGTTCCATTAATTTGGTGGACTAACTTGGTAATTGGGCTATGTATATTGGAATATAATAAAATCTTAATGTGGTTTTAGTGGTATTGGAATATAATAGAAGCTTAATGCGGTTTTAGCGGTTAACCGCAGTTTTAGCGGTTTTTACGGTTCGCGGTTTTGCGGTTCGCGGTTCAATAGAAAGGTCATCCAAATACATCCAAACCAAATGCGGTTTTTGCGGTTTTCGGTTTGGATTGGTTCGGTTTGCGGTTTTACTTTTGGATTGGTTCGGTTATGATCACCCCTAATATAATTGACGTTCCAAACTTTAGTCAAAAAAATAAAATAATTGACGTTCCAAACTATCTTTCATTAATGAGTAAAATAAATTATTTTAAAAAATAAATGTAATAGTTTATATATAAAATTATAACAAATGTAAATAATATGATAGAAAGCATAAACATTAATATTTTTTTAGTATTATAAAATGATTTAGAATTTTTTTATAAAAAAAGTTTTTATAATTCGGAACAACTTTTTTTTTAAAAAAAAAAGCGCATAATCAATACACTGATAGAACCGTAAAGAAGACCTCATAGTTCCTCTTAAGCATTTGGTGTCCACCGATGATATTATTAGATTGAGTTCGAACCCAAGACCTCATAATTGTGTGTATGGAAAGAAGAAAAATAATTTGGTGTCCATGTCATATTACTCTTTGTATAAGCAATCAACATAGCTTAAGATAGGATCATTCATGACCATGTCACTGTCGATTACGGTTGGAATTCTGTTAGCAATGATTATAACTGTGCATTCTGCAAATTCTTGTCTAATTACTCTTTGTAGAATAGCATCTGTGGTAGAATCAATAGAGGTTGTAACTTCATCTAGAACTAGAATTTTGTTCCTCTTAAGCAGTACTCTTCCAAGAAAAAAATTGCATCATTGTTTGTATTCTCATAAGCTCAATACAGAGAGTTTATTACAGAGTTTACAAAAGAAAAGGTTAAAAAGGACATCTATAATCAAAAGAAATTTTTTGGGTTTTATTTTTCCCATTTGTTGTAAATTTCATCCCAACACATGTTTTTGCTCTCATACCATGCTAAATATATTTGGATTAAGCAATGCGGAACTTCAAACATATTCAACATCCACCCTCACGTCTAGCGTGGCCTTGAGTCAATGCCCATATTATCTCGATTATGATATTATGTTAGATTAATCAATGATACAAATTAAGATAAAGATAAAGATGGTTAGGGTTCCAATAATATCGGACTAGCATTGCTTAAAAAAAATAAGAATTACAAATAATATATCTAATGGACTACTAGACTGCTAATGTAACAGCTTCGGCTGAACCTTAGGTGGTCTCGACACTGCCACCTCACGATTTCTCCACCCCCTTCACTAATGGAGTTTTTGCCTTCCGTGGTAATCGAACCATGTACCATGAGGTTCAAGTACATGTTCAATGTATTCCCACTACCACTTGAGCTACTAATTAGTAGTGGAAATGAATTGAACATGTACTTATCCCCATGGTACATGATTCGATTTCCACGGAAGACAAAAACTTCACTAGTAAAGAGGGGTGGAGAAGATCGTGAGGTGGCATTGCCGGATCTACCTAAAGTGGTGGGGTCTGAGCTGTTACAACTAACATATAAAGTTCGATACTTAAAGCCCTAATATATCTAACAAAAATGATATTGTCTTTACCAAAAAAGTGATTTATTGTCCTAATATTGAATGTAATAAATAAAATGTCCCTTCAGACTAGAATTCACATTTTTTAATGCAAAAAATCGCAATTTTTATGATATAATGCATGAGTTGAAATTAAAATTACAATAAATATAAAAGCGTTAATTTCATGTTTTAATATAAGTTTATATACATATTTGGAAAGTCAACACTACAAGAAATCTGGTCACTTGCCAGGGTTTTTTTGACAGGGGCACAAACCCCTGGGAAAGGAATGCTTTTTGCCAGGGGTTTACCCCTGGGAAAGTGGAAACCAGGACTTTTGATATTTTGATGATTTGCTAGGGGCATAACCCCTGGGAAACGCGTAGGCGGGAAAATAAAATAGTTGAGAGGGAAAAAATATAGGTTTTAAAATTAAAGTGTCGGTGAATCACGTGAGATGTCTCCAACTTTCGCTTGTGCCAGGGGTATAACCCCTGGGAAACGTGTTATGCTAGGGGTAGATAGGGCCTTTCTGACAAAAATGCTATGTCAGGGGTAAAACCCCTGGGAAACATTTAATGCAGCAGTCTGCACAACAGGAGCAGTTCTGACTATACACGCTTTGTAACCTTGAAAAAAGCAAGTTCTCACTTCATTTTTTTTTATAGAATACTTAATATTTATTAAAAAATTATATATGTTTTTTATATAATTAAGTTGTTCTAATATATAAAATTATAATATAAAACTTGATATTTAGTAAAAAAAAACATATGCATGATATCAGTTTTTTATATTATATAAAACTTATATAAAGCCAAGTATTTTATATAAAACTTTTTAAACAATCAAATATTTACTAATATTTAGTAATATATTTGTATAAGATGAATCTAAATAATATGAAATCAGTTTTATATAATATGAAATTAATATTGATATTTAGATTAATCTTAAGAGAATAATATATGAATTTTTTTGACAAGAGAATAATATACGAATTAAATTAGTTAGTAAATGTTATATATAACTTATATAAAACTAAATATTATATATAAAACTTACAAGAATACGATTAAAGTACCGATTTTGATCGGAGATTTTAAATTTTATCAATCCGACCGTTTAATATCACCTAATTTGACTAACAAACAAATTAGAAAAAGAATTTTTATCATCGGAATTCGAATATATAGACAAGTCGTAATAACAGTCTAATCGGAAACCTAGTTTTAATGAAATAGTCAAAAAGTTTTACTAAAACTACCGATTTTGACCGGAGATTTCGAATTTTATCAATTCAACCGTCCAATTTCACCTAATTGGACTAACAAACAGTTAGAAAAAGAACTTTGATCTTTGGACTCCAAATGTATAGACAGATCATAATAAAAGTCTCATCGAAAACCTAGTTTTAGTGAAAGGGTCATGAAGTTTGACTAAAACTATCGATTTTGACCGTAGAGTTCGAATTTTATCAATCCAACCGTCCAATATCACCTAATTGGACTACCAAACAAATTAGAAAAAGAATTTTGATCATCGGACTCCAAATGTATAGACAGATCGTAATAAAAGTCTCATCAGAATCCTAGTTTTAATGAAAGAGTCTTAAAATTTGACTAAAACTATCGATTTTGACCGAAGATTTCAAATTTTTTCAATTCAACCGTTTAATATCACCTAATTGGACTAACAAACAAATTAGAAAAAAAAATTTGTTCATCAGACTCTGAATGTATAGACAAGTCGTAATAACAGTCTAATCGGAAACCTAGTTTTAATGAAAGGGTCAGGATCAAATGACACCAAAGTGTCAAACTTAGTAACATGACACCTCCGATAATTCTTTATCGGATAATCGTATTACAAAATCAACCGTTGGATTCAAAGCTATTATTATATAGATCATGTCTACAATATGCTTGGATAACTTTATCCGTGGTTTGTAAATATTTTGGATAATTTTATTATGTTTTGTAAATATGTTGGATGTAAACAATATGCTTAGATAATTTAATTTGGAATTTTGGATGAATTTATTTTGGGTTTAATTTTAAATATTATTGCATATTTTAATTTTTGTGGATTTTTAATATTATTTTATTAATAATTATTATTTAAAAAATATATATGATTTAAAGTATTTTGGATGAATATAATATTAATTTTCGGAAAATGATTTAAATTATTTATAAAAAAAATGAATTGACGTTTCCCAGGGGCAAAACCCCTGGCATAGCAAGGACTGAAACCGTCTGACTCAACGCAGAACGTGTCAGCTGCGGCAGGCTTGCCAGTTTGTTTCACAGGGGTATAACCCCTGGCAAAATATTTGCGACGAGGTATATTCCCAGTGCGCGCGCCTCTGGCAAATTCCCTGGCAAAAGTGTGTTTCCCAGGGCTTTTTCCTGTTTCCCAGGGGATTTACCCCTGGCAACTGACTAGTATTCTTGTAGTGCAATAATTATTTCATATAAAAATATACTTTTAACGATCGAGGAAGTATTAAATAGGAGATTAGATTCTCTTCCGTAAATTATACACTAGATGATGTCCAGTGTCCATCCACACCACTCATCTATTCTTTTTATATTAAATGCTCCAATAATAAAAATGAATAAATAGTTAAAATGTCACAACTCAGTGCTCTTTAAATAAACACAACCCCAAATAGAAGGACTTGATCACATGCATCAATGTAAAAAAAGGAAACTAAAAGCTAAACAGTTTAATCATATCATCTAATAATAATTCATTTTTTATTTTATATCATTTTTGGTTTAATTTATATATGTGTGCTTTAAATAGTTGCATCAAAATGTTGTAACTAATTGACCCCCAAACCAGATTAAACTGATGGTAAAAAACAAAAGAAATATTGTAACTAATTTTAGTCACGATCTCAAATAAACAATTAAAATTGTTTGAACTCAAATGGTAGTTTGTGATATCATATTAACAATTGAGATAAAACAAAAACTACGTGTATTTATTACATCAGCAAACTTCAATCCCTATTAAATATTACTAATTAAAACGCCCTAATAAAAATTTGAGAAATGCTACATGACGCTTCCAAGATCAGGCATGAATAGGCATTGTAATTAGGGGCAACTGGGCGTGCTTGCTACTTATAGAGCAGTCAGAATGTAACTATGAGAATTTAATATTTGATTTTGACTAGAAGGATTTGGTTTTCTTTACAGACCAGAATATTATTATTAATACATGACTTCATCATCATTTTCCACAAGATCAATGAAGGGAATTTGAACAAGTTCATAGGGCCCCTCACCACCTTGTGAAGAATCTTTAGATGGAATGTTGTTATAATCCAACCATACAGTCAGTAAACCTTTTTTTTTAAGTAATTCGATAGTCAAAATTGAAGACCATTGGGATGGTTATTTAAATTTTAACCAATGCAACAATAAAAATGAGTAATAAGAGAATCGACGATGAAAGAAGTCAAGAAAAGTAAAATAGTGAGAAGTATTGACACAAGAAACATAATTGAAATTGATTGATGAAGAAAACATACAGAGGTAAGAAAACATACACTAAAGTGAGATTAACGAGATAATTTGAGAGTAAGATAAATTAAAGAGTTATGTGTTCTCAGTTTATAATGATTTTGTAAAATGAGGAGAGAAGAGAAAAGAGTGAGAAAAACATGTCGATGACTAGCTTGGTGCCGTTATAGTTTTTTCCTTTTGCCAAAAGGAAAAAACTATAACGGCACCAAGCTTGCCATCCACATGTTTTTCTCACTCTTTTTCCTTCTCATTTCGCAACATCTTTATAAACTAAGAACCCAGAACTCTTTTTATCTCACTCTCAAATTATCTTGTCAATCTGACTTTAGTGTATGTTTTCTTATCTTTGTATGTTTTCTTCATCAATCAATTTCAATTGTGTTTATTGTGTCAATATTTCTCACTGTTTCACTTTTCTTGACTTTCCTTGTCGACTATCTTATTATTCATTTTTATCGTTTCATTGGTTGAAAGTTAAATAATCGTCTCAATGACCATCAATTTTCAGGATCGAAGTACTGAAAAATGAGTTCACCAAGTCTATTGTTGGATTAGAACAACATTTCATCCGAAGATCCTTCACAGTGTGAAGGGCCCTCTGAATGAACTTGTTCATTGATCTTGTGAAAAATAATGATGATGATGATGTCATCGAATCTTCTCCAAGATCTTTTTATTAGGTTTTTTTTTTTTTGACTAAAAATGAGATATTCATTCATTCCAATAATTGATCGAGTACATCATCAAATGCAAATACAAATTCGCTAAAAACAAAAAAGATGAATATGCGAACAAACTCACAGCATCTAAGTTAATAGCATATAACGGCATTTTGCCTACAAATAATATAATAAAAGTAAAGTCACCAGAATATTCATATTTCTGGATCTGCAACGTTGACGTCCAAATCATTGATTGAATCTGCAAGTGGTTGAAGTTGATCTTTTGATAGAAATAAACGAACACCACACCAAGACGAGAAATCAAAAACGCCGTACCAATCTGACGACGAACAACAAACCGCCGCACTTAGACGACGAAATCACTACAAAAAACAACTAAAAAACTTGATTATGTGAATAATCACACTTATTTAGATTAAAAGTGAAGAAAATAAGATGCAAAGGGGTGATTTTAGGCCAAAAAATGACCTAAAATCACCCCTCACCAAAGGATGAAGAAGAAGAAAGTTTGATGAAAAGAAAAATAGGGTCGGCGCAAAAAAGAGAGAGAGTGTCCTTTTTATTAGGTTATGTTTTCAAAGAAATTTCTTTTTATGGTAGATTTGTAAAAATCTTTTGACGAATAGTTGTTTTTTAAAGACCAAAATATTGTTATTAATATATGACTTGTCTTTCTCGAATATATAGATATTTATTGATTAATATATCAAATATGGATTTTTTTTCAAAGTAGATTATTATTATTTTACCTGTGTAGTTTTTTATTTATGAGGTTTGACTAGAGTTGATTAATTTATAGGATTAATTTAATTGAAAATTCAATTAGTATAATTTGATTTGTTAGGTTTGCTTTAAAGATTGGATAATATTTGGTTTCAGATTAGTCTTTTAGATCAAAATTTGACTTATTCATAAAAAAAAATATTGTTACAATTGATTCATCGATTTTCTTGGTGAATTATAATTTATTTACTGTATTTTTTATGAGATACAAAATGATATTCTTTTGTTATGTTATTTTTAAACAAAAGTCAGAATCAACCAAAATGGACTCAAATGGTTAATGCATCTCATCTAAGTAAGAATCTCGTTTGAAAAAATTCGAATTCGAAATCTAAATGGAATAATTTTAGATTAGACAATGAAAGTGTTGGATTTTTCTAGATATAGACTGTTAAAACTCTTTTAATAGAGCGGAATAAACTCATTACCACAGACCTCACAACCACAAAATTTCACTAAAGGATTCATGTGTTTACCTCTTGAAGCGTCGAGTAGATGTCGAAAATAATTCGATCAATCAGGAGAAAAGCAACTGTAGCGATGCCTCTACTCGTCCACATGAACAAAATGTCTGTAATGACCGGTGCTAGCCAAATAGAACAAAGCTTCAAAGAGAAAAGGATGTAGAGTGCGTATAGGGTTTCTGAATTTTAGGACTAACTTTTTAGGTTAGAAATTCATCATCCTAATGACTAATGAGTTATATTTATAGACTCACTCTTGCGTACCATATCTTATCGTATACTGCGTTTCACTTAACTACATAGTACCTTACTGTGTACCACATGTCATCGAATCTTCTCCAAGATTTGTTTTATTAGGTTTATGTTCACCAAGAAATTTCTTTTTATGGTGTACCAAAAAAAAATCTTTTTATGGTAGATTTGTAAAAATATTTTGATGAGTTGTTAATTTTTAAAGACCAAGATATTGTTATTAATATGACTTTCCTTTCTTGAATATATAGATATTTATTAATTAATATATCAAATATGGATTTTTTTTAATGTAGATTACTATTATTATTATTATTATTATTTTGACCGGTGAAGATTTTTATTTTATGAGATTTGACCGTAGTTGATTTTTATTATTTTCACTTTTTTTGGTGAATTATATTTATTTTTATGACATACAAAATAAAATTATTATGTTATTTTAAACAAAAGTCGGAAGCAACTAAAATGAACTTAAATGGTTAATGTATGTCTATAATTAAAAGGCTTAATTAAAGTTTTGGTCCCCCTATTTTGCTTTTTTCACAGTTTTGGTCCCTCTATTTTAATTTCAATCAGTTTTAGTCCCTCTTACATAATTTTGGTCTTATGTGTCATTTTTAATGACGTGACAAACATAGTGCTAATGTGTCAGAATAAAAACAAAAAAATAAAAATAAAAATCATTACAAAACAAAAAAAATAACAAAAATTATATATTTTTAATTTATAATAAAACATAAAAATAAAAAAAAATTACCAAATAAAAAAATAAAAATAAAAATTTTACTATTTGATTCTATAAATAAGAAATAAGATTGTTATTTGCAAGTTCCAAATGAATTCCAAATAAATTTTCATTAAAACTTATGCTAATATGCACAACTGTAAAATACAAAAGCACTTGCTTTAGTACTTCAATGGAGAGAATGAGATTTGGGAAGTTTTGGGTTGATTGTTTCTATTTTAGGGTTCTCGATTCTTATTTATGGAATCAAATAATAACAATATGATTTTATATTTTATTTTTTGTTTTATAATAATTGATATTTAATTTTGGTATTTTTATTATTAATTAAAATAAATGTAATTAGTGACATGACAAGTGCTAATCCATGTGGATTCTGACACATCAGCACTATGTTTGTCACTAGAGCTGTCAAAATAGACTAGCCCGAATGACCAGCTCCAGTCGCATGCCATAATAAACCACAATATGTGGGTCCCACGCCATTTCAGCAGAAAAATCCACACTGACTTTCAACGGCCGGCGACGGCGTCATCGTAATACAATACTAGTATAACTATATATATTTTTTTGATAAAAAGTCTATTTTTTTAATTATTTTTATTGTGAAAGTATCAAATTCGATTCATCTATTCTATATCAATATAAAGAAAATATCCGTTTTGGTGTAGACTTTTTGTTATACCTATCTTACCCTTCTAAATTTACCATTCTTTTATTTCAATTTTTTTTTACGGTTTTATTTTTTTTCATAACTACTAAATGCAATAAATAAAGAGGTTAAATAATTAACAAAATTTATAACTGCACGCTATATAAAAGAGGAAAATAAATAAGAATAAACAAAAAATGATAACCCCATAAATGGAGACACTACACATGTCTACAACATAAAAGTGGTTTTCATAGATCAATATTTCACTTTATTTTACTTCCTACTTATACCGTATTCTTCTTCCACCACACCACAAGTTTATTCAACATATACTATTATATTGCTCTCACCGTCTTAAATATTGTACATACTATTTTGTTGAATTAAAGAAAATGGATTAGATAATACAAAAAATTCAAATCAATTTTAAGTAATTTACGGGAAGATATTGTCATTTTATATCACCAATTTACTGTTTAGAAGCAAGCAGTTACAAGAAAATTGTATCAAAAAGTTTTGCATTTGTTGTCTATCTATAACTTCTTATTTTATTTGCTCTAATTACCAAAAGAACAAATGAAAAAGATGTGCATGTCTGGCCCGCTAGTATATATAAATTTTCTTTGTATAAAAAAAATACATTTCTCTTTTTTTTACTAGAAAAAGATACATTTCTTTTTTCTTTCTTTTTTTTTTTGACAAAAAAAGATACTTTTTTTTTGAACAAGCGAAAATGGAGCATATATATATCACGAGAAAACAAACAGGCCCCTCAGCACAAGACGTGCAGAGGAGCTCTACAAAGGTTTACAAAAAGGTCCTATTAAGCAACATGAGTAAAATGTTGCTTAATAGGCTCGACCACCAGTAATGATAGTTGGTAACTAAAGTAACATCTGTCGTACGCAGCCACCGATAGGAGAAGAGCTTGACTTCGTCCAGAAGTTGATGTACCGAATTCGCCGAATTTCTGAAGACCCAGAGATTTCTTTCATTCCACACTACCCATACACAAGCGAGCCAAATGAGCTGGAGGAAGGAACACCGAGCTCGGAGACCACCAACTGAGTAAGTGAACTGCAAGAAGTGATCTGTGAGGCTGTAAGCATCCACCGCCGAGAAGTCAATCCAAGATCGAACTAAGGCCCGTATAGAGCCAAAAGTGCAGCATGATAGAAACAAGTGCTGAGCCGTCTCAATACTACCACAGCCTGCCACGCAATAGTGAAGATATGGAGCAAGAATGTCGCAAGATACAAGGTTTGCCTTTGTGGGCAACCGATCATGCAAGAGGCGTCATGCGAAAATGGACACCTTCAAGGGAACATGTCTGTGCCATATAAGATCCTCAGCCTCCCCTATAACAATCGTATCTTGAGAAGTCAACACCTGGTACGCATCCCGAAGTGAGTAACCCAAAATAGGATCAGACCGCCACTGCTACCTGTCAGAAGACCCAACCTGCAATGTCACGGTGAGAAGTAAAGCCTGACACTCCCCTAAAAGCTCCTCCCCCACGCCCACAGATGTCTCCTCCACACCCACGCCTCCCCCTGCTCCACACATCTCCACAACAGTGGACTACTTGGTAGCCGTTAGATCAAACAGACGCCCAAATCTCTCGCATAATGGAATCCCTCCCACCTAGGGGTCAGTCCAGAAGAAGGTATCTGTCTCATCCCCCACCTTCCTCGCCACACCCTCCCCAAACCACCCGTCCCTAACCCCGCCTACTCCATCTCTGATCCTCACGAATCTGATTAATTATTAGTTATAAAAAGACATGTCAATATTGAATTCTCGAAATTTGTTAGTGGGATTAAGGTCTTTTCCGACTGATATTTTGAATATGAACAAGGTTCTAACTAATATATAGATATCATTTGACCTAATTTATTTTAGATTTTTTTACTCAATAAAAATATAAGTTAGACCAAACGGATTTTCAAAAAGTTCTTAATAGAAAAAAAATTTGCTTAATTATTATGTGTAGAATATACATAAATTAAAGTCTTTTGAAGCTAAAAAATACAACAATTACCATAGCTTTTTTTAAAAAACTCTTATTTTTACTTTTGCTTTTCACATAGCTTTTTAAATTTAAAAAAACCGGACCAAACAAATCTTAATGTGATAAGAAAATAATGTACTCATCGTCTTATGCTAGTTTTTAGTATATGATCATGACTTAGATCCTTGCATTTATTCTCTTCATTATCTCTCTCTATTATTATAGTTTTAAAGAGATTTTGAATATATATATATATATATATATATATATATATATATATATATATATATATATATATATATATATATATATATATATATATGGGTAAATAGGTTGATACACTTCTGTAATATATGCGAGTTTTGTTTTTCTCTCCTGTAATTTTTTTTTATTTGCTCCTTGCAAAGTAAATTTTTTTGTTTCCCCCATTGGGTACAAGGAATTTGCACTTTTTAAATCAGTTTGAACAAAATAATCGATTTAAAAAGTGAACCCAAGGGGCGAGTTCAAAAAATTCAATATTGCAAGGGCGAGTCAAAAGAAAAAAAAAATTACAGGGGGAAAAGCAAAATCTGCCCACATTACAGGGGGTATCAACCTATTTACCCTATATATATATATTAAATAATTGGACCTACTAAATATCACATTATTATATTTATATTTTTAATTAAAATTTTAGTAATAGCCAAAATGGAGAGATAAAAAAAGGGAGATGATCGTGATTGCATGATCACATATCACTTTGTATTGAGAATATTCTTATGAATTAAATAAGTTAATTTAATTCCTATAAAAAATAAAATAGAATGTGTATTTTTTTTTTTTCAACCATGCAGAAAATAATAGAACTCTGAAAAAATCATGAAGTGGTTACACTAGGGGTGATCATCGGTCGGGTTCGGTCGGATTTGGGCCGAAAATCGTAAAACTGATAAAATCGCGGTCTCTTAATTTGGACCCAATTCCAACTGTCTACATTTTCGGTTTGTTCGGGTTCGGGTCATACGGGTGACATGTATAGCGGGTCGGTTTTAACGGGTTACATTGAAACTTTGTTGTTATATCTAAAATTCCATTGATCAAAAAAATATTATTTTTCAAATAGTTCAATATTTCGTACACACGGCAACAAATGATACAATAAAAATGATGAGATGCAATTATTATTTTGTTTCGAATTTGTTAATTCAACGACAATAATAGATAGTAGATAACAAAATAAAAATTAATATAAATCTAGAATATTATCTTTCACATCTCTTTTATCAACCTATTACAAGCATAAACTTGTAAAATATAACATTTTTCTTCTCTATCAAAGATAGACAAAATTAACAAAGCGAAGAGTATAAGAGATTAAGAGGTGCTCAAAACTGAAAAAAAAAATAATTTATATTTTAGTAATTATTCGGTCGGTTTCAGTTATGAAGAGATAAATTTTAGAGACCCGCACCCGCCCGTATACAACCGTTCATGACCGATTTTTCACAATTGTTGACCCGAGACCCGAGACCCGACCCGCACCCGACCGAGTGCTTCCATATGTTGGCGGTTATGTCGGTTTCGAGTCGGGTTGCGGGTTCGTGCTCACCCCTAGGTTACACGACCACAATATTCACCTTTTTTTATAATTATTATAATTATTATTTAAACATGTATTAGTTTTGAAATAATATTACGTGTGACATTATAAATTTTGATGGGTTGAGCGTGTAAAATTTCTTTACAATGTCTACAAATCTTCTTTAAACTACTCCCTCCGTCCCATTTTAAATGACCTTTTTTTGACTTAGTGTACTATTCATTTGACCTGCTTTGACCTTATTTTTCTACTAATATATACATTCAAATATTAGCATATGAGATATTGTTTAATTTGTCTTGACGAGTACTTTCAAAATATATCATTTTTATAATTTTTAATAATAGATAATTAGAGATATTAACGATTAAAATTGTGTATTGACAAACATGTCAGTGATTAAACAAGTTATTTATTTTGGGATAGAGGGAGTAAATTTATAGAGTACTTGTGACTCTTCTCAAAATTGTGTTTTAATGGAGAGATTGTTTCGTGGAAGTGTTTTTATGGAGATTGAACATTTGTTCTCTCCCACAAATCTTTTTGGTTTTCACACTATAATCATATATGAGACATGGCTTGACCCTAAATACAGATACATCAACCACATTTCAAGGACTAATCTCTTCTGTCTCCTAATTAATCTTTTTTTGACTACTCGATGAAAAAGTTAAACATCAATTGTACTTTTGTACTTTTTACTAATATAAGTTTGGCTTAATTGTAATATTGATCACTCTATTTTCATCATTTTGTAAAATTAGTCTTCTATTTTAAAATTCGACTGTTTTAATCCTCTTAACTCATATTTTGTCGTAAATATGATGATACAACATGTTTTAAATTAACTTTATAAAAGATTTTACTTAATATTTCATCATGTTAATGTTTTCTCATTATTAGATTATATACCACATTGTTTAAAACATACAACATAGTCAATTAAAAATTATGATAGAAGAATCGAAATTGTTGAATTTTAAAATATAATTATAAGGATCAAATCTGCAAAATAATAAAAGGGTCATGCTAACTAGTTAAGGAATCAAAAAGAGAAGTTTTTGCATTGAAAATATCACATTTTACACTTTTAAAAAGTTGATTGCACAAGTTTTAAGATAACCATACTATATTTAGCTACCTTAACTAATGTCCCGGGAACACTATTTAGCATTTTCCATAATAAAAATAGGAGTACTAAAACTACAATTAAGCGATAAGTTTTTTTTTTGACAATAAATATATAATTTAAAGATTCATTATTTTATGTTCAAGTAGATAAATTGAATGATAAATTTGAAGAGGCATATAATAATTGAAAGTACGAGGAAAGTGCACATTTTAAATTCGTCTTTATGGAGTAGTCAAATTTTGCCGGCTGGATTACGTATTGTAGTGTCTACTCTATATATTGTTTGATTTGTTTCTCTTTCTTTTTTATATTTCATCAGGTCATTATTGTAACTAAAAAATCACTTTTTGAATTTATTGGAAAATTAATAAATCTTATCTATTTATAAATTAAATATATCAATAGAAAATTAATATATTTTATTAAGTTGTCTATTACTATATATATAAAAAGGATACACATTTTTGGGATGACTTTTTCATTATTCCTATTTTACCCTTAAAAAATAACTTCCACATAAAAATATATTTTCAGTGTTTTTTAGTAAATAATATTTTTTTTCTTCTTAATAACTAAGCACAACTTCCACATAAAAGTAGGTTTTCAGTTTTTTTTATAGTAAAAAAAAAAAAAAAATTCTTCTTAATAACTAGCCACAACAAAAAAGATGTTACGTAGTTATCAATTAACTAAGTCCAATAAAAAGGAGATTAAGTAGTTATTTATATTTGCACGATAAAGAATATCGATAAAAAAATATATCGATCACACAAACCGTGCCCGTTTGGCGGCTAGTTATATATTGAAACAAGTAGTCTCCTTAGTAGAAGGTGTGCCAAGAATAACTACATCAGAGTTACAAAAGTATCAATACAAAAGAACGAAAAACAAAACATTAGTCGATACTCAAACAAAACAATAGGTTTGACCACCAGGTATAATAGTTGGAAACAAAAGTAACATTCGTAGTCTTCAACCACTTAAAAGAGAACATCTTCACTTTTTTCAACAGAAGAGGGGCAGGACTGACTGCGTCTCTGAACAAGTGATGGTTGCGTTCATTCCACAAAACCCAGACACAAGTTAACCAAATGAGCTGCAAAAATGATCGACGAGCACGAAAACCTTCAGCTGAGTAAGTGAACTGAACAAAATGAGCAGTGAGAGCATGCACATTATTTTACATAAACTCAAATATTAAACTAATCCAAACGCACCCTTAATTCATGTATAAACCTACTATATAAATCAGTTTTTCAATAAATTTAAAAGTTTTTAACTTATTTTGTCAAAAAAAAAAGTTTTTAACTTATAAAAATAATTTGATGTACTATTCCACCTAATATAACTAATCCTAAAATCATGGCAACTCGCTTTATATTCTTTTTGGTTGTTAACTAGTAGTCTTTGAGATACAATAAAACAAATTATTTTTTAAAGTAACCTATAGTTAGATAAGTGGTATGACTGAGTTTTGAACTTTAATCTTTTACCTATATAATGTAATATTCTACCAATTGAGAAACTTTCGAGAAAAATAAAATTCGTATATATATATATATATATATATATATATATATATATATATATATATATATAATTGAGCACATGCTAGAGAAAGAAAGTGAGAGTGTATGTCTTTTGACCGGGCCTATTGATATGTTGGCTCATTTAAGTATTATTAAAAGGGTAAATTTATTTGTTTAGGAAAAAGGGTGAATTTATAGTAGGCAAGTGGTAATTCATAAAGGGCATTTCTAACAAGTGTTTTTAGGGTATTCTTTAAGTATTCCATTTAAATAAATTTTTTATTCCAAAAGTTAAATACAACAATTTTTAGTGCGTTGACTTTTTTGTTGGTAGTGTTAGTGCGTTGACTTTACAAATTTCTATAAAATTTATAATAAAAATTTAATATTTAAGATCTTAAAAAATATCCGAGGGCATTCATTAGCATTTGTCATACATAAATTAAGTGTCACTAATAGTGAAAATGATTAATTTATGAACAAATTCAGAATATTTTTGTTAATAGCATAAAATAAAAAATGTCTATATATGTATTAAAATTAAGGTGATTAGAATACTTATACTTTGTCATATGAGCTTAAGTCAATTGATAGGACATTATTTTATATATGTAGGGGACTGAAGTTCGAATCGCAATCATCTCAATTATTTATTTTAATCGTGAAATTTCTAACTATTAGACTACTTAACCAAAAAATATATTATACTTTTATTATATAACATTGACGGTTTAATTCATTGATATGTTAAATTCTTATGGAATAAAGAAACCTATTCATCAAATTTTCTAAAATATCAATTTAAATATCAAAAATATCAATTTAAACACAAACATAAAATTAAGTTTGTAGCAAATAGTATGACATACTTAAGTCTTTAATTTTTTAAAATAGGCAAAATGCATCCATAAGTCCTTTAAGTTTTATGTTTGTAACAGATTGATCCTTTAAGTTTTTTAAGTAACAAATAAGTCCTTTAAGTTTTTAAAGTAATAAATAGGTCCTTTAAGTTTGTAATTTGTAACATCTAGGTCCCTCAATTACTTAAAAAATAGGACTTAAATGTTACAAATTACAAACTTAAAGGACTTATTTGTTACTTAAAAAACTTAAAGGACATATCTGTTACTTAAAAAACTTAAAGGACCTATCTGTTACAAACGTTAAACTTAAAGGACCTATAGATGCATTTAGCCTTTAAAATAAATCAAACTTACACTTCACAAAATCTAACTCTAACTTGACTCAAAATATTCTCACCATTAAAAAAAAACTTAAATATTATTTTCGTCCATATAAGTTCGCATTTTTTTGGTTTTAGTCCCTGTATTTTTTTTGTTGCAAATTAGTTCTTGTATGTTCAAATCTTTTAGTTTTAGTTCCTTAAAACTAAAATCCGCAGGAAACCAGCGAATTTGTACAAAAATAAAAACTATGAATAATTTTTAATGGAAACTAATTTTTTTTTACAAAAAATGGAAACTAATTGAATGCTATTAAATACTACAAAAAAAAATGTTGATAGATCTATCATCTATCCGTGAAAGTTGTTTAGAGATATTGAATGAATGAAAAAGACACCTACAACTGCAGCAACATTGGAGGAAGGAAAGAGACAAGAAATAATGGTTGTACAGTATAGTATCCCCTTTGAATTGAACACTTTCACCTTTATTCTATTCTAACACCAATTTGTTTTGTTCAACTTTAGACAACAACGAATGTTTACATCGAAATTAATTTTATAAGTTTATATTTTTATTTTTTTGACAAACACAGTTGAATTTGACAATTCTCACTAATAAATCAAATAATTTTAAGTTTATAACTCTTTTTTTCCATAAATAATTTATGGTTTAAAATCATTTTCGTCTCCGTAAGTTTGTGTTTTTTTTGTTGCAAATTAGTTATTATATGTTCAAATATTTTGGTTAGTCCCTTAAAATTAAAATCCGCAGGAAAATCTGCTGGAAACCAGCGAATTTTTCTGCAGATTTTCCTGCGAATTTTAGCTATGGACGACAACCAAAAAATTATAAACATAGAGGGAGACAGTGGCAATTCTAGGAATATTAGAGAGTCTGGACAAAATTTTGGAGGGAATTTTATCAACCCAACTTCCGAGTACAGTAATATTTTAAAGGGTTAATAGACTTTTTGATATTTTAAAGGCCAGAATGAAACTCTCATCGACCGTTGGTATTCACTGAGTGGTCTTTTATATTTATGATGAGAAAATATTTTTTTGTAAATAAAGGTTAAGTTTTAAAATAGATTTTAACTGCGTAATCTAACTGTCCGCTTTCGCGTATCCAACGTGTTACGACACAAAATCTTATTTATGAAAATAATTATTTTTAACTGCTCAAAAAGTTGCTTAAGATAGAAAAATTAATTTAAAGGTACCGTCACCTATCGCATGTTCGGTACCGAATTTTAAGCGTATAAACGTCCGCTCTCGCGTGTCCGTTTACACTATTAAAATTATCTTTTTGAAAACTGAATTTTTCCTAATTGATAAAAATTGCTTTCGCAGTGTTTAGAATCAAAAACTGAATTTTTCAACAGTCAGATAAAGTTTTCATTCTTTCAAATTGAAATCGGTATCTCTGTGTTTCTACTTTCGCAGTAAACTATGAGTTCTAAAAACAGAATTAATTCAGGCTTTAAACAATTCTCATTATAAACATTTATTTTCGACTCAATGAAATACCGTTGAAACGACGATCCTTACATTTCGAATTATATAAAAAAAATAGTGGAGCAGCAGCCCGGGCACGTGCCCAGGCATGCTGGGCGTTAGAATCGCCAGTGGGGAGGCAAATGATGTTTAAGCCATAATTTATATTATATAAATAAACTTTCAATTAACTAATAAATTTTGTAATTTTGCATTTGCTAAAACATTATTAAAAAGTGTATTAATAATCAAATATTTATTAATGAAAATTATAAGGCTATGGAAGGAATCAGATTTAATACTCTGGAGTTTCCTATAGTTTTGACACAGTTTTATTTTATGGCCATCCAATTTATATTGTACGGCTGAGATCCCTTTAACACACTTTGTATTTTAATAATGCAAACTGTCCGATCAATAATTAACGACTTAGATTGACAACTTTGAAAAATTGTGTCTTTAATTACTGCACCAAACCCCAATCCAACTATAGAATGACATTATTACTCAAATGAAATGATGTATATATATACTCCTTCCGTCCCATATTATAAGAAGTTTTTTTTTGTCTTAGCAGCAACCTTGATCAACAGTAGGAAAGTACCAGTTTTACACAGTGACAAGGACTTCGCCAGAAAGCATTGATTGAAGGTCTTCTCTTTCTTTTTCACAGCTGCCCGTGAGTTCAGTCGTTAGTTAACATTCGATCTTTCCTGGAAACTTCCGATAGGATGCTTTGAGATTGGCTAAGATCGAATAGAGGCCCTAGGATCCGGATCTGTCTTATTGACCGGCTTTGGTCGAGCTACCGCTACATTTATGGAACGGTCGCAGCCTACATTACTTGTCTCCCTCCTCTCAAGGAAGTGAGTCTCAGACCGTATGTAGTTCTCGGTCCTTTTTTATACAGATACAGTTCCTGACTGACAGGTGCTGGCTCTTCACTCGAGCCCTGAAGTATTCTGCCCCCCTCTAATAAAAGTAACTTACTTTTATTATTTTCAAGATTTACTTTTATTTATTATCATGAAATTTAATGCAAATTGCATTTATTTCTCTCTTCTTTTTTTTCATAATCAATAACCAATAAAAATTCATCAATCGTTAGTTGGTTTAGTGGTGATTGGCGCTGAACTTGGTAGGGAGGACCACGGTTCGATGCCCGCAACTGCGATCGGGATGAGGCTCGAACCAGATTAAACTGGCGGTGAAAACAAAAAAAACCAATCAAAATTCTTTTTACATATTCCTATGAAACATATTTTAAAAAAAACACAAAAAGTCATATTTCAAATTACCATATTTTACTTTGTACAATTTTTTTAATCTTATTTTAATTTTATTAATAAATGTGAAATTATTATTATTATTATTATTTTTTTTGTAGAGTAAATTTAGGGTAAGGGGATGCTGCCTCAGTCCAAAGTATGGAAGACCTTAGGACTCAACGATCACTTACAAATGTAATTACATTTACCTCCCTCCAAAAGCACTAGCGAGGCTCGAACCCAAGACATCTCAGATTCAAGATCTGTCTTTTTATCATTAGACCAAACCTTTTGAAGTTTAAAGTTATTATTTTTGCTTATAATATGGAAAAGATGAAGTGTATGTATATACTCCCTCCGTCCCATTTTAAATGACACATTTGCAAAAAAAAATTGTACCATAATACTTGACCCATTTCAATTTTCTATGTTATTTTTCTATTTATACCCCTTATAAATGCTTTTGAAGAATGTGCTTTTCTAATCATTATTGGGCAGAAAAAGTGCATACATGGGTAATTTGGTAAAATTAATATTATCTCTCCTTTAATTATACACTTTTCTTAATATGTGTGAAATGGTCAAATGTATCACTTAAAATGTGACGGAGGGAGTATAAAATACAATATTTGTTCATTAAAAATATATTTGTTCTTAACCGTTCTTTGCTGACTTTTCCTCTCCCTCTCTCTCTCTAAAACTTTTCCTTTTTCTAGTAACAACCCTTCAAAATTTGTCAACTCTCAAACCATTTTCCTCTTCTTTCTTAAAAATTAGCCATACCCTTTTGAGTAATTGACTTTGGTCTTTGATCACAAGTTTCAAAACCAAATAAAGTTTCATTTTTTAGTTTAATTTTGGTGCAAGCAAAGCATAAAAATGAGTAGAAAGAAAAGGGTATTTTCAATTGATAGTATTGAAGAGGCTGCTGTTAATTTCTTCAACTATCTTTTACAAGAGAAGCCAAAGATTCCATTTTTCATTCCATTGATTTTGATTGCTTGTGCTGTTGAGAAGTGGGTCTTCTCTTTCTCTACTTGGGTCCCTCTTGCACTTGCTGTTTGGGCTACTATACAGGTTTTCATTCATCACTTAGCAATTTTTTCATTTTACTTTATTAATCTTCTTGTATTTATCTTAATATATTTACTTTGGTGATAATTATCTTGTATAATCAATTTAGTTCTACATTTAAAATGTCTTAGAATTTTTGGTTGCCTGGAATTAAATTGTGGGTGTTCAGATAGCGGAAACCTGATAGGATGTAGCCCAACAGATTTTGAAGAGACTCTGATACTATACTATCTTAGAATTTTGGGTTGGGCCTAACTCAACCCGATAAAACCGGCTTGTAAGGTGAAGATTATGCCACTTATAAACATATTTTCAGGTCGTCTCTCATCCAATATGTGACTCCTTAACAAAATGCAATATGTAATTCCGTGATATTTGTACTTAATTTGGTCCTGGTATTGTAGGACACTATTGGTCGAGTCTCATATATTAACATTATTTCAAAATGATTCAAGAAATTGCAAAATCTTAATCAAATTCGTCTCAAGTTGGTAATGATGAGATGCATTTGAAACTAAATGACTAGTGTTAGGTATGCATCTGATAACATATTTGGACAGAGCAACTAACATGATTAACATTTTGGTAATTACAATTTTAAGGACAAAATTGGATATTTACTCTATTTTCATTGCATATGTAATTTGTTAGCATACAATGTTAATTACCTTGTAGATGTTGTTCTTCATCAATTGTAGTGACTTGCTTTGGAACTTTTAATTACCAATTGGAAAAATAAGTGTTTAATTGAAGGAGGAAAAAGACAAAGTTAGTGGTTGTTTTGTAGTATTTGAGGAGATTCCTATTCTTATTTGCACACTTTTGATATATATATATGTTCGGTTAGCTTCAAATTCAGTGTAATCAAATTGTCCTCTTTATGACCATATATCGTGATGCATTGAAATAAACACAAAAACTAGACATTTACGAACACTGGCATATAGACACGAGTAAGTGTCGTATTACTGTTTGAGACGCGTTGGACACAGGACAAACTTTTAATTTGAAATGTCGGTTCTAACTATGTATATAAGAAGTTAATGTGAAATGTTGTTCTTAAATTTTCAGTATGGGAGATACCAACGCAAACTACTTGTGGAGGATTTGGATAAGAAATGGAAACGAATCATATTGAATAACTCGGTATCTTCTCTACCTATTCTTTCTTTGACATTGCCGATCTGCTTTATATATGAAGTTGACTAAAATTTCCTATTCATATAGCCCATCACACCATTGGAGCACTGCGAATGGCTGAATAAATTGTTGACAGAAATCTGGCCCAACTATTTTAACCCCAAGCTTTCATCAAGGTTATCAGCTATAGTCGAGGTAAACTTTCAACGCCTTTGCTCAACTTTATACTTGTTATAGTTTTTCTTTTTTATTCAGAAGACAACACTGAAATTGCATATTAACTTTTATTTATTACAGTTGGAGTACATTTATCTATTCAACATACTTTGAGACATGAACTAATTTTATTGTTTTTGTTTTGTGTCCCTAGTCACGTTTAAAGCTCCGAAAACCGAGATTTCTTGTAAGTAAACTCTTTTTTTCTCCAAAGTTTTATTCAGTATTCCAAAATAGTTTAAACATTTCATAGATGGTGAATGTTTGGTTAACATGTACTGAACTAGAACAATCCTTGTGTGTAGGAAAGAGTTGAGCTGCAGGAGTTTTCACTCGGATCATGCCCTCCTAGCTTGGCGTTACAAGGGATGCGATGGTCAACTATCGGCGATCAGGTTTTAATTCTCTTCACATTTCAAATATAACTAGTAACTAATTTTTTTAGATATTTAATTACAAGTATATTATTCTTTACAGCGAGTCATGCAACTTGGTTTTGATTGGGACACCAATGAAATGAGCATTTTAATACTTGCTAAGCTTGCGAAGCCTTTGATTGGAACTGCACGAATCGTTATTAACAGTCTTCATATCAAGGGAGATGTATGTAAAGCGATATTCTTTCCGTTTTTGTTTTTCTAGCTTAACAAAAGCTATATAAAGTAGGAGATTATAAACTAATAAGTTGGTTTGATTTTTTACCATTCAAATAATTTTGCAGCTTATCTTTACGCCGATTCTTGATGGAAGGGCGCTTTTATACTCGTTTGTATCAGCTCCTGAGGTGAGAGTAGGAGTTGCCTTTGGAAGCGGCGGCAGTCAGTCACTTCCAGCTACCGAGTGGCCTGGTGTTTCTTCATGGCTGGTGCGTTTCGATTATTATCTTCCATGCTCACAGTCTTAGCAAATTTCTGATATTTTTTCATTATTTTATTTCTTTTCGATTGCCAACATTCTACTTTTCCCCTAAAGGGTTCTTTTGTTTTAGCTGATTGTAAATTTATATGGCTATGCAGGAAAAGCTTTTCACTGACACCTTGGTTAAAACCATGGTGGAACCTCGACGACGATGTTTCACTTTGCCTGCTGTTGATTTAAGAAAAAAAGCGGTTGGAGGAATCATATATGTTAAAGTGATTTCGGCAAATAAACTTTCTAGGAATTCGTTCAAGGTATCTAGGAGGCAACAAAATGGATCATCCAATGGTTCTTCTGAAGACAAAGACCTACATACATTTGTAGAGGTAGAAATTGAGGAATTAACGAGGAGAACCGATGTCAGACTAGGTTCAACCCCTAGATGGGATGCACCGTTTAATATGGTTTTGCATGATAATACAGGAACTCTTCGTTTCAATCTTTATGAGTGTATTCCCAACAATGTGAAGTGTGACTATCTAGGAAGTTGTGAAATCAAGGTACTTCCATTGATGTTCTCTCTGCATCTCGTATTAAATGTTGTTTAAGGTTTTACACACTTGTTAAGAAAATCACTGAGTGTTCATGTCTTTGTGCAGTTGAGGCATGTTGAAGATGATTCAACAATATTGTGGGCTGTAGGACCAGATTCCAGTGTTATAGCAAAGCAAGCACAATTTTGTGGAGATGAAATTGAAATGGTTGTCCCATTTGAGGGTGCTAACACTGGAGAGGTACAATATTTTATTATCATATAATAAGTAACTCCCCATGACCCTCTTGCTTTACACATTTATAGAGACACTTTGTTTATCTTATTGCATCATAATTTGTTTCACAATAAAATTAACGAGATTCTTCTTTTTCCTTAGGGCATGTTTATATTCATTTGAGATTTTTAGAAAATCAAAAGAATAACTTGTTAGATGGGCATATAACATTTCTTTTTTGATCAAGATCATATAACATTTCAATTACATTAAATTCATTTTTCTAAACATTTAACAGCTTCCGTAATTTAGAAAAGAAAAATAAGCCGTCAAATCTCCTCTATCTGAATATACCCTGAACATGCCTCTTGATAGTCATTTTTTTTTTTTTTTGCTTTCACCACCAGTTGAATCTGGTCCGGGGGTCAGTTCTGGCATCAAGTGGCGTATTGCTTTTAACCTAAGCACAAACATGGACACGACACTGTGGCACGTCACACGTCTACCCTAGTAATAGTTTAAAAAAATGACTAAATTGAATGTTATCATGTGTCAGTGTCAGACACTAACACATATCGGACACCACACATGCCTTCAATCAATAGTGTCGGTGCTATAGAGCTTTTAATTGCACTAGTATTATGTTATTTTTGTTTTACTTTATCAAAATTATTCCTTGCAATTTTTAAGGTACAGTATTTTTGAAACGGCACAATATTTTACCTATGCGAGTGAAGATAAAGTTGGTTTTGAATCACAAACTCATCCATTTTACCTCTTCTATTCATATTTTAGTTGAAGGTGAGCATTGTAGTAAAAGAGTGGCAATTTTCTGATGGAACACATAGCTTGAAGAATCTCCGAAACAACTCTCAGCCGTCACTTAACGGATCATCAAATATTCAGTTAAGAACCGGAAAGAAACTTAACATAACTGTTGTGGAAGGAAAGGATCTTGCTACTGCAAAAGAAAAATCTGGAAAATTTGACCCTTACATAAAATTGCAATATGGAAAGGTTAGTAACAGTGTTTTTGACACTCTTCGATGTACAAAGGTTTGCTTTATCTAATTTCTGTTGTTAATAATTCTTTTCAGGTTACTCAGAAAACAAAGACTTCTCATACTGCAAATCCTGTTTGGAATCAGGCGATTGAATTCGACGAGGTTGGTGGTGGCGAATACTTAAAACTAAAAGTATTTACTGAGGAACTTTTTGGAGACGAAAACATTGGTAGTGCACAAGTAAATTTGGAAGGATTGGTTGATGGCTCAATCAGGGATGTTTGGATCCCTCTTGAAAGAGTACGTTCCGGAGAAATCAGACTTCAAATAGAAGCCGTAAAGGCGGACGACCAAGAAGGATCAATGGTGTGTTTCTTTAGTCAGAAATTACTGATTCTTGTATTCATTTAAGCTTTGTTTGGATAAACAACTTACTTAAGCATGGATAGCATAAGTACTTATCATATAAGAGCTTATGTATAAGCTATTTCCATAACAAAATATAAAATAAAATAATGTCAAATTGTTTTTATATAAGTCATATGTTGTTTTCATAAGCTATCATGAAAAGCTTATGGAATCAAGTTTAAAGCAACTTATGGACATGTCATAATACATACGTTGATTACATAAGCTCTCCAAAACAGTTTGCAGTCACCAGTACTTATGCTAGTAGATAAGGGACCCGTTTGGAATAGCTTATTTTTGAGCTTATGCAAAACAACTTATGCAAATAAATGAGATTTTATGTTAATTTATAAGTTTTCACTAACATAAACTGTATTTTTATAAGCTATTTTTTCATAAACTACCTTAACAAACTTATAATAATATATAAAAAACTAATTTATTTGCATAAGCTCAAAAATAAGCTATTCCAAATGCGCCCAAGATCTAATAAGCCACTTCAAACAGGCCTTTAGCCACGAGTTGAAAAAAATTATGCAAAAGGCTAGATCATACATTTTCATATCATCTATTTACACCATTATGGATTTTTCATTTCTTGGATATTGATTCTAACATGTTTCACTCTTTTGATAATGACCAGGGTTCAGGTTCAGGAAATGGTTGGATAGAACTTGTTTTGATTGAAGGGAGAGATCTTGTTGCCGCTGATCTCAGAGGTACAAGTGATCCATATGTGAGGGTACACTATGGAAACTTCAAGAAAAGGACCAAGGTTGGTATACTTCATCCTTGGTTTCTTTTCTATTAAATTTGTTAGGTTCTAAATAAAGTTCTATTTGTACTACATCATACAAAGTGCTATAATTATTTTCTGAAAATGACAATGGTTCAATATTTAGCATGCTCATGATGGATGTTTTCAATTTTATTTTTGTATATTAAGTAAAATGACTTTACAAGTTACGTGTACAAGTCAAATGTAGCACTGACACTTTAAATTGAAGATGTCTCTGGTGTTCGACACATGTCACTACTGTAGTTACTTTCAATCACTTTCACTTTTCAAATCATTACCGGTGCCTACGTGTCAATGCCAGTGTCATGTCTGGTATCTGTGTCAGTGCTGCACAGACGAAGATTCTATGAGTTTATGTAGACTCTGGAGTTTGATAAGATTGATTAATACTAGCTGTGACATTGTTTGGCAGGTTATATATAAAACTCTAAACCCTCAATGGAACCAGACCCTAGAATTCCCTGATGATGGAAGTCCTCTAATACTATATGTGAAGGACCATAATGCGTTACTACCGACATCAAGTATAGGCGAATGTGTTGTAGAATATCAAAGGTTGCCCCCAAACCAGATGGCTGATAAGTGGATACCTCTTCGAGGTGTGAAAAGAGGTGAAATTCATATTCAAATTACTAGAAAAGTACCAGAGATGCAGAAAAGGAATAGTATAGACTCTGAACCTTCTTTGACTAAATTACACCAAATTCCTAGCCAGGTGAGATCTTCCTTAATGTCTGAAAACACTTCTTTTTATTATATATTCTGTGTAGTCATTCGGCTCAAAAGATGAAGTATTGATTATCTCAAAAGCAATGCACATATACTTAAGCTGCGAACTTTAATAGTTTGTTGGCAAAATTGCTGCGACGGTCCTTAAAAGTTATTTTATTGTAATAGACTAGTCAATTCCTAAACTAGGCCCCTTTAAATCTCAAAACGTGCACACCGTTATCATTTTTTACAACTTCTGTTACAAAAACACTCTCGTAACAATTACTGATTTAATGTGGATTAGACGGTGCTGATGTGGCAAGGTCAACAGATTTTCGGTAAAAAATTAGTAATAATTTTATTAAAGCAATAAATTTTAAGCTCCCTAATATTCTTAATTTTCAACCAATTACCACGTCAGCATCGTCTAGTACATGTTAGACCACTAACGGCCACATAAGCATTTTTGTAGCGGAAAGTTACAAAAGGAGCAACATTGTGCACATTTTGAGACTTTAAAGGACTTGGGGCCCGTTTGGAATAGCTTAAGCTTATGTAAAACAACTTATGCAAATAAATAAATTTTATGTTAATTTATAAGTTCTCACTAACAAAAGCTATATTCTTATATGCTATTTTTCATAAACTATCTTGATAACCTTATAATAATACATAAAATCCTATTTATTTGCATAAGCTCAAAAATAAACTATTACAAACAGGCTCTAGAGATAAAAACTTAAAGGATTAATCCTTTACAATAAAATAACTTAAAATACTGCAAGAGCAATTTTACCCACTTTACCATTTTTGTGTTGTTATTCTAACATACCATGTAAATTGAACTTTATCAGATAAAACAGATGATGATCAAGTTTAGGTCATTAATAGAAGATGGAAATCTTGAAGCACTTTCTACAATATTGAGCGAGTTAGAAACTCTCGAAGATACTCAAGAAGGATATGTAGCTCAGCTAGAGACCGAACAAATGCTTCTTCTCAGCAAAATCAAGGAACTTGGCCAAGAGATTATTAATTCTTCTCCTAACTTAAGCAGAAGATTTTCTGAGAGTGCCAACTGACCTTTAACGAGTTTAATAACTATACCTCGACAATGTAAAATAGGTTTACACAGACATCAAATTATATTTCACTATCTATCCTCGTACGTTGCTACTTAAAACACGATTACACTGACAAAATGGTAAAATATAATTGATGTCTATGTAAAGTTTGTTTACGCTGTCAGTGCAAAACTATTAAACTCATAATTATTTCGAGGATATTTTGTAGATTTTTCTATCACTAGTTTCTCTTCATATACCACAGCTTATAGTTTTGTATATGGTTATTTCTTCATTTTTTTTTGCTCTAGTGAAGTACATTAGGAGCTGCTGTATTTAAAATTGCACAGGAAATTATGCTTTGTGAGATTTCAGATTTCTGTGAACTTCAACTGTAAAATAAAAATAAGGTTTGATACTATTATTATAAGTTAAAATGAAGGCTTAAATGCAGTTATGGTCGTTCCAAATTTCACATTTGCTCGATATTGACTTTTAAAGTTAAAATATGAGGGATTCTCCATATCTTCGTCACAGGTTTGGGTTGAGAAACCTAGAGAAAAACGCGAAAATTTTATCCAAGTGATTGAATAAATGATTAATGAGCTCATTTTATAACAAATTGGTTTAAAAAACCCAAGTTCAACTTTTGGGAGAATAATTTTTGACAAAGGCATTAGGTCTCTTTCTCATAAAAATAGAAGAGTTTAAAACAAAGTGATGAATGAAAAATTAAACAAAGACATCTCAACTATCTTAATACTTAATACTTCTTCATTTAACATAAAACAAGCCACCACACAAATATAATAAAAAAGAAATAATGAAAAATAAAATTTGAGGGGACTAGACCAAAATTCAAGTGGGAGCTAAAAATTAACTGTTTCATTAAAAAAATTACCTATAAAAAAATTAGATAAAGGGAAAAAGAGTGCAATGCTCCGATACTTAGCATAATATTAATCTATACTATTATGGAAGACAAAGTTTATTCATAGAAAAAGTATATATATACACACACAAATTGAGACAATTTTCATTATTTTTTGTTACAAACTTAAAGGGGTATATTTATCTAAAACACATTGTTTAATACCTCTGTTCTAAAATAAAAGACTTTTTTGGATAAATCATGGAAATTAAGAAAATTGATTGTGATATTAAATGCGTTAACTTTTAGTATTATTTTTATAAGTCTGTCCTTTATGAGAGAGAATTAGTTGATAATTTTACAAAGTGTTTATTACCAATTGCAGAAAATGACGTATCATGATTAGAGGTATGGAAGAAAAGAAATAATGAATGTACTTAAAAATTGGAAAGAGTTCTTATAAAACCAGCCAAGTAAAAAAGTGAAAAAAATCTTATATTTTTGGACGGAGGTAGGTAAAAATACTTCCACAAATCCTAGTTAAGTTGGTAGAAATGCCGATATTGCTATGTCGAATGTATGATCGGTGTTGGAAGTTGCCTTGAAAACTCAGAAACAAGAAAATCAGAAAACTGAAGAAACCAGCCAGGCGTGGGCGCGGGGCGCCAGGAGCAGGCTAGAAATGCCTGTCGCTTCTGTTTCTTGGCGCGGGGCGCCAACGGGCTGGCGCCAGGCGCAGCCCGTGTTGATTTGGAGATTTTCGCGGAAAATTTGTTTCGGAAAGTATCTGTTTTGGATTCTGTTTTATTTTATAAGATAGATTTGTTTCTGATTTTTAGGCATGTATTTTTCTATAAATAGGGAACTCTTTATTCATAGAAAAATAAGGTTGAAAGCAATTAGGATTAGGGTTTGCCACACTAGAGTTTTAGAGAATTCATTCTTGGTATAATTCTAGGGGTTTGGGCGAATCATCCTTGGTTCACCTTGGGTAGCTAGGTCAAATTGAGTCTCTTCATCACGGAAGAAGGGATTCGGGATTTGGGTAGAATTAGGATTAATTCTTGTAACCCAATTGGGAATTCCTTGTGTAAAGTTTCTCATTGATCATAGTGGAACGGAAGGGTTGCTCCCTCCCCCAGACGTAGGTCTTTATTTGGCCGAACTGGGTAAACAATATCGTTTTGTGTTCTTCTCTTTCTCTTGGATTATTTACTTTCATCATCTCTATCATCTTTGTTATTGGTTACTTGGTTAATTTGCTCCACACATCAAATTTCATTGGTGTGATTTTCAACGAATTCACAACAATTGGCGCCCACCGTGGGGCAAGGATCAAATCGATAATCAGGTACCATGGGTTCTAAGTTCGATATTGAGAAGTTTACCGGTAGTAACGACTTCGGGTTGTGGAAGGTAAAGATGAAGGCGGTGTTAGTCCATAACAATTGTGCTGAGGCTTTGAAGGGTGCAGAGATGCCGGCGAGTCTTTCCGATGCGGAGAAGACTGTTCTGAATGAAAAGGCAGTCAGTTGCATTACCTTGTGCCTCGCAGACAAGGTGTTGAGAGAAGTAGCAAAGGAGACCAACGCTGCGAGTATGTGGGCCAAATTTGAATCATTGTACATGACCAAGTCGGTGGCACATAAGCAGTTTCTGAAACAAAAACTCTACTTTTATCGAATGGTGGAGTCGAAATCCATAACGGAGCAACTGGCGGAATTCAACAAAATTATTGATGATTTGGCCAATATTGATGTGAAACTAGAAGATGAAGACAAAGCCTTACATCTACTTTGTACGTTACCTAAGTCCTATGAAAGTTTCAAGGACACCATGCTCTACGGCAAGGAAACACCAGTTACCTTGGAGGAAGTTCAATCAGCCTTGAGGACGAAAGAACTTACTAAGTTTAAAGACTTGAAGGTGGAGGATGGTGCTAATGCTTTAAATGTTTCAGGTGGAAAAGGTGGAAGTAGAGGGAAGAAGGCTAGGGCTAAAGGCAGTGACAAGTGGACTTGTTTCCACTGTCAAAAGAAAGGTCACTTCAAGAGGGATTGTCCGGAGTTGAAGGACAAGAATGGTTCCGTGCATGTTGTGGATGGTTCATCCGGTGATGAGAATTATGAAACAGCGGAGGCGCTTGTGGTGTCGAGTTGGGAGTCAGAAGAGAGTAAGTCTCTAGATTCTGGTTGTTCTCATGATGTTCTAGAGTTGTGGGATGTCGGGGTTGTTTCAGATCAGGTGGAGTGGTTTTGCAAATTGCAAGGTGGGGTTCATAGGGGAAGTACCGAGTTCGAGACTTTGGTGGAGGAGTTTCATCTTAAGGTGGAGGATTTTCAACTTGAGGTGGAGGCTTCCGATAGTGATACTAAAGGAGGAGAAACAACACTAACTCTTGGCTATCAAGAAAGAGATAGGAAGGAGAGTGGTAGTGGTTCACCGAAGTGGTACGACTGTGAAGACCTTGTGGGGTATGTTCCAATTGAGGCTGAAGAAGTGCAAAACCTATTGAATAACTTCAGGGAAGCAATTGGGAACACCGACAGTAGGACTTGGGAACTTGTAGGGCTACTTGAGGTAGTGGGGCACAAGGAGAGTTCATTGTTGGAGCTTGAACAACAACCTAAAATTCCAAGGTTGGTTGAGGACAAGCAAGTCTTCGAGAGTACGGGAGGCATTCCAGGGTTCGAAGAGGGGGTGGTGGAGCTTGTAGGACTATCCAAAAGGCCGATGATAGTTGGATGCAAGCGTATCTTCAGGAGGACGGGTTTGATCACTCCGGGGGCTGAAGAGGTTGCGGTGAGTCTTGTGGGGGCTACCAAAAATCCTATGGTAGTGGGAGGCAAGACCTTCATGAGGGCGGAAGGCATTCCGAGGGATGAAGAGGTAGAGGTACAACTTGTGATTCTAGCAAGAGTTGTTGGAAGCAAGTGGAAGAGGTCAAGGTTCAAGTGGGACTTGGACTTGGCCAATGATCTTGAATAGTAGTTCAAGATGGAGGGAGCAACACGGTGGTTGATTGGATCACCATCGTTTTAAAGGCAAGGTGGAGAATTGTTGGAAGTTGCCTTGAAAACTCAGAAACAAGAAAATCAGAAAACTGAAGAAACCAGCCAGGCGTGGGCGCGGGGCGCCAGGAGCAGGCTAGAAATGCCTGTCGCTTCTGTTTCTTGGCGCGGGGCGCCAACGGGCTGGCGCCAGGCGCAGCCCGTGTTGATTTGGAGATTTTCGCGGAAATTTTTTTTCGGAAATTATCTGTTTTGGATTCTGTTTTATTTTATAAGATAGATTTGTTTCTGATTTTTAGGCATGTATTTTTCTATAAATAGGGAACTCTTTATTCATAGAAAAATAAGGTTGAAAGCAATTAGGATTAGGGTTTGCCACACTAGAGTTTTAGAGAATTCATTCTTGGTATAATTCTAGGGGTTTGGGCGAATCATCCTTGGTTCACCTTGGGTAGCTAGGTCAAATTGAGTCTCTTCATCACGGAAGAAGGGATTCGGGATTTGGGTAGAATTAGGATTAATTCTTGTAACCCAATTGGGAATTCCTTATGTAAAGTTTCTCATTGATCATAGTGGAACGGAAGGGTTGCTCCCTCCCCCAGACGTAGGTCTTTATTTGGCCGAACTGGGTAAACAATATCGTTTTGTGTTCTTCTCTTTCTCTTGGATTATTTACTTTCATCATCTCTATCATCTTTGTTATTGGTTACTTGGTTAATTTGCTCCACACATCAAATTTCATTGGTGTGATTTTCAACGAATTCACAACAATCGGAATTCAAACTTCGATCCTCGAGTTTGTATTTGTGTGAAAATTTTTAATTGCTTACTATTTTATTTTGTATATCTAACCAAAAAAGAAAAAACATTTTTTTGACAATAAAAAATAAAACTTAAAAGCCAAATTTTGTTTTTCTTTTTTACAAATCCAAACAGCAAAAATCTCTCGCAAAAACTAAAAACCTTATCCAACATTTTCTCTTCTGCTTCACATCATCATCTCATCTCCTTCACCTCCCCAATTTTTCCCTTCTAATTCTGCAACTTTCTTCATACATTAAAAACATCAAAACCAAACAACATTAAAAACATCAAAATGCAACAACAACAACAACATTAAGTAAAACAACAACAATGGCACTCACAAACAACAACATTAAACTATTATCATCATCAGAATTTCCATTCAACAATTCATCATCATTCTCACTCATCACTCTTTCTCGCTCCTCATTCAATCTCTTTCTCTCTCATCCCAAATCTTCATTTCCTACAATCACTTTCTCTTCTCTCAAAACAACCCATCATTCATCTTCCAACCCAACACCTCCATGGCTCACCAAAACAAACGATTCTCCCAAAAGGGTATCTGAATCTACCATCAAAGAAGAATCTTCTCAACTCCAACCTGATAAACCCAAAACCCCGGTCGAAAGAATCGTTTTTCGGTTAAGAAACTTAGGGTTAGTAGAAGATGATGAACAACAACAACAACAACAACAAGAACAAGAACAAGAAGTAGAAGAAGCTAAAGTGAGTGCATTAACTGGAGATGAAAAATTGAGTGAATTGTTGAAGAGAAAATGGGTTCGTCCTGATGTTTTATTGGATGATGATGATGAAGATGAAGAGGAGAAGATAGTGGTTCCATGGAAGAGAGAGGAAGAAAGAGAAATTGGTGGTGGTGGAATTGAAGAAGAGGGGTTTAAGAAAAGGACATTAAAGGCTCCATCTTTGGCTGATTTGACACTTGAGGATGAATTGTTGAGGAGGTTAAGGAGAGAGGGTATGCGTGTTAGAGAGAGGGTTAATGTACCTAAAGCTGGACTTACACAAGAGGTTATGGAGAAGATTCATGAGAGGTGGAGGAAAGAGGAGTTAGTTAGGCTTAAGTTTCATGAGGAACTTGCTAAGAATATGAGGATTGCTCATCAGATTGTTGAGGTCTCTTTCTTTGCCCTTGCTTTATATGTTGGACTAACACTTCAGATTGAAAGCGCGTTTGTTGTATTTATCTGACATGTAATAGTGTTTGACACCGATTCTATTTTCTCAAATTATTACTGGTGTGACATGATAGGGTAGTGTCTATGTCAGTGCTTCATAGCTTACTTTACTTTCCTTTATTTCACTTGACAAGGGTGTCTTTGGCTATAGTTTAGTTAAGTGCTTATTCAATATGGATATGATATTCTAGAGAGATTAATTAAGTGCTTGTTCATGTGCTTATATGGATAGCTTAATTTAGTTCTTGTTTGGATAAATTATTGAAATAAGCTGAGAACAAATTATTTAGGACTAACACTTCAGATTGAAAGCGTGTTTGTTGAATCTGACACGCATCGATGTTCGACTGATTTTATTTTATCAAATTACTAATTGTGTCGAGGTTTTGACGTGTCAGGGTCGTGTTTAGTGCCCATGTTAGTGTTTCGTAGCTTACTTTGTATTTCTTTATTTCACTTAACAAGGTCTTAGGCTATAGTTTTATAATGCAGTATGATATTCTAGAGACCTTAATTAAGTACTTGCTCATGTGCTTGGTAATTGGTATGGAGAGATGGAGAGTTTAATTTAGTGCTTGTTTGGATAGATTATTGAAATAAGCTGGAAACAACTGATAGACTTTTAGGTGTACTCAGACTAATATAAGTTATGTCATTTGATTAGGCCAAATAACATCTCTCAGATGCTCCTTAAATGTATGCATGCATGCATGCATGTATGACATGAATAATTGCTTCAGTTAGGTGTTGCTCTTGTTCTGGTGGATCTCATGTGTTGTGTAACTTGTGTTGCATTTGAAACAAGTAAGCATTCTCACTTTGAAACAGTGGGCATGTCCTCTCATAACTTTTGTGTTAGTGCTTAGGGTTTAGGAGGATTTCACATACACTTCTAATTATATTTTTCAATATTTTTTTTTTGTTTTACAGATTAAGATGGGAATTCCATGTTAATTAGATGACTATTAGCATTTTATCATTTCTATAATGACTTATTTTAATTTAGGGTAAATTACACTCACCTCCCCTGAAATATCTTTAAACAACACGCCGACTCCCTCTAGTTTAAAAGTGAATATTGACGTCCCTTATTTGTTTCTTTAATTAACATATACCTCCCTTGTAAGTTAACACCATTAGTATTCCGTTAACAGAACTGTCCTTTGCTACATTGCAAACTTGCGGCAGTCTATACATGTGTTGCCATGGCAAGTGCGCAACTCCTCGCACAGGGAAATTGGTTCCTCCATCTCTGTGACTGACAAATTGAGAAAGGGTCAACTCCTAATCAATTTCACTATTGTCCTCTTTTTATATTGAGAAACATTATTCCACTCTTGTATCTTGATAAGGCCTTAAGGGATGGTTCCTCACACTTTCACATCCCCGTTTCCTCTTACACCTTTTATTTCCTTCTGTATTTGCTTTCTGATCAATAACTGAATAGTAGCACATAGATACTTAAGGATTGGAGAATCAATATTGCTTTGTGATTTTAGTAGCTAGAGTGAATGATGAAAAAGGAGAGGATACACATCTTCTAGTTCTAGAGGTGGATGTAGGTACATACACTGGTCACTGGCGCTGGAGTGGTAAATCACAGTGGACAAAGATTACATTGGCAGTGGACTTGTGCTGTAATGGAATAAATCAGAGTTGTTAAGAAATAAACCATTAACGGTTTAGCCTAAAACCGTTAGTTTAGAGGGGAGGTGAGTGTTTTTTAGAAACCTAGAGAGGGAATGTGTGATGTTTAAAGAAACCTCAAGGGAGGTTAGTGTAATTTTCCCCTTAATTTAAAATATCAATTCTATCTTTTGATTTTAGGATTTGTGTTTCCATGTTCCCGTTGGGTCTATTTGTGTTTAGTGTTATATCTGTGCTTCTTATGTGTGTGCACTTGTCGCACTCGTCAGTCATATTAGCATGTGATTGCTGCTATATGAAAATAAGAGAGACGATTGTGCAGAGTACATTCATATATGATCATATGCTTGTATGTTGAATGTTGTTATAATGTTATTTACTTTTGGCGTCGAATTGAAGAATATGTCAACTGACCTGTTGTAGTGTGCAGCGGCGAACAGGAGGATTGGTTACATGGAAAGCAGGAAGTGTTATGATGGTGTATCGTGGTAAAAATTACCAAGGTCCTGCTTCTCCGAAGGAACTCGATGTAGAGGAAAGTGATGGATTTTTTGTGCCAGAGGTCTCATCAGGAAGTTTGTCAAAAACAAAAGAAACTGATGCAACCACATCCCTCGAAAATATTGAGTCAGTTAGGAGGAACAACAAACCACCAGAGAACTTGACAGAAGAGGAAATAGAGTACAATGCGCTGCTTGATGGTTTAGGTCCTCGATTTGTTGAATGGTGGGGTACAGGAATACCTCCTGTTGATGCTGATTTACTTCCGCGTGTCGTTCCTGGTTATAAAACACCTTATAGGCTTCTACCTATTGGAATGCGTTCTCGACTAACAAGTGCAGAGTTGACCGATTTGAGGAAAATTGCAAAGTCGCTTCCTTCTCATTTTGCCTTAGGTAAAGTTCATCCGCTGCAATGTTTTATTAAATTTATTTTCCTTTTTTACTCAATAATAACCTTTTTCATGTACTTTATTATGAAGGGAGAAATAGAAATCACCAAGGCCTAGCATGCGCTATTCTTAAGCTTTGGGAGAAGAGTTTAATTGCAAAGATTGCTGTTAAACCCGGTATCCAGAACACAAACAATAAACTAATGGCCGATGAGCTTAGTGTATGGTTTTGTAATTTGGAAATTATTTGCTAAGCTTTTTTACTTTTTATTTTAATAGTCATATTTGTTTGTTGCTAAGACATGGTAAAGACTAGAACAATGAACAAGGCAATAAACTTGATTTCTCTTTTCTGTTATGGCGCAGACATTAACAGGAGGCACCTTGCTGCTAAGGAATAAATTTTACATTGTTATATACCGTGGGAAGGACTTTGTTCCAACTAGTGTGGCTGCAGTTTTGGCTGAAAGACAGGAATTGACAAAACAAGTACAGGATGTCGAAGAGAAGGTGCGGTGCAAAGCTGTTGTTGCAACTCCATCTGGACAAGGTGAAGCAACAGCACCGGCAGGATCTTTAGCAGAGTTCTATGAGGCCCAGGCTCGTTGGGGAAGGGACGTATCTACCGAAGAACATGAGAGGATGATAGAAGAAGCTACCAAAGCCAAGAATCTTAAACTTGTCAAACAAATTGAACACAAACTCTCTCTTGTAAGTATCTACATGTTTTACGAAGATATGCTTGGCGTATTGTTTTTTTTTAAAAGAAACTTAGACTTAATTGATAGTGCATTACCAATGTTGTCAATTGCGGATCGCGGAAAATAGTAGTTTGTTTCGATTACTCTACACTGCTATACATGATTATTGTAAATTTTTCTTCACATTGTAATAGGCTATACATGATTATTGTAAATTTTTCTAGACTGCTATGCTATATTAGCCGTCAATTGACAACACTTTGTGCTTAGTAGCGTATTGCGAAACAATAACAATTTGTTCATATTCTACTATATAGTGCTTAGTAGCGCTGCTATAGCCGCTATTTGAAAACATTGTACATTAATGGATATAAGCATTGTTATCAGAGTAGTTCCTAGTTTGGAATTCTTGATTCTATAGCCGCTGTATGTTTTTTTTGTCCTTGAAGTTTCAGTGCTGCTGGCTGCTGACTGTAACCCATTTCTTCAATATACGCATATATGAATGCGAATTAAATAACCATGTTTTTATATTTGCCACTCTAATGTGTGAATAGGCCGGGACGAAAAAGCTTCGAGCAGAAAAGCTGTTAGCTAAAATAGAATCATCCATGGTTCCAGCTGGTCCTGATTATGACCAGGAAACAATCACAGATGAAGAACGTGTTGTGTTCCGTAGGATTGGTTTAAGAATGAAACCATACTTACCACTTGGTGAGTAATTATATACCGTAAGGAAGTTGCTTTAATCCAACCATGCAATATTGACATCTTTTATGATATAATCTTCAGGTATACGTGGTGTTTTTGATGGTGTCATTGAGAACATGCATTTGCATTGGAAACACCGAGAACTTGTAAAATTGATAACAAAACAAAAGACTCTTGCTTTTGTCGAAGACACAGCAAGGTTACTGGAATATGAGAGTGGTGGAATACTCGTGGCAATAGAGAAAGTTTCTAAAGAATTTGCTCTTATTTATTATCGTGGAAAAAATTATAAGCGGCCCCTTACTTTAAGGCCAAGAAACCTTCTAACAAAAGCAAAGGCATTGAAGCGTTCTGTAGCCATGCAACGGCACGAGGTAACTTTGTTTTCTATTTGACAAATTACTAATACTTTTTATCTCTTGTATGTCTGTGACGTAAAATTTGATCTTTCATGAACTTTGCAGGCTCTGAGTAACCATATTACAGAATTGGAAACAACAATTGAACAAATGAAACAAGAACTTGTAAGTATCAACTTCGATATGTGAAATCATCAAGTTGTTCCAAAATTTGTTTTGAATGGTTCATATCTGATTATCTCATGCCCTTAATTCGCTTCCCAATGTTAACATTTATATCTTTCTATAATTTCACAATGCTCATAATAGTGAAGATAATATATACACTTGACTCATCAACATGTTAACATTATGTTTTCTCTAAGGTCACTATATCAGCTTGTTGAATTTATTCATTTAAAAATGATTTAGGGTCTATCCGAAGATGAGTGGAGCATGACGGAAGGGCATGAAAACCAAGATTTCGATCAAGTAAGATACCCCTTTTATTATGGAACTACTATAGTTTCATCCAATTTAATAATTTCCTCATTATGATAGTTCAGTTTCTCATAGAAACTTTAGAGAGTCATACATTTGATGAGATATAACTTAAACAAGTGTTTGTGGTTGTTATTTTCAGAGTGGAGATGATGAAGATTCTGATGGTTTTGATGTTGAGGAAGACACTGATTGGGATGATGACGAGGACTCTGAGTTTTCAGGACAAGACGTCGATGAGCATCCTTGAAGACTGGTTGCCATATTTTCGTTGAAGTTTCATGATGACAGCTTCCATTTACTGCAGCTAGATAGGTATCAATTTTGTTATTTAATTTTGATCACATAGTTCATAAGTTTTCAAAAGGTTGCAATAGTTAAAGGAAAATTGATCTCCTCGGCTCTGTGATTCCGATGCTTTAGGGTATCCAAAACGCAGGCTCGTTCTTCTTCTATTTGCACATTCTTAGAACTGAAAATATGGAATTCTAGAGAGACGCGCCTACAGCAGCAAAAAATCGTCACCGATTAAATTAAGCAGTAACATAGGATGCTAGCTGAATTTTGAGTAGCATGATGGATGGACACACTGTTGTATACTGGATTCTGCCTCTCATTGTTATTGACATGATTATTGTAAATTTTTCTTCACATTGTAATAGGCTATACTTATTTAGGTAGTTCAAAAATGGTAAAGGATTTTGCACTCTTGTTCTTACTATTGTGACATTATTTTGGCTTAATGAGATGTACCATAAATGTGGAGTAAACAATAAATATAACATGATGTATTGCATTAAGAGGTACAGTCTTGCACACCTTGTTCACCTCTCTCTTTTGTCAATATTTGAAAGGATAATTATATTTTGGTAAATTTAAGTATACTCTGAGCGCAAATGTAGAGACTAATCTCGAGATAACTGAAATAACATTTTATGTTATTTTATGCCATGAGTATTGAGTATGATGTATGCAGTTTCTATTGCACTACAGTTTTTGAAGTACATGAGATCAGCCTCAATGAATAATGGTCATTCTGACAAACAGCTACATGTAAGACATGACATAAATGACTCCAATTGGAACCAGGAACAAATAGTATTGTACCATTCCACCACTATTAGATCTGAGTTGACAAGAAAACCATAAGCTCTCACAAAAGGCTAAAAAGAATCATGTTAAATTTGATGAATTAGGGATTGCAACCCTTGATTTAAGGGGATTGCAGCTGTTATTTTAGGGTAATTTAATTGTAATTTTGATAGATTGATGATATATTTTTACCTTTTTGACCAAGTACTTTTTGCAACAAATATAGATGGGAATAGGATTTGTTATAGCTATTGTGTCTTTATTGTAACTGATATGAGTCGTCCGATTTAAAATCGGTGGCTGAAATTGTTTTCATCATAAAACAGTGTGTAATACCAAAATCGTCTGATCTTAAATAAACGACTGAGTTTTAATATTGCGTGAAAATCTTGATCCATATAGATGATTGAGGTTCCATTCAACATTGTTTATATTTTTCAACTTATAAGACTAACTTGACAGAGAAAAGATAAACAAATACAAAATAAATTAAGACACGATACTCACACAATTTTGAATTATTTTATAATTCATTCATCTCACAATATAAATCACTTTAGCAAAGAACACAAAACCAACTTATAAAGTAAAAAAAATAATATTTTCTACTTATAAACACATTTTCAGATAGTATCTCATCTAACTTGGCGACATTTATTTAATAGTAATATTATTAGTAAGAGTAATGATTAACACAGCGAAAGGCATATAACGAAAATTTCACGAGTGTGTGATGTCAAGCAACATAGTTGAAGAATAAAAAAGTTTATAGCCATTATCTGCCATGTTTTTCGGCAAAAACATGATTTAATTGATTGATTAAGTTTTCGTGAGTTTTTCGTGATGCAATTTGTCGCTGTAAATAGCAGCACTCTATTAGTAATAGGTATACATCCAAACCAAACACATGTAGATTACTTTCAAGCATTAAACATTAAAGTGAAAATTTGACTAAATTCTCAAGAGATAAAACATAGTGTTAATAGCTTGTTTTGTAGCAAACAAGTTAATGTTACAAAACTAATTAAATGCTTAAACATTGTTTTTTGTGATGCTATGATCATCAAGCCAAGATACAATATCATCAAGCACATGAAGTATAGTTTCATCTGGTTCACCTTCTAGAAGAGTGTGGAAAGCATCTTTATAGAGACAAAGTTTCTTATCTTTGACTTTAGCTTTTTGGTACAATGCTTTGCTAGCTGATGGATCAGTTATTATATCAGCTTCTCCATGCATGATCAATAATGGCAAAGATACCTAACAATTCAAATTTCTTTTAGTTGGTTTTGATTCATATAGATAATAAAAGGTAGGCGGGCAACAAGATGCCACTAACCTTTTTTGTAAACATGTTTTGGCTTTTCGTGCAATTTCAAAAAAAAAAAATATAAAGATCAAATCATTAATAGTTACCTTAAATTTGATTACTAAACATTTTAGAAGCATGATATTCAAAGTTTGATCTATATTATTAGTAAATAATCTCTCGAGTAAATTAACATTTTAATCTTTAAAATTGTACGGCATGGTCAATTTAGCCTTTCAAATTTGTGAAATATCAATTCAATCGCTTAAATTGAATGTCAATCAATTTAGTCATTTTTCTAAATTAATTTAGAACCACAATTTTAAATGTGTTATACTTATATTTGATGCAATAAAAGTGTATTCAAGTCAATACGTAAATTTTTTCGTTACTTTTAATGAATGTTTACTAGAGATATATTTTGATTGAGAGAAAAAATGGATTAATCTTTAGTTTAAAGGACTAGTTTGCTATTTCGTAAATTTGAAGGATTAATTAAATTGTTCGACTATTACAATTTCAAGAACCGAAATGCTTCCCTCTCCCTAACAATTTGAGAGAAAAACAGGATAGAACATGGCAGAATAATGTTTAGCTCTCTAAATTCTTATTCAAAATATCATATATATATGTGATTTTTTTTATTTTTTGACTAAATATATATGTGAAGTTGATCTTCATATTAAGGAAGAAAAATGATTATATTGCACTAAAAAGAAAAAAGTAATTTTAGATGGAAATGATTACTTCTTCCATTCGTTGTTCTATTTCTTGTGTGGCTTTAAGCAACTCCGATGCAGTTCCAAGTCTTGGTTTATCCTTGTAGAATAACACATTATAGGAAGCCTAGAATAAAAATTATTCAAAAACAAAAATTAAAATTAGAAGAACACAAATATATAATATATATTTTTTCCATTTAACTTAAATATAATTCAATCATGTGGGTAATATATACTCCATCCGGCCACAAATATAAGCAAAAATGCACTTTTTAGATTTATTGAATAACAAATGTATCTGGTCTGTATTATAGTCCAGATACATCAAATATTCAATAAATCTAAAAAATGTATTTTTGTTTATATTTATAGCTGGAGGGAGTATTTATTAGGATCAACACTCACCAATTCTCTCTTTCTCATATCTCTACAAAAATTCTCTTTCACCTCTTCCTTTCGTGGAACTAACTTAGTTTTGGGAAGAACCTTAGCTACACCAATTAGTATTTGTTGCACCAACCAATGTGGATACATATCCTCTGCAAACTGCTCAATAAAATGGTTAATTAGTTAATTTACATATATTTTAGGATCAAGCAATTAATTAATAAATTTTAAAATTAAATGTAATTTTGGTCCATATTTTCGTTGAATTATGTATCAAAATTTAGAAATATAGTATTTGTTTTAAATATTTTGGTCCATATTCCCGTAAATGAATTTAGGACTTATTTTTCACTGATGTGTGAAGTTAAAAAATGAGCAGAAAAATCATAAAAATGCATACATGAATTAAAGTTATTATTTTTTATATCATTGAATGTTGTTTTGAAAAAAATATAGCTTAAAATGAAAAATCCAAAAAAATCATATTTACAAAAAAGTAAAATATGCATTGAAATATGATCCGATCGATAATGTGTTAAATCAATATTCAATATGAAAAATCAACAAAATAAACTTAAAATTCGGCGGTGGAAAAAATTTACGAAATTTTAAAAGTTGGGACTATACTTTAAATTTAGAATAAAGGATTAAAATTGTGATTCATAAAAAATATATAAGATTAAAGTGTGTTTAAATTGTATTCTTATTAGTTGTATTTTAAATTGAAGAAGATACCTTGCACAAAGGTGCAATAAGAGCAGCTCCATCCCATGCATTAGGTTGTTTGAAGTGAATTTTCAAAGCAATTGCTCCTCCCATAGACTCACCTAACAAGAAGCTTGGTAAATGTTGATACTCCACTTGTTCTGTTATCCAAGTTCAATAGAATTAATCCCAAAAATTGCAAATAATGATATTGAGAAATTGGTATAATTAAGGACTTTATTATGTAGAAAGTTTCATGCATGCAAACATTTGGAAAAAAAAAATAGAAAAGACGAATCAATGTTACAAAAGTGGGACCAAAACAATTGATTCAACCAGTTAAGCTGAAAATTAAATTTGAGTCTCATTTATACTTTATTTTAATTTGATTGACACATATTAAATTGGGGTTGAATTTCATCGAACCGCGATTGGTTCAACTTTGTTTTTACTTTTAATTTTGAATTTATTTTATCATCTAAATTTACCATCGATTAAACCAATTGAATTATGAAAAAAAAGATTTCACCGATTTGATCCTGGGCATTTTTTAAAAGAATGAGTTAAATATATGTTTTTAGTCCTACAAAAATTGGTCAAACATTAATTCTAGCCTATATAAAAATAATTATGCATTTTAAGTTCTTAAAATATATAAGACTGTTGATTTTCACAAACCAAAACTGATTTAACAAAAAACAGAACAAGATGACATCATAAAGAATGAGATAAAGAAAACATAGCTATTAATATAGGAAAATTATATCTTACTCTTTATTTTTGAGAAATGCTCAATGACATCATTGACTAGATTTTCATAGCTAGGAATATAACCATGAAGACCATCAGAAAGACCAAATCCAGGGTAATCCAATGCAAATACTCCAAATCCAGATGATACTAATTTCCTTGCAACTCCTAATAAAAAAATGTGATATCCAAGTTATCTTTCTCTTTTATTCTTAAATAAATAATATACCATTCATATATATATATATATTTACGATAAATACACATAAATGAAAGATACAAGCTGCCAAACCTTTCTCTTTTATCCTTAAATAAATAATTAACTACTAAAAATATAAAATAATAACGAAAAATTAATGACGTCAAAAATAAAATTGAGCCAAACTTTTTGTCTCTTAACACTTAGTGGCGAAATAAAAGACAAATTTTGTCTTTTTATGTCTTAGAATTTCCGTCCCTTTTTCAAATTTTGTTTTTTTAGTAGTAAATAAAAATTCTTATTTGTTATATTATATTTTCATACCTTCAAAGTAAAATGTACAAGTGTCTGCATAACCAGGACAATAACAAACAATTGCTTTCAAAGGAGATTTTTCAGGTAGCCAACTTTTAGAGAATACATTTAATCCTCTTGAGTTTACTTCATAAACCTGTACACAAAGATTTGAAATTATTCAGTAATTAATTGATTATTTGTACTTTTTTTTTTGTTCAAAATTTGATTATTACTACTTATATGATACTATAATTATAAGAGATTAAATGAAGAATGTCTTAAGAGTTTTTTTACCTCTTTCATCTTCACTCCATCAGCTGGTAACTGTAGAAAATTTAAAGAAACAGATAAATTTAAAAAAACTCTGGTAAAGGAAAAAAATAGTAACAAAATAATGCACTATTCTCTATATTTCTAATATTTATAACCATACAAAAACAATAAATTTTTTTAAATTTTTTTTTCTTTCTTAATAAATTAAAGATAAAATAAACTTAACTTATTAAAATTTATTATTTTTAATTAATGTATCCAACTTTAAAAGAACCAAAGATAGCATATTTGTCAAATATAAAAACTTTTGCGATAGTTTCACACCAACACAAACATATAATTTATGTGTATTCCCTTGAAAAAAATCCCACAAGCCAAAAATGAAAAATGGAAATACAAAAGAAAAAAAACAAAGACAACAAATAGTGCTTTAGTTTGTTGTTTTGTGTGTCTTCTTATTTTATTGTAGGTTCTTGTCTTTGAATTCGTTTAGAATTCTGTTTGAGTGTACTTCTGGTACCTCTTATTTTTCTGACTTACCTTGTGTACTTTCTCTATATTTTCATATTTATATATTATATATTTGCTATTCGAAAGAAAAAAAAACGAGTCTGTAGAATCTTAAACTTATTCCAGCTTGTGAATGAACTTATAAACTCGAATATTATACGCACTCCGAAGAGATTTCTAACTACTTAAAATTCACTCACATTAACTTCTGGATTTAGGTGATGTACATTGTAAACATTGTTAAATTTTAAACTAATCAAAGTTATATGAAAATTAAACTTTGGAAAATGCTAAACAGTGCCCCCGGAGCATTGGTTAAACATATTAAAATAGAAATTATATCTCAAATTACGTGCATTCAATATCTCGAAAGTATAAAAAGTTATCTTTTCAATATTAATTTTATTTTTTATTTCTTTTTTTAGTATGCTTAACAAGTGTCCCGGAGGCACTGTTTAGCATAACCTTTAAACTTTTTTCTTCTTTATTTTTTTTTTTAAATGTGACTTTTTAAAATTACATTTCCCACTTTCTCAATAATGTATATTCTTCATGTTCACGTATGTACAGTATCAATTAAGGAAATAAAAGAAAAATATGATATGATAAATCATCTATTCAAAGATATATCTCTTCTTAAATTTCCCCACTTTCTCAATAATAGTATCTCTTTTTTTTTATTTTATAAATGTGAATAAATTGTATAATACTTATTCACATTTATTTTTCTGATTTAAAAGTGATACAATTTGTTTGCATAAATTTGTACAATATTGTTAAATTTTACCCTATAACTATATCCATACATCAAAATTGAACTTCTTACTTCTTTCAAAAAATGTGACTTCTTAAGTATTAAATGTCACAATTCCTAATAGTAGTAGCACATATTAGTATTTTTTTTTTGTGTTCAAGTAAGTTTTTTTTTACCATCGATTTAATCTGGTTCGGAGTCAGTTCAAATTTGTATTAACCTTGTAAAAAAAAGTATATATGTGTTAAGAAAAAACATAAAAAATTAAGATAAATGACCTTAAATAAGCAATGATCAATGTTAAGCTGAATATCTTTGAAAACCTCACGAGCAAGTCTTCTTGCAGGTGCCTCATCCAAGTTGGACAAATAAATGCTTTGCAACTCTTCATTCATTTCTCCAATCTCTCCCATATTTCTCCTTTCAACACTTACACTATCTCCTTCCTTTCTAATTTCTCTCTTCAAAACCAAAATGCTAGCTTATTATTTATATATGTCCATAAGGTATACAAATAATAAAAAATTAATATATATGAGCAATGTGTAACAAGTTGATATGAATGAATTTAAATGAAGGATATGATATGTGTCTGCACACTAATAGTAGAGTGGAAAGTGGAAAGGGTTGTAGAGAGTGAAGTGTCATTGTACTATTGGGTAGTTAGAGCAACAAATATATTATATCAAATGAGTTTGGTTTAAAAATTAAATTACAAGTGGATGGTAATTAATGTTTTCTCATCTTATACATTTATGATAGCTAGGGATATATATCTACTTTCACCCTTTTTAACACAAACACTACAATTTGACCGTGCCCTTTATATTTTCCTAAAGAGATGAAATCTCCCAAGTCCCAACATTGAATATTCCTATAAATGCATGTCTAACTAATAGTATATCTAATAATTTCAATTTCAATGTTTTTTTTTCAACTGGTTAGAAATATTACACCCTTAAGTTGGTTAATCAGAGTATGAATCCCGCCTTCTTACATATATAATATAATGTTTTTTCAACTTTACTGAGTTAAACTCGTTAAGTACTTGCAATTATTTATTAAAATTTTATTTCACTTTGGTAATGTTGTATTTGGGTGGTTTGGCATGAACGAAATAACAGAATATTTAAAGCGAAAGAATCTTGGTCCTTCAAATGTTTGGGAAAGTCAAAGTTCAATTATTGTGGTAGATGAAAGCTTATAATGTAAATTTTGATTTAAATTCTCACATGTGGTGATTAAGTCCCCTAATTTGTTAGCACACCTTGTGCTCGTCAGGATTTGTTGTTAATATATAAGTTTCATTTTTTCGTGTTAAAAAAAACTATTTCACTTTTTTTAACAATACTCTTTTAGGAAGTAGATAACTTCAAATACAATTTGTAGTATGTCAAGAGAAATGGAGCTTCATCCCCCATCTCTAATTATAGCCCTATTTATAATCTCACATTTATATCGATACCTACTAAAAATTGCACACATGACACATTCTCATATGATTTACATTAGATTTATGGAATAGAAAAATAATATTGCACATATAAGCTCCCTTTCACAATTTGTTTCTACTAATTTTATAGTTTCGCGTAGGTTTTAATATCAAATAAATGCCAAAGGCGACACCCATAAAGAGTTTGTTTGGTTTGATTTATTTTTGAGTTTATGTGAAACAATTTATGCAAATAGATAAGTTATATATATATATATATATATATATATATATATATATATATATATATAACATCAAAATAAACTGGTCCGTGACAAAGACTAGTTTCAATAACAGCAGCTAAAGATTGTTTAAAATCTTTACATCTATTATCTCTAACATAAGCCATTAAGCTAGAATTTAGACCTAATAAGGTTAAAGGTTTAAAAGCAATTTGTATTAAACCTATATGAACAAAATTATGTCCTTTAAAAGGTTCTAAGTCCTTTTTAGTTAATAATTTTATAGTCTGATGATCACCAGAAACTTGAACAGTTTGTTCAAGAGTTTTGACAGCAAATCTTGCCGATATATCAAAAATCCCAAATTTATAAATTTGTTTAGAAGGAACAGACGGAATAATCCATTTGTTTAATTTTTCAGCATCCATAGGATACTCCATAAGTTCTTCATTTTTAATATTATGATTATTATCATCCATATAAGGAAAAAGATTAGGAATGGCTAAGATGTTATGGTCAATTAAATATCATAACCAAAATCTGATAATTAATATAGTCCTTATTATCTATTACCCAAAAGTTCAAACTTCAAGATTTTGAAAATTGAAATGATTCTAATAAAGTTACTCAAGCTCACCAGCATAACACAAACGGCTCACTTGGCCTTAACGATGCCCTAAAGAGCGAGTATAGTTAAAATCATTTCAATACTTAATCTTAAAGTTTGATCCAATGAATAATTAGTTCATAAGAACTCTGTTATTTATTAGATTTTGATTAAGTATTTAATTTACAATAACAATAAATTTAGCCAAGAAAATTCATTACCTTAAAACAGGCGATGATACCAAAACTGAAAAAACTGGATCAAAAAATCTATTTCGAGAGTAGAGCCGGAAGCAGCGAATATGAAGATAACAAGATTTTAAGTATAAAGTGGGATGTTTTACAAGGGTGGAAAAAACTTATTTCCAACTGAAACTAAACTCCCTTTTTATAGGGATAAAACGGAGCACTATTTACTCCAGATAACAAGTTGCCATTAACTTACAGCAACCGGTAAACAAACGACAAAAAACTAATAATGCCGGGTGCACTATGATGGGCCCCATCGACACATTAATTAGCCTTTTGAAAAAGGAAAAGGAAAAGATTACAACACGAATACTAAAAACAAATAACTTTATAAAAGTAGGTTATTCGGTCATTTTTTGTGGCCGACAAGATAATTGATGATTCTGAATAATTGATGACTCCCACTAAGGTAGGGAAAGTGGGAAAAAGTGGGAAATTGATTACTTCCCTCCTCGAGACCTCTTCTCTTGAACCATTCCTTCAATAAGCCCTTCCCAGAAATCTTCTGGTGTAGGAGGCTGAGATTCTCCAGCCAAGATATCCATTGATCCTTGAGATGAAGTGGACATAGCATCTTCTTTACCCATTGGAAAAGTTTTGAAAAACTGGGCCTTCATATGATCTAGTGTTCTGATCATAATTTCATCTTCAGACTCATTGGGATATTTTTTCTGAAAGTAACTCTTTATTTGAGCCAGAGAAAATTGTGAAGCATCCTGAACCTTTGACTTTTTAGATTCATCTTCCTGGATTTCTTTATTAATGGATTTAATAATGTTTTGAACATCTTCTGGGGACATCTTATTCCACCATTTATAGAAAAAGCTTCTTTCTAAAATAGGTATATTAAACCTGTCTTTTGAGATGTTTAAAGACCATCTCCAAATCCAAGGAATCTGAAATTTTATAAAAAATATAGCCGGACATTGTCCTGTAATTAATTTGCATGATGCTATCTTTGAAATTAAAGAGCTATTGTCACATCATGGTTTGTAAAGGTTTAAAATTTCTTTCGGTAAAATTTCTAATGAAGGACCAAATTTAGTCCACCATTCAAAGAACCAATTTGGTAATTCAGAAACCAAAATATTTGGGTTCACAGAGAAAAACCAAGAATGTTTATTCTTGGGGTTTTGATAATAAAAAGTTTGTGAAAAAGCTTGGATATAATCCCAGTAGTTAAAGTAAATATACTTTCCTTCAGCTATTTTTATAGCCTTTTCTCCATTAGGATTGAATCCCCATTCTCTAGGAAGCAAAATCTTATTGATATGGCATTTTGAAAAGTTTATAAAACTTTCTGGATTGTTTCCCTGGTAATAGTGGGTTATTGTTACAGATTCTGTAACTGTTAGAAGAATCTCAAGATTGGGCCTGGACTTACCATATAATCCAGGATAACCTCTAGAATCAAGATATCTTGTTCTAATAGACCAACCATCATTATTAGCCTGGCTTATGTCATCATGTTCTATAAACATAATTTTCTCTGTAACAGGATTTTCCAAATATTCAATAATTTGATCTGGATCACTAATTGCAGTGTCCTTATAAGTTATTAACTTATTCTGGGAATTTGAAGAAGATGCTTCTTCCTTCTTAGGGTTTTGTTTACTTTTATAAGCAACTGTAGTCCAATCCCCTATTAGAGGAATGTTTGATTCTTGGGAAGGATTTAAATTAATCCCCCTGCCTCTGCCATGGCTACCTCTGCCACGACCTCTCCCCCTGTAGGGGCCTGACATCCTATTCGCCCTGCAAAAATTCACGAGTAAGGAAATCAGCTAGTGAATTATTTTCACCTTTAATATACTGAATGTCAAAATCAAAGGCAGATAATTGAGCTTGCCAACCTGCAAAAATTTGTTTTGCAACTAAATTTTTTACATCTTTTTCAATTATTGATTTAGCAGAGCTACAATCAATTCTGAGTAAAAATCTTTGATTTAAAAGATCACTTTGAAATTTAGAAATGCACTTAATAATAGATAGCATTTCTTTCTTAATAGTAGAGTATTTAAACTGGGTTTCATTCACACCCACTCATTTTTATGAAGGTGTGCATTAGCAACATACACCTTAGGGTGTATTTAATAACTTTTTAGTTATTTTTTGCTAACACACACCTTCTGAAAAATAAGTTGGTGGATTATAGCAAATGCCTATAGGAGTTGCTAACGTACACCCACTTATTTTTTAGAAGGAGTGTTTTAGCAACATACACCTGAAGGTGTATTTATTTATTTTTTAGTTATAACTTGCTAATGCACACCTTCATAAAATTGAGTGGGTGTGTTATAGCATATCTCATATATATATATATATATATATATAATTCCCTTTAAAATTAAAGAGAGACATTTTAGATTGTGCTAGTATATAAAATAATTTATGCAAATAAATAAATTTTTATGTATTATTATAAGTTTGTCAACGTAGTTTATGATAAAATAGTTTATAAAAATTTGTATAAGTTCAAAAATAAACTAACCCAAAGATCTTTATTCATATTAATTTCATGGCATCACCTCAAATTCAATACCTACTCATCATATGTAAATCCTTCTTTCACAATTAACTTAAGAAAGCTTTGCGTCTATCTTATATTTGTGCCATGTTACAAAATATACTATCTCTGTCATTAAATATAAAATTTTGTTGATAATTCTTTTATTTATTTTTTGAATATCAAAAGAAATTTTTTTGTTGTCCCTCTAGATAATACCTCTTTTAAAATTTTAACTACAGTATTAATCATTTTTACAAACTTAAAATAGACTTGGTTATAGACCTTTATATATAACATTTAAAGGTTCAAAAATCTTAGCTTCAATATTGACCAAATATGAAATATCTTACCGGACTTGTTGTAGTCATATTTACAGAAATGAAAGGGACTACCACACATTTTGTGCTTTCTTTCGGGACAACCCCCTACCTCCACCCCCATGTGTTCCCACTTTGACCCATATATGTGATCAAAAATGGATCGTACCATTTAATAAGTAATTAATTCTATTTTTTTTATACCGGAGACCCGTTTTCTCGCGACCCGTGTTCTCTCCTAGGGTTGAAACCCTGTCGCCGCCGCTCAGCTGATTGGGCCGCCGCCAATTCGTGGGCTTTCTCCTGTGTGAGATGCTTCTGGCCTTCATCTGGTATGTTCATCAAACCTAGATGCTCTCCCTATTTATTTCTATTCCTTCATGGCTGTACAGACACAACAATCCAATTTTCTTACAACTCATGCAAACAGCTCAATTCCAATTCAATCCATCACTAATCCTTTCTCTGTTTGTCATCTTCACCATCGCCATGTCTGAAACAAACATCTCTCTCGATGGCTTGTCACTTTCTGATGAGGGGTTGACCGTGAACCTGGGTACTGATCCAAACTCCATTCAGATACTCGACCACTGCCTAATTGGTCGTGTTCTCACAGATAAGCAGGTCCGGTTTGCTTACTTCAAGGAACGTGTTGTGTATGACTCAAAATTATTAAGCTACTTGTTTCTCAAGACACTTGGGCCACAAGGATATGTCTTGAAGTGCAAGTCTACCAATCTTAGTTAGCAAGACATATGCCCAATAGGATACTTTCTTGGAGTGCAAGACTAGCAATCTTGGTTGGCAAGTCCATAAAGTGTTGTCTTAGGGTGCAAGACAAGTATGAAATTCCGGCGCGCTGGTAACAAATGTGGTATATGATGTTCCAACATCGTGCCAGCGTAAAACACAATGGACAATCTAAACAATAAATAGCAGAAGGTAAAGAACACAGTGATTTGATAACCCAGTTCGGCGCCAACCGCAACCTACATCTGGGGGATACCAATCCAGGAGGAATTCCACTAATAGCCCTAGTTCAAAGTCTTACAGCAAACTCCTCGTTTACAACTTATCACCTAGCAACTATCCTTATGTCCTTCTACCTATGAACTCCTAGGTATGAGTTCCCAACTCACTCCTTAAGCTCAATAGTACAGACAACACTATTGTTAATTCAACCACTATGATGGAGACACTCTCCTAGACACTAGATCACTCTTACCTAAAGGCTTCGAGCAATACACAATCACTAAGATCCAAACTCCTTGCTTAAAAGCTTTGGAGAGGACACACACACAATAACTATCTCCTTGCTTAAAAGCTTCAGAGACAATTATCTTTACAACTCAGAGAACACACAGTCCTAAGCTTGCATCAATATGATACAAGAAAGGCTCACAAAACACAAGCACACACACGAATCCTAATACGGCTAGACTCAACAATAACGCTTGAACAACTGCCTCAATTAGGTTTTGATTCTTCAATATATAGCTGGTTAAATTTGGGCTTCAGTAGCTTTTCCCATGAGAAAGATCCAGCTCACAAATATAAAATAAAACCATATCTTAAAAAGATACGTTTAGAAAATATAATTCTTCACAATAATTCCTAAAACAATCTTTAAATAAAAGATCTGTTTAGAAAATAAATCATTTTTTAATGCACACGCAAGGACTGATGAAAGAGAAAAGATCTTCTCTTAAAATAAAATGTGCGCACAAAAGATATGCTAGCTGGCGCACACCTGTCAGGATCTAATGTTGTAATGTTTCATACCACATTCTGCCTAAATATTTGTTTTGCCAAAATGCAGCCAACACCAAATATCCAACAATCTCCCCCTTTGGCAAATTTTGGCTAAAACCTCTTCGTGGGAAACCAGTTGTGATCTTTCCTTCAGGTCTTCATGGATACGCAGTGTAGAAGGAACTCAAAGTGGCAAAGTAAATTTTCAGATAGTTACATCAAGTGAAAATTACTTTACGCACGGCATTAGCAAAATAGTTCTTCAGATAGTTACATCAAGTGAAGAACAATTCAGATAGTTACATCAAGCGAATATTATTTTGCAGACAGCCATAGCAAACTACTTCTTCAGATAGTTACATCAAGTAAAGAAATACTTTGCAAGCAAGTTGTAATTCGGATAGTTACATCAGGCGAAGAACGTCTTGCACACACAACCAGCAAAATAATTTCTCGGATAGTTACATCAGGCGAGAAATAGTTTGCTCCCAGCATTAGAGACATGCAGGCGGATTTGATCACATCGAGATCTTCTGAGGCTTCAAACACCAGGAGAGAAATAAACCCCCCCTCAAAACATAAACAACAGTGGAATTTGACATATTCAGCCTCACAGAGCACTCCCCCTCAATATCAAAACGTATGCTCCCCCTCAACTTCAGCATGCAACCACAAGAACAGTATCGGAGCAACAAGCACATCTTCTTCTTCCTTGTCCATAGAGCCAGAAAGTATCTTCCATGGATCTCACCCAGAAACAGAACAGGATGCCTGCTCTGATACCAATTGAAATTCCGGCGCGCTGGTAACATATGTGGTATATGATGTTCCAACATCGTGCCAGCGTAAAACACAATGGACATTCTAAACAATAAATAGCAGAAGGTAAAGAACACAGTGATTTGATAACCCAGTTCGGCGCCAACCGCAACCTACATCTGGGGGATACCAATCCAGGAGAAATTCCACTAATAGCCCTAGTTCAAAGTCTTACAGCAAACTCCTCGTTTACAACTTATCACCTAACAACTATCCTTATGTCCTTCTACCTAGGAACTCCTAGGTATGAGTTCCCAACTCACTCCTTAAGCTCAATAGTACAGACAGCACTATTGTTAATTCAACCACTATGATGGAGACACTCTCCTAGACACTAGATCACTCTTACCTAAAGGCTTCGAGCAATACACAATCACTAAGATCCAAACTCCTTGCTTAAAAGCTTTGAAGAGGACACACACACAATAACTATCTCCTTGCTTAAAAGCTTCAGAGACAATTATCTTTACAACTCAGAGAACACACAGTCCTAAGCTTGCATCAATATGATACAAGAAAGGCTCACAAAACACAAGCACACACACGAATCCTAATACGGCTAGACTCAACAATAACGCTTGAACAACTGCCTCAATTAGGTTTTGATTCTTCAATATATAGCTGGTTAAATTTGGGCTTCAGTAGCTTTTCCCATGAGAAAGATCCAGCTCACAAATATAAAATAAAACCATATCTTAAAAAGATACGTTTAGAAAATATAATTCTTCACAATAATTCCTAAAACAATCTTTAAATAAAAGATCTGTTTAGAAAATAAATCCTTTCTTAATGCACACGCAAGGACTGATGAAAGAGAAAAGATCTTCCCTTAAATAAAATGTGCGCACAAAAGATATGCTAGCTGGCGCACAGCTGTTAGGATTTAATGTTGTAACGTTTCATACCACATCCTGCCTAAATATTTGTTTTGCCAAAATGCAGCCAACACCAAATATCCAACAAAGTAGATTGATGACTATAAATACACAACATGAGCATTAGTTTAAGAGAGTGTGGAAAACAAGAGAGAGAGAAAGTTAATCCTAGGGTTGGGTACTCTCTCTAACACCTTGTAATTGCTATCAATTGAAATCTCTTGGTAACGGGAAGAGATTTGGGAAAAGGGTAGAATTTAGGAAAACTCTAAATTCTTGTAACTCTTGTAAATCTCATTGTAATCAAGTATGAGGAATCTTTGATAGTGTAAAGGAGATCTCCCTCTCCCCCAGATGTAGGTTAATTAACACCGAACTGGGTAAACAAATTGATTGTGTTCTTTATCTTCCGCTGATTTATTGCTTTGAATTATTGCATCATCGTTTCTATCCCGTTCATTATTTGGTTGCTTGTTAGACTTGCCCCACACATCATTTTATTATTGGTGTGAGTTTATCGTCGAATTCACAACAATTGGCGCCCACCGTGGGGCAAGGGTTTAAACAAATTAAGGTACCATGGGTGAGACTTTCCGGAAACAATTTTGAATTGTGGAAAGTGAAGATGGAAGCAATTTTAATGATGAGAAGATGGATAAAATATGTAGTGTGGTTATCCGGTGCCTCGAAGACAAGAAGGTAAAAGAGATTGCGGTGAATGATGAAGCTTATGAGGAAGGCTATGAGAGTGCGGGAGCACTCATAGTCACAAGCTTGGAACCATAGATGGTTGTCGGCCTGGAGAGGCGGTGGAATAATACTCAACATCGGCCTGAAGAGGCGGTGATAAAAATACTTAAGTTTTGCATTACAAGGTGGGAAACATAGTGGATATACCGGTTTGAGACTTTGGTGGAGTAATCTCGGTTTGAGGTGGAGTTTGTTACTAGTGGAACTAGAGGAAGACAAACAACCAACAATAGCTCTTGGCTATCTGATGAGAGATAGGGAGGAGAGCGGTATTGTTCCATCAAAGTGGTATGACTATGGAAACTTTGTGGGTTATGTTCCGATTGTGGCTGAAGAAGTGCAAAACTTGAAAGATCTTCAGGGAGGCAATTGGAAGCAACGGTGATCAAACTCATGAATTTGTAGGACTGCTGGAGGTAGTCGGGTGCAAGGGCAGTTTGATGTTGCAGCTTATGGAACCGCCTAAAATTCCAAGGTGGATTCGGAGCCAAGCAATACTTCGAGAGTACGGAAGACATTCCGGGGTTCGAAGGGTATGGTGGAGTTTGTAGGGCTATTCTAAAATTCCATGGATAGTCGGAGGCAAACAATTCTTCGAGAGGACGGAAGACATTCCAGGGTTCGAAGAGGGTGTGGTGTAAACAAGTGTGGCAGCTAGGTGGTTGATGGGTAAATTGACATCACTACTGATTTAGAGTCAAGGTGGAGAATTGTTGTGTATGACTCAAAATTATTAAGCTACTTGTTTCTCAAGACACTTGGGCCACAAGGATATGTCTTGAAGTGCAAGTCTACCAATCTTAGTTAGCAAGACATATGCCCAATAGGATACTTTCTTGGAGTGCAAGACTAGCAATCTTGGTTGACAAGTCCATAGAGTGTTGTCTTAGGGTGCAAGACAAGTAGATTGATGACTATAAATACACAACATGAGCATTAGTTTAAGAGAGTGTGGAAAACAAGAGAGAGAGAGAAAGTTAATCCTAGGGTTGGGTACTCTCTCTAACACCTTGTAATTGCTATCAATTGAAATCTCTTGGTCACAGGAAGAGATTTGGAAAAAGGGTAGAATTTAGGAAAACTCTAAATTCTTGTAACTCTTGTAAATCTCATTGTAATCAAGTATGAGGAATCTTTGATAGTGGAAAGGAGATCTCCCTCTCCCCCAGATGTAGGTTCATTAACACCGAACTGGGTAAACAAATTGATTGTGTTCTTTATCTTCCGCTGATTTATTGCTTTGAATTATTGCATCATCGTTTCTATCCCGTTCATTATTTGGTTGCTTGTTAGACTTGCCCCACACATCAGTTTATTATTGGTGTGAGTTTATCGTCGAATTCACAACAATTGGCGCCCACCGTGGGGCAAGGGTTTAAACAAATTAAGGTACCATGGGTGAGACTTTCCGGAAACAATTTTGAATTGTGGAAAGTGAAGATGGAAGCAATTTTAATGGTTGAAAAGATGGATAAAACATGTAGTGTGGTTATCCGGTGCCTCGAAGACAAGAAGGTAAAAGAGATTGCGGTGAATGATGAAGCTTATGAGGAAGGCTATGAGAGTGCGGGAGCACTCATAGTCACAAGCTTGGAACCATAGATGGTTGTCGACGAAGGTCCGTGGATCTTTGACAATTATAATCTGGTGATCGAACGAATTGCACCTGACGTGGTTCCGGCTAGTGTTGACTTGAATTTCCTGGACATATGGATATAGGTTCATCATCTGCCATTTGGTTTTATTCAACCAAAGGTCGGACAAGCTGTTGGTAGATTTCTTGGTGAATTGAAGGAGTATGACCATCGTAACACTGTTCACAGTACTTATATGAGGCTGAAAGTTCGCATCAATGTCAACAATCCCCTGAAACAAGGTTGGAAAGTGCGGTCCAGTGAAGGTAACTTTGTTCCAATTCTGTTTAAATATGAAAAGCTAGGCATATTCTGTTTTCTATGTGGTATGCTGGGACACACTGACAAAAGCTGTCCGAAGTTATTTGACATGGAAATTGACGACGGTACTCGTGGCTGGGGGGAAAATATTCGTCCTCTGGTTAAACGGATGGGTACAGCGGCAACGAACAAATATTTGCAGGATCCTATTCCATCCCATCCACATTCTGCTGCTGGTTTCACTACAGGTTCTGGTTCCAGTTCTCAAACTGGTTTTTCTCATGCTGCGCCATATACTTCTTCTCCATCTACTGCTGGCAATCTCGACGGTCGCTTAATAGCAGTCCAAACGGAAATATCAGCCACAAAAGTGGTATTTTGAGTGCCCAAAAACAAGCCTTGGTTAAGTCTGGCAGGAACATTAATGTAGCAGGTCCCTCCAACACTTCCATCACACCTACTGCTTCTCCTCCTCTGTTGGTTGGCAATAAAATTCAGACTCGTCCTGTGGTCCTGGGCCTGCTGGCCGAAACACCTAGTCAGCCACAAGGTGATACTCTTCTTTGTCTGGAAGCTGATGATAATGATGATCTTGGTACAGACTTGAAAAAAAGAAAGCGTGCAAAAGCTGCTGGAGTTAGTTAAGAAGCTGAGAATATGTCTGTTGGGGTAGAGGGCATAGTAGGTCCTAGTCTAGGAATTGGGATGGATAATGTAAACTCTATTCATGACAATCCTATGTATGATGAATTTGATGTAACGGCAGGACCTGAAGTTCAGGCCTGCCGAGAATTATGAATCTCGTCAGTTGGAACTGCCGGGGTTTAGGTAGCCCGAGTGCAGTTTCCAATCTTAAATATCTAGTTAGACATCATAAAATTGCCATCCTCTTCCTTAGTAAGACATTAGTCTACAGAAATAAAATTGAGGAAATTTGTTATGTGCTTGGCTTTAATTCTTCTTTTTCTGTTGATCGTGTGGGTCGTAGTGGTGGTTTAGCAATGTTTTGGCACTCTTCTTTTAATTGTCAAGTTTTAGATTATTCCCAAAATCATATTTCTATAGAGGTTATTGACACTGACAGGGGTAATTGGCGCCCGACAGGTTATTACGGTTATCCTAATGGAGGTCGACGACGTGCCTCTTGGGATTTTCTGCGCACTTTATCTAATCAATCTGCTTTACCTTGGTGTATTTTCGGTGATTTTAATGATATTATGGATGCTAATGAAAAGCGGGGTAGAACCGCGCGTTCGCCTTGATTAATAAATGGTTTCCGACAGGCTGTCCTGGACTCTGGTTTGTCAGATGTTCCGGTTAACGGCTACAGGTACACGTGGTTCAAATATTTAGGCACCCCCCGTGCGGTTGAGGAGAGACTTGACCGTGCTCTTGCTAATAACGACTGGTTTGGTTTATTTCCAAATGGCAAGCTTGAAAATCTTGTAGCCCCTGCTTCCGACCATTATCCAATTTTTCTTGAATGTTCGCCGGTAGTTCGCTCTCACCATAACCAGCGCAATTTTCGCTTTGAGAACGCATGGAAATTTGAACCGGGGTTTAACGACTTCTTTACAGAGAGGTGGACTACTTCAGGTAACGATTCTGTTGTTACTCGTCTTGACAGGTGTGCCGGCGATCTTTCAGATTGGAGCAGAACTCGCTGCAACAAGCTCAGAAAAGATATTGCCTCTTGTCGACAGCACCTTACATATCTGCGCGACATGCACACAGGCTCTAACCAAGATCAATTAGCGGAATTCAGACGCAAGCTATCTCAACTCATGCAACAAGATGATACTTACTGGCGACAACGTGCTAAGAATTATTGGTACAAAGATGGTGACAGGAACACTAAATTCTTTCATGCTTCAGCCACGGCTCGGAAAAAAGCTAATCGCATCCTCTCTCTAAAAGACGATACTGGTACCAAAGTTACTAATATTGATGCATTATGTTCGGTTGCAAAAAATTATTTTGTTGACATCTTTCAGGCGAAGCCTAGCCACATGGCTCCGGTCATTGACAACATCCGCCAGACGATCTCTGATGAGGATAACACTTTGCTGACAAGTCCTTTCATTAAAGAGGAATTTCGGGAAGCTATATTTTCTATGAATCCTGACAAATGACCGGGGCCTGATGGTTATAACCCGGGGTTTTACCAACATTTCTGGTCTCTTTGCAGTGACGATATCTTCAAAGACTGTTGTTACTGGCTTGATTCGGGGCAATTCCCAACAACGTTGAGCACCACCAACATTGCTCTCATTCCTAAAGGTAATACCCAGAGTACCATGAAAGACTGGCGGCCTATCGCGTTATGTAATGTGTTGTACAAAATTATTGCTAAAGTTTTAGCAAATCTTCTGAAGCAGGTCCTTCCCAAATGTGTCTCGACTCACCAGTCAGCCTTTGTTCCGGAACGGTCCATCCTTCATAATGCAATGGTTGCCATAGAGGTCGTACACTACATGAGAACCAAAACTACTGGCAAAGTTGGTTGTGTTGCCCTCAAGCTCGACATTAGTAAAGCATATGACCGCATGAGTTGGGAGTATCTCAGAGCTGTACTGACCCGCATGGGTTTCAACAACAAATGGGTCCACTGGATGGCCATGTGTGTCGAATCACTGGACTATTCGATTTTGGTTAACGGTGAGAAGGTTTGTCCTGTTATACCGGGTCGCGGTTTGAGGCAGGGGGATCCTCTCTCCCCGTATCTGTTTATCTTATGTGCTGAAGGGCTTTCTTCCCTTATTAGCCGTGCTGAGGCTACGGGTGATCTTACAGGTACCGCTGTCTGTCGGGGCGCCCCCCGGGTTACTCACTTGCTTTTTGCGGACGACTGCTTTCTTTTCTTTAAAGCTTGTGACATGCAAGCCCAAAACATGAAGACCATTCTAAGTACGTATGAGGCAGCTTCTGGGCAGTCAATTAGCCTTCCTAAATCTGAAGTTTATTATAGCCGGAATGTCTCCGGTGCTCTTAAACAGTCTATAACAACTATTCTGGGGGTTCATGCTATCCTGGGTACTGGTAAGTACCTCGGTTTACCCTCGATGATTGGTAGGAATCGTACGGCTGTCTTTGCTTATATTAAAGACCGAGTCTGGCAGAAGATAAATTCTTGGAGTAGTAAATGCCTCTCTAAGGCTGGGCGGGAGGTCATGATCAAATCGGTACTCCAGGTCATTCCTTCTTATGTGATGAGTATCTTCTTACTTCCTGCCTCCATTATCAATGGTATTGAGACCATGATGAATTCCTTTTGGTGGGGTTGCGGTGGTTCTACCAACAGAGGTATTCACTGGATGTCTTGGGAAAAGCTGGCAATGCACAAGACTCATGGTGGCATGGGTTTTAAGGACCTTGCGGCTTTTAATCTAGCGATGTTAGGCAAGCAAGGATGAAAATTCCAGACGGACACCGATTCTCTTGTCTCGCGTATCTTCAAGGCCAGGTACTTCCCTCACGGCACTTACTTGACTACTTCTTTGGGTCATAATCCTAGTTATGTGTGGCGTAGCATTCTTCAGGCTCGCTTCACTGTGAGAGAAGGGGCCCGTTGGTGTATTGGTTCTGGTGCATCTATTCCTATCCTGCGAGATCCGTGGTTGTCCGACGGGACTTGTATAGAGGGGAACCATGATGTTTCTAGTCTTATCACTGGCCCTTCGGTTCAAAGTCTTATAAATACTGCCACTAGAACTTAGAACTTGGGTGTCATCCACCAGGTGTTTAGCCCTGAGATTGCTAGGAAGATGCTGAAAACTCCTTTAATTGAACAAGTGGTTGACGATAGGCTAATCTGGAAAGCAGAGAACAATGGCTTCTATTCGGTTAAAAGTGCGTATCGACTGTGTGTTGATGTCCTTACTGATTCCGCTCATCTTAGGCAGGAAGGCTACTGGCAAGGTATCTGGCGGTTAAAAACGCCCCCTAAGATCAAGAACCTGATGTGGCGTATTTGTAGGAATGTGGTTCCAACAAGGCAGAGATTGCAAGATAAGGGTGTCCAATGCCCTCTGACGTGCGTGGTTTGCAACGATTCGGAGGAGGACCTCGATCATATTTGTTTTAACTGCCCCTTTACTGTGCAGGTTTGGCAACGGTCTGGGTTCTGGAATGTTATCCAACAGACCCGGGCGAATATAGGTTCAGTAGCAGAGTGTATTTTTTCTCTCTTACAACACTATAACAACGAGGATAGCCAACGGTTTACGGTTACTCTCTGGAGTCTTTGGAAACATCGCAATCTCAAATTGTGGCAAGACGTTACTGAAACCGTAGCCCAAGTGGTTGATAGAGCATACCATTTAATTGAAGACTGGACCTCTGCGAACTCCGTCACCAAAGACTCGGCGCCCCCTATTGCCCCTCCTCAAGGGCGACTTAGAGCTTCCCATGACACGGCCTCTTCGTCATTGTCCACTGCGGCATGGCAACGTCCGCGTCCAGGCAGACTGAAGTGCAACATTGATGCTTCTTTCTCGGAGTCCCTTAATAGGACTGGTATAGGGATTTGCATTCGCGACACTGAAGGTACGTTTGTTTTGGCCAAAACTCTCAAATTTTCACCAAGCTGTTCGGTTTCACTTGGTGAGGCCATGGGTTTGTTCCACGCGATTCAGTGGCTTCGCGACATGAACCTTGATCACATTGACTTTGCCTCGGACTCTAAAATTGTTACTGATGCTTTCCATCATCAACGACCGGACATTACAGAATTCGGTCAACTTATGTCAGTTATTCGAAGACTTTTTGCTTCATCTTTCACAAACTCTCGGGTTGAGTTCAACAGGAGACAAGCCAACGAGGTAGCTCACGTTTTAGCGCGGGTTGCCCCCTTCTCTGCTAGTCCCACTATTTACATTGATGTACCCCATTGTATTGAACGTTATATTGTTAATGAAATGTTATAAGCATCTTTCCTTCAAAAAAAAAAGTTATTTTCATTTAATACTTTTGTAAATTTAAATTATTTTATATATACCTCTATTTAATTACTTTTAATTCAACTGACTTATTTATTTTTAATATACTCTCTCATAATAAATAAGGGCATAAATAAAATTAAATATTTAAAACATTTAAAAATTAGTTAAAGTTTCTTATAAAAAGAATCAAAATAAATTTCATTTTTGTTTCTTATAAATTTCATTTTTGGCTTTAATCATGGCTATTTCCATCTCCTTGTAATAATCCTCAACACTCATAGATCCTTGTGTTAAAGTTTGCAATTTTCTACACAAATCTCTATAATAGTGACTTGGTACAAACCTTTTTCTCATGACAATTTTCATCTCATTCCATGTATTGATTTGCCTTTCCTCATTTCTCCTCCTACTAGTCACAAGTTGATCCTACCAAATACTCGCATAATCAGTGAATTCAACAACGGCTAGTTTAATTTTTTTCTCCTCAGAATAATTATGACAATCAAACACATGTTCAATCTTTCTCTCCCACTCTAAATATAGTTCGGGATCATTCTTACCTTTGAACGAAGGAATCGTCATCTTAATGCTTCCCACATGGCTATCTCTTCTTGATTCAACTCTCCGCCTCCTTTCATTACTTCTATCGGAATACTCCTCTTCTTCTGAACTTGGATGCTTTCGGCTGCCAGCTCGGCTCGGGGGTTGGAAGCTATCCAATCTCATGTTTAAAGCTTGAAATTGTTGGTTGACAGTCATCACAAATGATTTAAGATCAAATTCATTTTCTTCTCCTCCTCCACTCATGATTAAATTGCTGCAAAATATGGGTTAGAAGTTATTGCAAATAGATAAAGATAAATCCTCACACAGCACTCTCTCACGTGTTTACACTCAAAAAAAAAAGAAAGAAAAAAAAATCACTCGTGTTTCACTCTTATTTTGGCTTTTACCCTCTGATAAACTCACCACTCTTGCCTTTTACCTCTCAACTTTTCCTTATGAGCTCTTGAGAAAAAAACCTTTGGGATGACTCTACACAACAAGAGACAGCAAGAAATCGGTAACTTGGAATTGATAACTTTGTGTATTTGAACCAACAAGCAACAATTAGAAGAAAAACAAATCATTCAAAGCAATGGAAACTAAGACCAAAGGGATGTATTGATCAAAGAAAACTACAAGACATTGAAGATAAGACAAAGGGGAAGGTTATGAATAACCAAGAAATTAGAGCAATACCTTGTTTCCAATTGAGTTTTGCCGTAACCCTTTTCTCTTCCTTTCCAATTTCTGTTTCCTTTCTTTTTTATTCTTTTTTCGTTTGTTTTTTTTTTTTTGAACGGGATCGTATTCCCTCTTATTTTTCAACTTTTTTTTTGTACTATTTTTTTTCATAGAAATCTTTTTTTTTTTAATATATATGTATTTGGAATAGAAAGAGCAGGTTATATGGCATTGAGGCAAAATACAAAATTTAGTAAAGTGGATTCAAATGAAATAAAACTAGAGATGTGACACAAGATGATAACGACAGCGGAATTTATTTTTTTTGGAATAAAAATATGATAAATAAAACCTGATTTCAAGAGCCAAAGCTCTGATGCCAACTGATACAAGACTGTTAAGGATCGTCTTGAAAACAGGATAAAGGAACTTGACCCTAACCGCGACCTGCCGGTAGAACCAAAGTTATCAAAGGAATAAAGAACTTGACCCTAACCGCGACCTGCCGGTAGACTCAAAGTTATCAAGAAAAATGCGACCCTAACCGCGACTTGCCGGTAGAACCAACACTATAAAGTTCTTATCTCAAGAACAAAGGAAAAGCTCTCACAAGAGAAACTCTCAAATTATATTAAACTTCAAGTTGTGATTTGAGAAGTACATGAGAGTCCTATTTATAGCCTATCCTTACATAGTAGGATTTATTGTCCACTACCTTACATTCATCATTAGGCACTTTGAAAAATAGCACTAACATGCATATAACTTCCCACTAGTCACTATAATGACTTAGTGCACCACTAGGAAGGATCTAGAGAGGCTAGAAGCAAGTTAAAGTCATCTAAAAATGCTCCAAATACAAAAAACGAAAATTACAAATAAAATAAAGAAAATTGGACTTAATTATTTATTGTTTAGCCCAATATTATTAGACCACACATCAGCCCATGGATGCCTCATATCATGTGAATTGGACTTCAAGTTTGGCTCAAAGTATCTTCATCCAATTGTAAGAAATTGAGCCAAGTTGATTCAACCTCCGATGGATATCGACCTTCTTTTTCTTTGATCTTGATGATTAGGCTTTGTAGAGCTTGATTCATCCTCATAGTCTTGGACCTAGTCATAGGACCTCCTATCTCATGCAAAGGATCGTTTGATGAGTCGGTTGCATCTCCATCATTCTCTCCCTCTTGAAAAGGATTCGTCCTCGAATCTGATCCATTACCTACATCAAACAAAGATAAGTCAGCTACATTAAAGGTGGCACTTATATTTTCATATTCACTTGGCAAATCCAACTTGTAGGCATTATCATTGATCTTTTCCACAACTTGGAAAGGCCCATCTCCTCTTGGTTGCAATTTGGATTTTCTTTGATTGGGAAACCGTTCCTTCCTCATATGAACCCAAACCCAATCACCAGGTTCAAAAGTAACTTTCACACGCCCCTTACTTGCTTGCTTGGCATATTGCTCATTCTTTTTTTTCACTCTCATTTTTCTTTTCTTTTTCTTGAATGCTCAATTGTTCTTCTCTCAACTTACATTCTCTTGAAATTCTAATTTGATCAGCATAGGCCTCAACAGGTTGAAGTGGTGTCAAAACAACGAGGCGTTTATTCATAACAAGGGTGTATCTATTTTTGTACCCATCATGCTGAACTTTTCTATCAAATTGCCATGGACGCCCAAGGAGTAAATGTCCAGCATGCATAGGCGCCACATCACAAAGAACTTCATCCTTGTATTTACCGATGGAAAAGGAAATCATCACTTGCTTAGTCACCTTTATGTCTCCACAATCATTCAACCAGTGAAGTCTATATGGATTAGGATGTTTCAAAGTATGCAAACTCAATTTCACAACCAATAAAGTGCTTGCTACATTAGTACAACTCCCACTATCAATGATTAAACTGCATACCTTGTCATTTATGTGGCATCTTGTATAGAAAATATGCTCACGCTGATCCTCATCACCTCCTACCTTAGATTGCATGTTAAGAGCACGCCTAGTGACAAGGACATCTCCACTCACAGGTTCAGCAACATCAACATCACTACAATCCTCTAAGGAAGGCATTTCATCATCATTGGAGCTCTCACTCTTTATGTCTCCATTATCCAACAATATCATGGCTCTTTTGTTTGGACAATCAACAGCATAATGACCATATCCTTTACACCTGTAACAATTTATATCACGAGACCTAGAAGATGAGCTGGTTTCCAATTTACCTTTATGTGGAACAAGTGAGTTTTTGACCCTTGTGTCTTCTTTTGGTTTTGAAATGGATTTGTTGTTTTGAGAATTTGATTTCCATGAAGAACTAGAAGAAACTTGGAAGTACTCTTAGCTTTCAATTGTCTTTCCACTTGAATAGCTTTGTGCAACAAATCTTCCATCTCCACATAGTATTGCAATTCTACCACATCGGCTATTTCTTTTTTAACCCCGCAATAAATCTAGCCATAGTTGCCTCACGATCTTCTTCAACATTGGCTTTAATCATGGCTATTTCCATCTCCTTGTAATAATCCTCAACACTCATAGATCCTTGTGTTAAAGTTTGCAATTTTCTACACAAATCTCTATAATAGTGACTTGGTACAAACCTTTTTCTCATGACAATTTTCATCTCATTCAATGTATTGATTTGCCTTTCCTCATTTCTCCTCCTACTAGTCACAAGTTGATCCCACCAAATACTAGCATAATCAGTGAATTCAACAACGGCTAGTTTAATTTTTTTCTCCTCAGAATAATTATGACAATCAAACACATGTTCAATCTTTCTCTCCCACTCTAAATATAGTTTGGGATCATTCTTACCTTCGAACGAAGGAATCTTCATCTTAATGCTTCCCACATGGCTATCTCTTCTTGATTCAACTCTCCGCCTCCTTTCATTACTTCTATCGGAATACTTCTCTTCTTCTGAACTTGGATGCTTTCGGCTGCCAACTCGGCTCGGGGGTTGGAAGCTATCCAATCTCATGTTTAAAGCTTGAAATTGTTGGTTGACAGTCGTCACAAATGATTTAAGATCAAATTCATTTTTTCTCCTCCTCCACTCATGATTAAATTGCTGCAAAATATGGGTTAGAAGTGATTGCAAATAGATAAAGATAAATCCTCACACAGCACTCTCTCACGTGTTTACACTCAAAAAAAGAAAGAAAAAAAAATCACTCGTGTTTCACTCTTATTTTGGCTTTTACCCTCTGATAAACTCACCACTCTTGCCTTTTACCTCTCAACTTTTTCTTTTGAGCTCTTGAGAAAAAAACCTTTGGGATGACTCTACACAACAAGAGACAGCAAGAAATCGGTAACTTGGAATTGATAACTTTGTGTATTTGAACCAACAAACAACAATTAGAAGAAAAACAAATAATTCAAAGCAATGGAAACTAAGACCAAAGGGATGTATTGATCAAAGAAAACTACAAGACAAAGGGGAAGGTTATGAATAACCAAGAAATTAGAGCAATACCTTGTTTCCAATTGAGTTTTGTCGTAACCCTTTTCTCTTCCTTTCCAATTTCAGTTTCCTTTCTTTTTTCTTTTTTTTTCGTTTTTTTTTTGGAACGGGATCGTATTCCCTTTTTTTTTTCAAGTTTTTTGTTTTGTACTTATTTTTTTTTCATAGAAATCTTTTTTTTTTAATATATATATTATTTGGAATAGAAAGAGTAGGTTATATTAAACTCTCAAATTATTAAAGTTCTTATCTCAAGAACATAGGAAAAGTTCTCACAAGAGTAGGTTATATTAATATATATGTATTTGGAATAGAAATAGTAGGTTATATTAAAGTTCTTATCTCAAGAACAAAGGAAAAGCTCTCACAAGAGAAACTCTCAAATTATATTAAACTTCAAGTTGTGATTTGAGAAGTACATGAGAGTCCTATTTATAGCCTATCCTTACATAGTAGGATTTATTGTCCACTACCTTACATTCATCATTAGGCACTTTGAAAAATAGCACTAACATGCATATAACTTCCCACTCGTCACTATAATGACTTAGTGCACCACTAGGAAGGATCTAGAGAGGCTAGAAGCAAGTTAAAGGTCATCTAAAAATGCTCCAAATACAAAAAACGAAAATTACAAATAAAATAAAGAAAATTGGACTTAATTATTTATTGTTTAGCCCAATATTATTAGACCACACATCAGCCCATGGATGCCTCATATCATGTGAATTGGACTTCAAGTTTGGCTCAAAGTATCTTCATCCAATTGCAAGAAGTTGAGCCAAGTTGATTCAACCTCCGATGGATATCGACCTTCTTTTTCTTTGATCTTGATGATTAGGCTTTGTAGAGCTTGATTCATCCTCATAGTCTTGGACCTAGTCATAGGACCTCCTATCTCATGCAAAGGATCGTTTGATGAGTCGGTTGCATCTCCATCACTTTTTTTGAACACTCCTCTTCGACTGAATATCTTTGTGTTGTATCCAACCTGAGATTCATGTTGATTTTGTTGTTGTTGTTCATCCACATCAATTGTTGTTTTTTTTTCTTTCTACATCTTCATATGAGACTTGAGCTTTTTTTCATGTATCTCTTTTGGTTATATGTTATATAATACATAAATCATCTCGCATATAACATATGAAAGGTCATATGAGACTTGAGCTTTTTTCATTGAAACTATCTCGTATATAACATATGAAAGGTCATATGAGACTTGAGCTTTTTTCATGTATTTGTTTTGGTTATGGATTATATAATACATGAAACTATCTCGCATATAACATACGAAAGATGTAGGTTGAGTTATGGTTTTTGGTTGTGGATTTTTTTTTCTTCACATCTTCACAATAAAGATGCAGTCATGGTCATGGGTTGTTGATTTCATGGTTTCTTCTTTTTCTTCGACTTCATCTTCTTCATCATCATCTTCTTCCATCTTCACAAGTCTGAACATTAGCGCTCGGATGCCACTGATATGATTTTTTTTGTATTTTTGTGTGGAGAAACTCAAATTCTTGTTCTCATTAAAAATAATAGGTATATGGTTCTTTATATAGAGCTACATAAAAACAAATAATATCTTTAAATAACAAACTAATCCTATAAATTCTAAAGAAATCCTTAAGATTCTAAACATAAATATAAATAATAAATCCTAATATTATTTTATTTTAAATATAAATCTAAACTATATTTAAATATAAAATCTTCCAAAAAAGATATTTAGGCATTATTCTCAACATAAAATATAAAATTTCTTATCATTTTAATAACAAGATTATTTTCATCTTGATTCAAGCGACCAACAACAATATAACTTTCTAACTTTAGTTTCATATGGTAATTGTGTTTTCGGCACACAACAATAAGTATTCATTCTTTAATTAGTAACAATAAAATAACCACACAAATTAAACAAACATTTACATTTCCATGCAGTGTTTTAAAAACCGGTCGGTCAGACCGGTTTGATAAGGAACCGGAGGGTCAGCGGTTTGGTCTGACTAGTGGACCGTGTAAGCAGTCAAGTCGGACAAAACTGGAAAAAACTAGCAAACCGGCAGTTTAAATGCTTTTTGTTTTTATCAGACTGAAACGATGCCGTTTCGTTTTTTTTTTTAATTTAAAATATAGCTTAATGAAAATAGAAATAGGAATCATCAACGAGAAACAAAGAGTAAGATTTAGAGAAACTGTTGAACTTCTAACATTTGCACATAATCTGATGCAAGGAAAAGATAATATAACAATTACACATAATCTGAGAAGAGAAGTTAAGTTGCACTTGAAAACATATACGGTTACATAGAAGATGCAAGGAAAAGAACATATGTAGCAAGTTCTATGCAGAGAAAATAAAGAAGAAGTGGCAGCCACTTGTGAACAAGTGTATAACAGTATAGTATTATTTAGGGTTTTTCTATATCTATTTTGGCATGGGCTTTTATTATGTTTGGCCTGATTCACGTGGGCCATTTTTCAATTGAGTTTATTAACTTGGTCATATAAATTTTAGGTATCTTTTATTTATTTATTATTAATTTGGCAATGGCTTATAAATCTGAAGAAACAATTTATAAAGCTTGATATATAAATTTTCAACTTTTATTTTCTTCGACTCTGATAATCTAAAAGTTTTTGCGAGTTTTCTTTTTCTTCAAATACAACATTATATATATTTATTGAGAAAGAATATATATATATATATATATATATGAGTCAGGATCCGTTGACACCAATTAGTTTGACACCAAATGTTACACCTCTCAATAACGTTTTAACCGATATAAATTTTATAAAATTCACCGTTGGATTGAAAGTTTATATCATATAGATCATTTATGTAAAGTTTCAGAAAAATACAAAATCATTTGATATATTATTGAGACGAATAAAAATCAACGGCATTTAAAAAAAGACGCAAACCGTTAACTTTGATGTATCTCAATAACATATCAAATGATTTTGGATTTTTCTGAAACTTTACATAAATGATCTATATGATATAAACTTTCAATCCAACGGTAAATTTTATAAAATTTATATCGGTTAAAACATAATTGAGAGGTGTAACATTTGGTGTCAAACTAATTGGTGTCAACGGATCCTGACTCTATATATATATATATATATAGGAGGCATATCAAGTGAGAATACTTTTTTATGTGAGAATGGTTATTAACCCTTGATCAAAATTGATTAGTTGAGATTATTTAGTGACACATGTGTCTTTCCGCACTCTATTATTTTCATCTTCTCTAGGTTTCTATCTCTCGTTCTTCTTTCTCCCATCATCATCAACTTCAGTTAGTTTCCTTTCTCTCATCGTCTGGAACCACCCACCGCCACCGTAGCTGGAATGTGTGTGTGTCATTATACCATTACTCTATATTTATGATGTGGTTTGTTATTCTGTTTGTTTAAACTTATTTAAATTTATTGTACTATTTTGTTGTTTGTGATGACTATTTTTAGAATTTGAATCTAAATAATGAACTTGTTAATTATAATATTTTCAAATTTTTTAGATGTTATGAGTTTTTTAGCGACTGAGTCATATGGTTCGACTGGTTTTTTAACTATATAGTTTTGTAATAGACACCAGTTTATTAAATCGATTTATCCGATTCAATCCAGGTTTAGTCATGCAGTTCGACCAGTGACTCAGTGGTTCGACAAATGAACCAGTGATCCAGTACTCTCACCGGTTTGATGTCCGGTCCGGTTTTTAAAACATTGTTAAATTATAATATTTTCAAATTTTTTAGGTGTTATGATTTTTTTAGCGACTGAGTTATATGGTTTGACCGGTTTAGTAACTATATAGTTTTGTAATAGACACCAATTTATTAAATCGATTTATCCGGTTTAGTCATGTGGTTCGACCAATGACTCAGTGGTTCGAACAATGAACCAGTGACCCAGTACTCTCACCGGTTTAATGTTCGGTCTAGTTTTTAAAACATTACTTCGAGGATCTTGTGTCTTCTTATTTCAACTTATTTTTAGTTCCTTTGTAGACATCACCCCCTTTCACACCCCAAAACAAAAAATTGTTTTATTCTATCATAACCATATTAGAGTTTACTATCACTACCAAAAACATATCTTTGTTGCTTCACAACGAACCTAGACAATCAAATCATCTCAAACACAATACGTCTTATTCGTGCAAAAGTTAATGTACCATTGATTTAGCAATTTCTTGTTTGGATTCATTAGGAGCCTCAACCATAACTAAAAATATATAATAATGTATATATCACACTTCAAATATAAAAACAAATAGTTAAAACACAAAAAACAATACAACAATAGCAACAACAGAAAAGTGGTTTTAGGCCTACCGGAAGATATGGTTCGGTAGGTGTTAAAATTGATGTCTACTGGTTGATATAATCTTATAGGTGTTAAAACTTATACCTACTGAAAGATATATATAATCTGGTACGACGTAATACAATTTTCAAAATGCAAAAATGCAAAATTAACAATTGAAGAATGTTAGAACTTCATATTACCGATTCTTTTGGATAAAAACGGTGAAAAAATAACATATTGATGGTAGGACTGTGTAATGAAACCCAAACTTTGTGTAAAAAGTTTTGCTTTATGGAGAGGTTGATAGTTTGAAGAAGATGTATTTTGAACAAGTTGGTTTTATTTTACGTATACAATATGTCGGATTCTATTTCCTGATAGGCATGAATCTTATAGCGAATGATTTATCGGTATCAGTAGGTGTAAAAATAATTATAAATTTGGGGTGTGTGTTTTAGCCAACCAGATTTTATCTCCTGATAAGGTGCCAGTACTAGATTTTAACTTATGATAGATACATTTATGCTATGTTTGGATTGATAAAACGGAACACTAGGGAATAGAATGAAATGGAATGAAACAAGGATTCATTCCATTATTTGGATATTTTATAAAATACTTTTATCCTATTGTTTGGAAATAATAAATTTATTAATAACTTCATTTTAAAAAAAAATAAATTTGTCAAAAATTAAAGAAATTCATAAGCATCTTCATCCTCATCGTCATCATCAAACACTCGATATAAATATGTTAACACTTAACACCAAATTATTTACTAATATATATTGGATATAAATATTTTTACTGGTGGAGATTTTATAAAATTTAGTTAAAATAATAATATATATTTTATTTTCATTTATTAATCATAAATATTTTGTTTAAATTCTAATGATGTTTTTACAACATTCTTGAAATTAAAATTAATCATTCAGTAAAAAAAAAGTAAATTTATCATAAATATTTGGGATAAACATGTTTTTAGTCTCTACAAATAGTCAAAGTTTCATTTATAATCCTCCAAAAAATTTCTACTTCCCAAAATGGTCTCTATTGCCACGTCATAGAGTCACAACAGCTTTCGTTAACCCAATTTTACAACATAGAGCATTTTTGAAACGGAAAAGTTTTTTATGGACTAATATTCAAAGAAAAATTGTTTGAGGACTAAAAACGAAATTTTGAATATTTACGGCTAGAAATCCCTATATATATATATATTCATGCATGACACAACATATATATGCAATTACTTAATCGATCCCTTGATTCATTGTCTAATTATAATTAATAGTCCATAGAAGTTATTTTTTTCTTTTTTTGATTTTTTCCAAAGTTAATATACTAGAACATGAAATCTAGCTAGAACAATTGAGCACTGCTCTTACAACATTATTAACTGAGTTTATTTTGCTCAATTAAAAGAAAGTGAAAAAGACAATAATAAAAAAGTCCCACAAATCCCAATAACTTGGAGTTTTGTAGTATTATAATAATTCACAAGGATGTTTACACAATGTTAGCTTCATGATGCTCTAAATTGCAATTTCACCAAATTGAGTCCAAATTGAATGGTTGCTCTTGTTGATGTTGTGGCATACATTCTAAAACTTTTGAAGAAGAAGCACTTAGATCATTTGAATTATTATTTAAGTCATTTCCAAGGTGATGGGATATAACTCCTTGTTGAGGCATGTATGGTACAAAATGGTTTGTAGTTGCAACTTCTCTTTGTTGTTGATAATTCCTAAGTTGTAATGCTTTTAAAAGCAATGAATTTACAGAAATATTATTTGGATTAAGCAAATTAGAAGGCCATGGAAGAGATTGAACTTCACTTGAAGATGGCCAATTCATTGTCAAGTTCATATTTGTATTAACATTATTATTAGTGAGATCATGAGTGTTAAATGCAGTGAACCCACATGATGATGAATTTGTAATACCATTTAGATTTGGAAGCTCAATATCACCAAATTCATTCAACATTGAGGTTGTGTCACATGGAGATTCTGGTTGGGAGGATGATGTTTGTTGTGGTTTTTTTGTTGCTATGCTCTTTTGAAAAACCCTACAAACCACCCATTCATCCTACAAAAATAAATATTACAAAATGTTAATTCTTTCAACTATGAAAACTAATCAACTATTGATGAAATGTGGAATCATTAATATGCATGCTCCACTTAAAATCTTAAATTTAGATTATCTGCAACGATTTATAGCCTGTAAGAACAAAGTCGAGATATAACTTTACAAATTTCAAATTTTGTGCAACTGTTGCGGACGATCCAAATTGATATGGTCTAACTCTTATGAAATTTTAATGGAATATCATTTATTAGTATAATCTTTTTATTTATATCTTAACATATACCACTTTTAATTTAAATAAAAAAAACTATAACTTCTTGACAAAAAAAAACCTATAAATTAAATTAACTACTAAAGTTACATGATATGTTAGTTTGTTTTAAGAAAAATTATAAGGTTGATTTGGTGATTAGGGCGAGAGAGTTAATAAGTAAAATCATGAAACTGTTCTAAAGCATTACCAATATACACTACAACAGAATTTGAAAACGGCGGCGGTTGGATTGAGTATGTGGTGGCGGTTATAACCGCTACTAAGCATCTAGCGCCTGTTATAATCGCCGCCACTTTCAGATTATTTTTGTAGTGATACAACATTTTAAAATATTTTTGTGTGAAATGATTTTTTTTTTCAATAAAAAAAATAATCATTAATAGTGAATAACAAAATATTAATCCACTGATATGCATGCAATTAAATGTACTAACCTTTGAAGTTCGAAAGTGGTGTTTGTTTTCTAATCTATATTCATGCATGACCCAATTACTTTTCTCACCCCTTGGAGCTCTACCCTTATAAAACACTAGGGTTTTCTTCATTCCTACCAAAACTCCACCACGAAATATTTCTTTGTCTTTTCCAGTGGTTTTCCAATACCCTGATTCAGTGGCTCGATTTGTTCTAAGTCCAGTTGGATATTTTCTATCTCTCACACTGAAAAAATACCATTCCTTCTCCCCCATTGAAGCCTTACCTATTACACAAATACAAGTAATTATTGATTGATAGATATTGTTATTTATCAGGGTCTAACGCAAGTGGTTGATGCAACGCAAAGGATGTCTAAGAGTTATAAATTTTAAAATATCGAGTTTAATTCATGCTGAAAAAAATAATAAATTTATATTCTTATTTAATTCATTGATTATTTTGTTCACTATATAAAAAATTATCAAGTAGCTATATTCCAATTAATTTGTCAACTTTTGTTACTATTCAAACTAACCATTAAAAAAAATTTAAGAGTTGAAATTAAACACCATATATATTTTCAATTTGTGTGTGTGTTTTATTTTGAAAATTAGTTACATAGAATATACATGGATTATTTTTCAAAGTAGAATGGGTCAAGCTACTATATAGTAATAAAATAAGAGACTACATATTTACAGTTACACACAAAAGAATAAAGAATTTGTTATTTGATTTACTTGGTTGATGTAAACTAAAAAAAAAAAAAAAAAATATGTAAATAATCAATTGCACTCAAATCAATATTAGTAAGGTTCACCTTTTGATCAACCTCAAAAAAAAAAAAAAAAGGTTCACCTTTTGATCATGTGTATGTACAAAAGTTTAATTTTAATTCCTAAAATAATTTATTTAATTTTATATATGAATTGCATTAATTGGTTAAGAAATTTAAGTTAGTGAAAAATATCATTACTATTACTATATAAGAGAATGGATGTTATCTCATCCTGAAAATATCATTAATTAAATTTTAAAAACTTCAATTTTGGAATTAGTTTTATAAACATGTATTCATCAACAAGCTATCAATACCACAAATGCAAATTAATAATGAACAAATATATTTTATAGAGCAAAAATAATTAAAGGCTATAGTTTTTGAAGAAATTAAGAGACATGAACAAATATAGGTATATCTACCTGGAAGATCCCAAGGTTCAGACTTGTTAAGATCAACAACTGCAACAGCTTTTGATGTGAATGAAGAATCAGAAATTTTCATTGTAAGATAGTTTGTTATGAGTTCTTCATCAGTTGGATGAAACCTAAATCCAGGAGGTAGATTTTCCTCCATAAATAAATTCCAATATTAATAATCTAATAAAACTATAGCTTATGATTATATATATACCCTAATGGTGAAGAGAAGAGAAGAGGGTATATATGAGTGATGTTCAAAAGTAAGATCAATTACATCACCCAAATGAGCTCTTATAAATGCTTCTCCACTTTATGGTTTTATAACTCACCCTTCTACAACAAGCTTTTTTCATTAATAAAAAATTAATAGTCTTCATATTTTTGTTAAATACATACATCTAACCCTTTGACAATTTTGATATATCTTTTAAATTACTACTCCTTGTATTAATATAGGGTATACATACATACACTTTCCCTAAATTATATTTGTCACCTTGACTTTGTCTATGTGATAGTTTTTTTTTTTGTCTACGTGATAGTTTTAGTGTCATATATTTAGATTAAATATTTAATTTGGTCACTAAATATTGGGGTCTAGCAAAAATAGTTGATGCACATGTATGAGTATTGCTGTAAACCTTGATGTACCAATTTTGACTCGTATTCATAAAAACAAAATATCGAAATATTAATGAGGCTCATATCCCTTTAATATTGGTATTTATAGAGACTACAATGATGCAATTTTTTTTTAAGAGACAAAAATAAAATATTTATATTAATCAAATAATCTCATCAGTACAAGTTGTGCCGAGAAGATTACAAAAAATTACAAAGAGTCAAGAAGTGAAAGAGAAACTAACAAGACTACAATGATTAAATTTGTAATATCAAAAATATACTTGAATAATGTAAAAAACACATTTGATAATGTAACTATACAAATGAAAGAACCTGAATATTTTTTATTCTATAATACATTTTGAAATATTATATGATATGTTTTATAATCTCAAGGACCAAATAAAATACTTACATATTTGTATATATTTTCAGTAATATAAAATGTGCAAATTTATGATTTTGTAGAAATTTATTTGGAAGACTAGTTGTATTACAATTTGTGCACGAGGGGGTTGAGTATATGTTACACTATATTTTACTAGTATTTTGGATATTAATAATGAATAATATATATTCTATGATCCTGTCCAACCACCTTCACCCATTTCTAACCACCATAAAACCATTCATGCTTAGTCCAATGAGAACATGGACTTATTTAACCATATTCTTTTATATCATTTTTTATTAATTTTCTTACACTTGTCTATTGTCTGCACCTCCACCGTCATCTCTCACAGAAATGTAAGGAAAAGTATATGTATATGATGTTAAACATTGTATTCGGTGCATTTGTTAAATATATTAAAAATAGAAATAAAATATAAGATAATATTAATAAAGATATTATTTTACACTTTCAATATATTGAATACACAAGTTTCAAAACAAAATGTTATTATTTATATGTGCTTAACTAGTGCACCGAGTGTACTTTTTAGAATTTTCCAAAAATTAATTGCATCGGTAGTTCAATTTTTTTTAAAAAAAATAATTGAAGAAAACACGTATTAAGCAAATTCCTAATTAAATAATGCATAGGCGGAAACAAGGCCCGGCCAGTCTGGACCCTGGCTCAGGTTTGGCTCAAAAAAATTGGTAATTTAGGAATTAATTTAGAACAAAATTGAAATTGTTGTTTAAAATTGAATTTTTTTATTAAAACTGAGATGATACTCAGACTTTTTAAATTTTCTGACTCCATCACTGAAATAATATAATTATATGTTTAACCAAAGTTTACTCAAATAGAAGTTTAGTGTACTCAAGATCAACACATTGAAAAAGATATGTATATACACAACGAAAAAATGTACTCAAGACCAATTCATACATAGCTAGTATTGAAGGGAGAAATCTTAATTATTTTTTTGTGTTAACCTCAGTGAAAAAAGTCCGATAATCCAAAGTTACTTCCAATGGGAGATAAATATAAATATTTGCAAAAAATGGTTTCACCCATAAATTGAAATCTTATTTTACAAACAATTCATTCTTTATTAGAGTTCGTTAAAAACTTTATCTTAATCACTTTGTTGGAGAAATATTAATCTAAAATCTGATGAATATAATTATATTTATATAGACTTAAATACACTTTGGAAAACCAAAAAATTCAGAAGAAGAAAAAATTGAAAACCAAAAAACTACATTTTAAAAACAAGGGACTACAACTTCAAATTAAAAAATATAGGAACCAAAAATTTCTATATAATTAAGAAAGAAAGAAAAAAAGTAGGAATTGAATTACCTTATAGAAATTTCATATTTACTATTGATATATTAACACTCTTTTTGTGAGGTGTGTGAGTGTGACTATTATTACCAAGTGGTTAAAATGGTTACCAAACCACAAGACTGTTTACATCTAAGGTAAGCATTTTTGTTTGACCTTTGTTTCACGTGTTAATCTTCAATTAAATTAAATCATCCTTTGCTAAATGTCAATCCTACCAAGAATTTAGTGAATCCTAGCTACGTAAACTGCACAATATAGTATAGTGTTTCTAGAAACATGCACTTTAAAGTACTATCTATATGCCAACAACAATGACCTTTTCAGTTTCGAATTTGTGGAACATTGGAGTTAGTCGTTTGGAAATAGTTTTAGCCTTTTTAATCTACTAGAAGGATTGAAGATGATGATGATGATGATTTATTTTTTTACTAAAAAACAGTCCCGACTCTGAGCTAAGGCAATGAGTGCGACGGCTTAAGGCTCATTATTTTAAGGGGCCCAATTTTTTTTATACCTACCTACTATTAAAAAAATCAATATTAATTATGCTTAAAAAAATGTTATTAGGCCTAAGAAATAAGTGTTATGAATAAGGTCCAAATATGTTTTTTACGTACTAAATAAAAAGTGATTGATGCCCAATTGGTAGAAAACATAATTAGGGCATAATTGGTAGGATAACCAAAATTGAATTCCGTAGAACAAAAAACAAAACGACGGTTGTGGTTAATTTCCTAAATTTTGCTTTCTTGCAAGGTATGTATGGATGCTATGGTTTTTTCTTGTTTAGATTTTGGTGTTGTTTATATAATATATACTCGTACGATAAATTGATAATTATACTTTAATAGCTTTTTCTTGTTTTAGTTTTTGTGTTCATAATTTTATTAAAGAATTATTTAACTTATTTTCTACAAATTGTTAATACTTAATAGGTTATTTTTTGCATCCAATTTCAACTATTGGATTTTACAAATTCTCGATCCGTCCCTAAAGTCAGCTACTTAATAGGTTTTTTTTGCTTATCAATGATTTTGCTTCTCAAAATGCTTGAAGAAATCACTTCTTATGAATTTTCGAATAAAAAGAATGTTTTTGATATTTTGTAAAACTTATTATGTATTAATGTTATTTTATTAAATGAAAGAATTTTTTTTTTCTTTATATTTGGCCTAGGGCCCATGAAATGTCAGGAACGGCACTGCTAAAAAATAAAAAGTTAAAAAGTCTTCAATTCTTTTTCTTTTAATGAAAGAATAGAAGAAATCAAGGAATCAGCTTAAGGTGTATTTGAGGGAATGGATTTAACGTAGTAACTGCTATATATAACAGTTGTCTGATCAAAATTGAACCGTGATTGTGATTAAAAGTGTAATAGAGTAGTTAAATTAATTAATTAAATCAAATTAATCAGAACCGTTTGTTTACATTTGAATGATTGAAATTTTCTATAGCGTAAAACTGCGTGAAAATAGTACTATAGACAATCCAGATCATGTATTTGTTGTATGAAAGTGTAACTTAAGACTAAAAATGGAGGATAATTCACAATAGTCCAATCAAAATATATATGGTTATTCAAGTTTGTGAAGATATGTATAAGGTTTTAAATAGCGGTCGCTGTCGCGTTAAGAATTTTGCGATTTCGGCTGTTATGGTTGTCACGTTACGAATTACGGTCATCGCGGTGTGAATTAATCACAATATCGCACAAATTTTAATGTATCGAAATTGCAATAGAATTTTTACTTTGGACGTATTTTTATTCAGGGACCAAAATGGTGGTTTCCCCCAATAAAAATTTCTAAATTGCAATAGAATTTTTTAATGAAATAACTTGAGGAGTTTCTAATTAATCCACCACAATATATCAATATATGCTTCAAAATATTATCATTGGGAGGTGGCCAAGAAATGTGAAATTCTTTCTTTGGGTTTCCAAAGTAATAACTAGAGCTAATGGTACCAATGTAATAATGACATGAACAAAGTTATCCACTATATTGTGGAGCTATGTAATAAAATCTTATTTTTCATCAAAAGTAAGCGGATTTCGTTCTTTCTAAAGAGATTAAATCATCACCATAAAAAGGGTTGTGCAATACAGATTGGTACCCATATAGTAGAAACATTGCAATGAAGTCAATCATAAAGAGCCTTTGCGGACAAGGCCAAAAAAAAAAAAAAATAGAGCCTTTGCGCTTATATAGGAGTATAACAATTGTAACCGTCAGCATGAGACCCAACATGGAGTGCGAGGAGCCATTGAGATTAATCCAATGAAATGAGGTGCGAGGAAGGTATTTGCCGCAGGCGGAACATGGGATCCCCAGTGTATTGCATTAGTGGCTAGCTTGTATAGGAGTAGAGTAGCCATTGAGGTGGTGTAGTAATGGATTAGGTCTATGATACATTGGGCTTTTATTGGGAGTTGGCCCAATCACGTCCTATTCTTTTGTTGTTCATAAGTTCCTCGATTAGGGATAATCTTCGTGTTGTGAGACACTAAATTTGTTCTTGTAGTTATATTCAAACATTGATTCACTATACAACAGAGTCTAATTCCTTCTACTCTTTGTCGGAAACAATGGAAAATAGTTTTAGGTTCGCTATTTTTAGCATCGCATTTAAAATTTACTCTTTAAAGTATAATAGTGGAGGTATCATGGTTCGAACTTCAGTCTCTACCAATTGAGTTATGCTCACGGAGACGATTTTTCTATCACTGTAAATATAGAAAGGAAATTCAAGTGAAAAGCAAATTTAGGATTCTTCTTTTTAAAAGTACTGGGCCTCATATATTTGCTTATTATGTTATTGGGCCTAGTGAACAAATATGGCCTTCTTATTTTCCTTTATTTGTGAACTTTATGAATTTTATCATGTGTATTACTGTAAGAGAATACATTATTATATTGGATAAATTGAATTATTTTTTTAACTTTTTTATACATAAGAGTTAGAGATTGAATGAACCTATGACTATTTATTTAATAAACTGAAGACACTTACCACTTTAATCAATTTATTGTTGATAATTGAATTCTTTATGTTCTAAATTAGACCTAAAGCTGATCCATTGTCAAGCACGACCCAATTCACTACGACGTCGAGCACAGCCCAAGAGAGCACAATATGATCCAATCGTGTCAGAAGGTGCACATTTACCACGTCCTCCTCAGCTGAGGACATATGGCCATCCAAACCTATCCATTATCCCTGATCAACGGAACACTTTGTACCAAAATATGAGCACGAACGGCTCATCCGTACTTCCACGTGACTTAATCAATTTTTTGTTGATAATTGAATTCTTTGTGTATTCAAACAAACAAACAAAATAAAATTATTTAGAATCATATTCATATACTATGAAAAACACACCTGCCTTTATTGAATTGATTACTCTCATAACATAATTGATTTTCTTATAAACTTAATTGATTAACCATACAAATGCATTGTTTTAGAATGTGACAAATGCATCTTTTCCAATCCTTTTCTAGCACACCAATTTGATTAGAATAGTGTGTCCACATCTAGCGGCGCAGCTTATTGCATGTAGTTTTTCATTCATATATAATTATCTAATATTTATCAATGATACATCAAGTATTGTTCAATGAAGAAAGTATGGAAAGCAAAATACACAATTGACATATTTTGCTACTAAAACCTCTTTTCATATTGTTCATTCCATATTATGATGAGAGTTTTACATCGATGAAAAATTGTCTAAAAATGTGTTTACATTTGGAAGACATTCCTCACATTACATGTAGATTTTGTGTAGTTATAGTTATGTTAAACCTATATTTTAAAATGATTTCAGAGCCTATACAAAATTTAATAGAACATTTGTTATCGAATCACTCAGGTCACATTCTAAATGTTTATTCCAAAACATGACAACATATAATATAAGAATGTATTTACAAGTGGGAAGTATTTTTCACTTTTCAAGTTGGTTTGATATGAAAGCAGATTTCATGCGGTTACTGCATACCGCAATAATTGATGCAAACCGTCTTATCAGAAATAAATGGTTGAGATCAAATTGTAAAATTAACCAAACTTATAACATAAATCGAAGCCGTTTGATCATATTACATGACTGAAACCACCTATTGCGTGAAGCTGTTACGGCAGAATCGGGTTATATTCAAATTTTAAAATTGAATGAATCATTGAGGTCATACATAAGGGTTTGGTCAAATAAATACACTAGTGACCATGTGCTCCTACTTTGTTCATTTCAGTGCAAAATAAAAATTGTGAACAACAATTAATAATCGGTCAAGCTTGATAAAGAAAAATAATTCTCCAAGGACAATATGTGTGCTGCTGCAATCTTTGTAGCTAAGTTCAATACAAGGATCAAGTTAATAGGGAGGGAGGGTTGCTAAAAACTAAAAAGCATTCACATTTATACGACATCTTTTTAAGGCCTTTTTAATTCCTTCTGATAGGCAACGGATACACTCAAAGCCTCCATTAAAGACATAAAAACAACTCTTCCCTGTTTTTGGCCAGAAGCAAAGACTTTTAAGTATATTTTAATTTAGTTGACAAAACACCTTTTATTTTGGGTTGCCATGATATTGGTATGAAGTTTCCACTGCCGTTAGCAATGACTAATTGCCATCGGGGAATCTGTGGGACACACAAGGTGAGTTCTCCTTCTTCCCTCCCAACTGAATTTTCTCAGTACGCATGAGCTAAAAATCGAACCTCTGACCACATGCTTATGGGGACCAAGTCTCTTACCACTTGGATCAATTCATTGTTGATTCTATTCGACTCATTTTAATCTGTTATAAAAATATTATTTAAATTATTTTTATAAAGGACTCAATTCAGTGACCAACCTATTGTAGTATAGAGAATAAAAATGTCAGAGACTAATTTGATATCGCTTTTTGTTAGGGTCAGAATTTGGACGCAAGAAAATTACGAAGGATCAAAATTCGATATTACTTTTTTTTTGTGGATGGATGAAATGAATAGTTATTGGAATCTCACATACATAAATGGAAGAGTTGGAATTTGAATTTCAATTATAATGTTTTAACTAACAATTTCAATATTTTTATTAGTTGAGGTAAAAGTTATGGATGATTATATTTCATTCTTGAGAGATATTTTATACATGCATGCACAATGCACATCAATCATTTAATTAAAAACTATCATGTGTATGCAACTTTTTGTTTCTCTAAAAATATAATCAATATCACTCTTTTTATAAAGTAAGTTAATATATATCTGTAATCTGTCTACCTATGCGTGTAGTTTGGTTTTGGTCTTTTTCTTTTGCTTTTGTTTTAATACATCATTAAAAATAAAAGGATCATGTTGTGGACCAGGATTTTATGTTACACTAGAGATAAACCCGTGCGTTGCACGGATTTGATTAAAATATATACTTAAATTATTTTTATAAATAATAATAATTGTGTTAAATGTATTTATATATTTTATATATATTTAAAGATTTCGTAATATATATATATATATATATATATATATATATATATATATATATATATATATATATATATATATATAGATTTAAATGTTGGATATACTATTTTAAAATATGATTATATTAAATATTAATGAAAATCAAAAATAAAAAGGTTGTTTAGAAATATGACATTGTTGTTCTATGAGCTTAGCTCAATTGATGGACATTTGCATTATTATGCAGGGGATCGAGCTGCTTGACCAAAAAAAAAAGAAATATGACATTGTTTATTTCTTTATATTATAATTTGTTTCTATTTTAAAAATAAATATGAATCTTTTATAATATTTCATAAGTTTAAAGAGTGTCTCATATTTTATTTTAATAGTGTAATTGTATAAGAATTTTTTTTTATGGGTTGCAATTATATAGTAGCAAGTAACTTTTGCTTTTAATTTTTTATGTATCACTTATTCTTTTCAATAAGACTTAGAGACATAGTACATATGTATTTGGTAACTATTTCTCATGAGAAAGATTAAAATAGGCCTTGGTTATAGAATACGATTCATATATTATAGATTTTTTTTATCATGTGATCTCGTTCTTTGAAATTAAGTAACAAATTAAATATGTATCTATTTACTCTTATTTATGCAATTTAAGGTCTCTTATATTTAATAAATATGTAATTCTTGTATTGTTATAAAAAAAATGCAATTCGTAAAAAAAAATGTAATTCTTGTGTTAACATATTGGCTTATTTTAAAATTTCTTCTCAAATATTCATTTGATGATGGTATTTTATTTTGACTTCATTAGCACCGATTTTTTTACCTTGTTGTTTGGTTTATGGTTTTTATTTGTTAAGTTTATTTTTGTTTCTTTTTCCTTTTTTAGTGAGGTATATGTCCCTTCAATTTTTTTGTTTGTTTTTATCTCTCTTAAATATTAGTAATTAATTGTAGTTTTTTGTTTGTTTAAATATTTAGTTTATTTTTATTATTATATAGGCTGGACTTTATTTGTCCCAATATATAAATTTGGATGTTAATTAAGGTTACACATACCATACAAATATATAATAAATATTTCTATTCCATAGTATCATATTTTTAGCCTATCCTAGAGGTAAAATTTAAATATTTATTTAGTGTGAGAAATAAATAATGCTTAAAAGAGATAAAATATGAGTGGCAAGTGTTAAATAGAGGTGTAGAAATAATTTTATAATAAGAATATGTTAAAATTTAGTAGAAAGTTGAGATAAATACTTTAAAAACATATTTATAGTCTTTTTTTTTTTACCTATTCATGTATCATTACACATGGAGTAATATTTAGTTAGTGTGATAATATAAATATAGAATTGTAAAAGTTAAAAACCATAAATTTTATACACGTTTTTTTGGTTTTGTATGTCTATAATTTTTTAGGAGATGTATCATCATTACATAACTCATGAATTTAAAAGAGATAAAATATAGTGGCAAGTTTACGATAGAGGTTGAAATAATTTTAGATGTGCAACATCATCACAATGGAAACCTAAGAGCTATGATTATATATGTGGAGATGTTTATATGTAAAAGACTAACTCTAAAAAGTTTCTGTCACTATTAACAATATGATTATATATTGGATATTTTTTTCAGCATATATCCGAAATAAAACATAAAAAAAATTAATTTAAATCTTCTAATTATGTAACAGATCAAGAACCTAAAGTAGACTCGAACAATCTCCATTGACTTACAACATGATCATTGTATCCCTCAATATTCCTGCAAATATAACCTACACAATAAAAAAAAGAAGGAAAAAAAACAGTGCTTACTTAGATGAGTATAAGCCAAATTTCTCATATCATATAAACATGCACCTTTATACCAAGAAGGATGAAATAGATATTTTTTTTTTAATATGAAAGAGATATACTTGTTGGCACATTTCACTATATATGATAATGCATGTGTAAAATGCAAAGAAGCGCATAGGATGTTACATATTTATACTAAGCAAAAATAAATTTACTCTTGTAAACATTTTTTCTTCATAATGTAACCAACACATTTTCTTTTTCACGGTGGTGTTCTTCGTTGAATTTTGAGAGAAAAAAATAGACACACGGTGAGATCTCAAAAAGTTCAAGAAACTAAATATTCTTCTTCTATTCAACCCTCTCAAAATAAAATTTCACACACTCATTTGTAAAAAGGGGTTGTACATAAGGCAATATATAGTGATAGAGCAAGGAGAATTTTAAAAGCTTGCAAATAAGTACTCAATGAAACATTAACATATAGATCCATCATTTCACCTCTCACTACAATTTATTATAGTGAAAGTTATAGAATTGTAAAAGTTATAGCCATAAATTTATACATGGTTTTCTTTGTAAGAATTTACATAACCAAGAACAAAATTTGATTAATTAATTGGGAGTTATATAATAAAATATATGTACAATGAACATAAAAATATATAAATATTAAGACTATTGATTTACCGTAAGCTTAAAAAACAATTATAATATTTAGTTTCATAATTCAATATTTAATTGAATTGAAGTTACTAAATTTTAGAATTTCTAGAGTTGTAGCAATTAAAATTATATATAAAACTTTGTTATTATATATTATTATTATTATCATCATCATTATTTATATTTATTTATTTAGAATAAGAATTATTATTTATTTATTTATTGTATAGAATTGTATGAAGCTTTTTTAGAGTGCCACATAAGCAAAATGCTTGCATATGAGCTATCTTGGAGCTTCCTTTTATAAGTAAAAGATGCTAAAATACAAGATATACAATCTTTTGATGAAAAATATAGTAGAAATTACTCTGTTATAAAATGAAAACTATGGTTGGTCATAGAAGACTAGAACAATTGGTAACAAACAGTTGGAAAAAAATTGCTCATAACATAAGTCAGTGAGCTAAATGATGGAGTTTCTTTTGTTTGTATTTGTGGAAATATATGATATAATTTTTAGGTACATTTAAATATTTTTTTGGTACATGAAATATTTTTTGGGACACGTATTATATATAAGGGGTTGTGGTTCACACTCCGCTTATTTATTTTAAAAAGGTAAAATTCTAGCCACTAATCTATCTGAAAAGAAAAAAAAATAGGTGTTATTGCAAATGAGGAGCACACAATTATAAAATCATGCACCACATAAATTTCTAAGCCGTAATGACAGTTTTGCCCTTGTGCTAACACCTTATAATTGAAATATGATGAGGGTAAAAAGTGAAAAACAATCGAGAGAAATAATATAACAAAGATTTTCACTAAAATTTTGTATTATGTTGACTCATAAAGAAAAAAGATATTATTGTGCTAATATATGTAAAGAAAGCAATCAATTCCACTTTTTTTTATAGGAGTTGCTTTGCTTAGTGGGTGAAGTACTTTGGTGTTTCAATTTGAATCTAAAAAAACTAGAAAGAAAAATGCCATGTTCTAAAGAAGAAGCTCTTATTAGACTCTTCTACAATTCATCAAGCTCTTTCAAACTTCTCTTCCTCTTTCTCTTCTCTTCTTCCACTTTGGTTATTAAATTCTTAAACTTCATTGGTAGTTACTCTTTATTCCAAAGGTTATTATTATTACTATTACACTTCTCTAATTTATTTTTTTCATTCTTAACTACCTTTTTGCTACACTGCAACATTTTCATCCTACCGCAATACAAAAAATCGGTTGTGAACTTGAAAAACCATTGCCGTAAGCTACGACAACGGTTTTCTGGCCGTGGTAAACTAAGGCGTTGTCTTAGCCTTTCGCAACGGTTTTTGTATCAAAAATAATTATACTTAGTAGTACTTATAATTAAGCTTCTACCTTTGTTGTTTTTTTTATAGGGATCAACAATATGAATATGTTTCTTCCGAGTATGATTACGAAGAAGAAGACGAACAAGAAGAAGAAGAAATTCGAGAAAATTATTGTTATGAAGATTCTTTTGAGAAAGATCATTTAGTAGCTGATATAATTTGTGGTGGAGAATCTCTTGTTTTCTTGCATAATAATATTAACAAGTCTCAAAGGAATCATTATTCTTCATCTTTTCAAGAAGAAGAAGAAGAAGAAGAAGAAGAGTTTATAACACCACAAGATAGCTTGATAGAAGAGTATGCAGAAGAAGAAAAAAATTCAACAGAAAGTTTATATGTTCATCAAGAATCACCAATTGTTTCAGATTTTGAGACAGAAACAAATGAAACAGAATTTCAAACAGAAGAAGAAGATGCTGATTCTGTTCATGATTCTGTTCCTGATTCTGTTCCAGTTGAAAACAGGACCACTTCTCCTATCACACTTAATCTATACAAAAGTGGTGACTTAGTAGAAGATATTGACAAAAATAATGATGGTAGTATTAACTTCACATCAAGCTATATATAGTTTGTTACATTATTCACATGCATCACTTATATTTCAAATCATAGAGTAACCTCTTTATCACTCACATTTCGTATCCAACATGACACTGACACATTTGATTATATTCAATTAATTCTTTTTTTTCAAACTATATATTATTAGTGTCCATGTGTCGATTTAGTATTGTGTTTGGTGTCTGTGTCAATGTTTCATAACATGCTAATTCTACTTATTTATTTGACAAAATGGTGTCTGATGTCTATGTTTGTGTCGGTGCTTCATATATACTAAATCGTGTTATACTTTTCTTTTTTTTGTAGAAGAAAATGTTGATATTGGAATTATTAAAAATAAGAAAGAGCAAGAAGAAAAAATTACAAGAGATGAGAGACTTTTTGTTATTGGTCCTACACAATTAGAGACAAATAAGAAGTTAATAATTGAAGAAAAAGATGATGAAGAAATATATGGTGATACAACAACTGTTGGTTCAACATCTAAAAGCTCTTCTGATTGGAGAAGCTCAATTCTTTGTAGAGATTCTGGAACTGATGATCCTTTTTCTTCATCAAGAGGAAGTTGTCTTAAATGGGAATCTTACACTGTTTTTCAAAAATATGATGAAGAAATGTCATTTCTAGAAAGGATTAGTGCACAAAAACTTCATGAAACAGGTAACATACTCAACTTTTAAGTTATTTGGTATTTCTTTGTACAAATTAATAAACCGAATCTCGCAACTTCAATCTCCGGTTGAATCTCAACAGTTGGATTAATCTAATAGCCAAAATCTAATACGATATTAGTAGTTAGATTAATCCAACAACTGAGTTTTGGCTGGAGAAACTAAAGAGGCAATAAGAGATTCAAGTTTTTTAATATGTACATATACAAAAACTTCTTCAATCAAATCTTGGTTGTTTGAATTAATCTAACAGTTGAGAGTGTTATATCTCGACTGTTAGATTAGTTCATGTCTTCTCCTTTGTATTTCAATATAATGATAAAATATTATTAGATTTTTTATAGTAAATAGATTAAATTCAAAAGTTAGTTATATTTTTAAGGATTATTTTTTTTTTAGGCAAGGATTGATTTTGTTACACATTATTAGTAACACTTTTAATTTATTTATATTTTTGTACAAGTGTAACACTTTTAATTAATTTCAGAGTCTTTGAGGTCTATTAAAGTATCTCCAAGGTCAATTTCCGAGAGAATTGTGTACAAATTTTCAAGTATAAATAAAAAGCCAGAAGATATAAGTCATAATCCATATCATGAATTGGAAGGTGCATATGTTGCACAAATATGCTTAACATGGGAAGCACTTAATTGGAACTACAAGAATTTTCAAACAAAAAGAGCTTCAAATGTTGATGTTGGTTGTCCAGCAACAATTGCACAACAATTTCAACAATTTCAAGTTTTGTTGCAAAGATATGTAGAGAATGAACCTTATGAGTATGGTAGGAGACCTGAAATTTATGCTAGAATGAGACATTTGGCACCAAAATTGCTCCTAGTCCCTGAATATAGAGGTACAATATTTTTACTTTCATGCATGAAAAAATTGCTACCGGACACTTCTATTAAAAAATTATTGTGAAAATTGATTTGAAATAATTTTTATTTTATTTTTTATTGGATGAAAAATTGAAGTCAAAAAATGTTAAAAATTATTTTATTTCATTTTTATTACTAATTTTTTATAATACAAAATTATTTTTTATCATTCACAACTACATAGGTGTCAACTCAGTGGCAAGAGTTGAACTATATAACCTCAAAAGACAGTTAAAATGTCATATGAGACTATTGTAAAATGGTTATTGGTGTCACCATTATTAATAATAATTTCTTTTTTCTCAAACTTTTAATTAATAAAATACTATTGTATGATATGGTCTTCTTTATCAATATAAAATTTTACACAATTTCATTTTTGTATAGTTTTGAATTATTTTATTACTTAATTTATTATAAGTTGTACAAATTTATAGATTTAAAAAGTATACAAATCCTATAGCTTAACTTGCAGAAATACCGAAACTGCTAGGTTGGACGCTATGACCATGGTTCAAACTCTTATCTCTTCATTTTGTGTGTGTAAATTTTCAATAGTTTGTCATTTTGTCTATCTACCAAAAAAAATATAGATTTAAAAGAAATTATCATTAATTGAATTTTCTCAAACAAAATTATCTCTAATTCTTTTATACTATTATTGATTAGAAAGTCACTTAATATGATATTAATTCTGACTAATAGAATTTTGTCTCACGTTTTCATTATACACTAATGGGTATTTATACAATAATATTGAGTTGGATCTAATTATTCTTTAACTAAATATAAAAGATACTAATAATTTGTACAATGAATATTTTTTTATTTTTTTTTGATAATGTTTGTACAATGAATATTAATTTTATATTCTAATACTGACTATATTTATTTTTATTTTTTGTGTTAATCAATTAAAGATTCAGATGATGATCAGAAGGAGGAGAATATTGGGTTTAACACTAAAATATCATCAGCTTCATTTCTTGTGATAATGGAAGATGGAATCAGAACATTCATGAATTTCCTAAAGGCTGATAAAGAGAAACCATGTCAGATCATTGCATCTTACTTTAGGAGAAATCAAAGAGGCTTGGTTGATCCAACATTAATCCGTCTTATGAAGAAAGTTAATCAAAAGGCAAGCTCCTAATTTTATATATCTATTTTAGTTTATTTTTTAAGGAAATTTATATTTATTTTATCTTTTGGTGCATTCCACATCATTAATCTCATATTTTATAGTACTATATTAGCTCCTAAGTCCTAACACTTTTTTGTCTTACACTCTTAAACCCCGTTTGGCCCGGCTTATTTTCTCCTTTTTTTCTTCTCCTTAAAAATAGTAAAGAAGGAAAAAATTGTGTTTGACTTCACTTTTCTTTATTTTTTACTTCTTTACTTTATTTCTCTAATACTTTTAAGGAGAAATAGTATCAAATATAATTTTATACTTCTTTATTTCGTTTAAGCTAAAATAAAAAGCAAAAAATAAGCCGGGTCAAACGGTGCCTTATATTATTAGGTGCTTCAAATATGAAATTTTAAAATGTTTCAATGTAATTTTGGTCTCAATTTTTGTTGATATTTAATTTTTGTCTCCCTATTTTTAAATATGAAACTCCTATTTTTTTAAAAAAAATTAAATATATAATACCACTAATTTTTTATTTTATTTTTTGGAGTCATGTTGAATAATGAGCTAACAAATTACAAGTTAATGTGCCGCGGGATGCATTTATGTGTTAAGGAATTCTTATTTATTTACTTTTAAGGTTATACAAATTTTTCTTTTCTTTTTTCAAAATAAGATTTTATTGTTATTTCATTATTCAACTTAACACATTGGTACAAATAAGCCAAAAATTCATTGGTGGTAAAGTTTTGTGAAATTTTAAAAACTAGAGATTATATTTTCAAATTTAGAAATAGAAGACTAAAATTGTGAATTAGCAAAAATAGAGACTATGCCAGAACTGACCCCCGAACCAGATTAAACTGGTGGTGAAAGCCAAAAAAAAAAAAATAGAGACTATGCTTAATAAATAAATTTATTTACTTATAATATTTAATTAATGTGTGCAGAAGAAGATAAAAGTTAAGGATATTCGTCGTTCACACAAATGCTTGAGGAAAAGAAAGTTAAAGGAGGAAGAAGAGATGGAGATTTTGATGGCATTGATAGACTTAAAAATTGTGTCAAGGGTTTTGAGAATGTGTGACATGAATGAAAATCAATTACATTGGTGTGAAGAGAAAAATAGCAAAGTTAGAGTCATTGATGGGAAACTACAAAGAGATTCCACTCCACTTTTTTTTCCATCACATTGACCCACAAAAAAGATTATTATTTATATAAATATTATATTACTTGATGAGTGGATGATGAATATGCATGAATGCATGAATGCACAAAGAGGAATATCCATAACATACTTTTTACTTTTTTTGTAAATATAGAATTAAAGAAAATTGACATGGACCCTACAAATCAAAGTGAAACATATGTGAAGTGGAATATGGAATTTATTGGGGTATGAAATTCATGGAAAGATGGGTAAAGGTGAAGAGATGATGTGTTATTGATGAATATTGAAAGTGAAAGACCAAAGACAAAGCAAGGTACAAGGTAGAGACAATATTAGCTTTTAGTTTTGCTTTAGCTTTTTTGAATTAGGGTTTATCTATAAGGTTTTTTATAGGTGAATCAAAAGAAGAATGAGCAAGAGTGAAGCACATGGAGTTCAATAAAAAATAGTCTTGCTCTCTTTTGCATAAAGTAGAGCACACGATAAAGGAATGGTAGGTTTAGTGGGTTTTTTTTTCTTAATTAATAAGGAAAGGACCAATTAGTTCTTGTTGAAAGAGAAAAATAAATGTATCAATCTTCAAAAGGACCACTTAGCTAGGATTTGTTGTAAAGCTACCACCAATTACAATTATATGTACTACTTCTTAATCACTTTCAAAAGATTTACTCACCATTTATCATTCAATTTTTTAGTTTGAACTTTAAAGGATATATATATATATATATATATATATATATATATATATATATAGCTTAGTACAAATTAATTTTAATTTGTATAGACCGGGTGAAGACTTTTTACATAATTAATTTATCATAATCATTTCTTTAACAGTAAATTGATCATAATCATAAATAATCATAAAAATAATCGTATTACTGTGAAAGTAATTGATTTTTCTGTTACAATAGAAAAGCAAAAGAAAAAAAAAACTATTGGCCGCGAGGATAAGCAATACTCATATTATATGTCATAAGCAGTAAATGGAGTTTAATCGGAGGAACATGAACCATCAATAGTTCATTCGTAGATTTGTTCCAAATTTGGCTAAATGCGCACATATTACCCTCTCTGAATGTATGACAAAGTTGAAAGATTCAATCATTGGTCATGTACTTTCTGACTTTAGCTATCTCATTTATGTAGTGATAAGTGAAAACATCCGCACGTTCTACCAAGTGAATGGTATGCATAGAATCATTGTAGCAAATAATGTTTCCGACATCTTTATCCCAATAAATCTCGATCCCGTGCATCAAAGCCAAATTTTAACATTAAGGATATTTGAGTATCCAATATTCCCATAAAACCTCCATTGGAGTCTTTGATTAAACTGCCAAACCCATTTCAATCTCGGGTTAGTTTTCGCATTACCACCAAATTGGCCTTTTCGCCGAGCAATAAGTTGAGGTTGATTGTTTCTAAACTTTGTACTTTATTTATGTGTAGCACTACTAAAAGCATGAGTAGCGTCACGAGGGAGTAGCATATCTAGCACACCAAATGGTCCACATGGTAATAGAGATTCAATACCAATCTTATCAATATTGTTTATAATTTTAATATATTCAGAGATCAATGTGATAGAGATTTACACTTCAAGAAAACAAAGTGATGGTTTGCCTAATAAGTATTTCGGATACTAAATAGTTCTAACTTAAAACTTTGATGATTTCTCTTCCAGTCCCCCGCGTTTCTTTTTCATCTCTTGGATTTCCTGTTTTGTCCTTAAGTAAAAAATTTGGTTTCTATAAACCGAATTTTTTTTGCCTTGAAATACAACTTTGGTTTCTAAAAACCGAAATTTTCCTGAAATTTGAACTAGAAAAATTTCGGTTTCTGCAAACCGAATTTTTTATCAAGAGAAAAATCAAATTTTCGAAAGGTAAAAAAGAATCGTGGGAGGCTGAAAGAGAAATTTTCTAAAACTTTCACCTAAAACTAGACAAGATCTCAAAATTTACTTTAGATCCACATCCACTTAGAGTTGGATTGGGCCGTCATCCCTTTGTTTTCTTAGTCTCTACTCACACCCCTTAGATTTTCGACTAAATCCTTTTCTCTTTTTTTTGATAAAAGAAATCACTCGATTTTTTTTTGTTTTCACCACCAGTTGAATCTGATTCGTTATGGCATTAAGTGATTTCAGCCCCCTCCCGATCTCAATTGCGGGGGATCGAACTGTGGTCCTCCCTACCAAGTTCATCGTCAATCACCACTGAACCAACTAACGATTAGTAATGAAATCACTCGGTTTGATTTTAGATAAGTATTTTAGTTTTGTTTTTAATTACAACTAGTAATGGAATAAACTCGTGTCCATAATAAAAAAAAAATAAGTATAAATCATGTGTCTAAACTCTAAACATAGAAATACTTTGTTAAACACTGACCTAAACAAAATGTATTTAGACACACTCATAAAAAGAAAAATTTTAATATAAATGAAATAAAAGATGTAACTAGTTTATTTGTCTTTTAATATTTTTCATTTAGGTTTGTGCACCTAAATTATTTTGATTTGAGGTTGTGTTTATGTAAGAACCAAAAATAAAATTAACACATTCTACCTAGGCCAGAAGTATTTAACCCATTAATTTTATTTTACTGAGTCATCATATCTTCATATCTTAAACCAGGTTCCACCCCAGGTTTAGACTTTAGAGGAACCAAAGTTAAGACTAATGACTATTTCAAATGTGTGCACCTCACTTACTTAAACACAAATAATTCAAGAGAATTATTTTTTTTTGGCCAAAAGGGTTAATAACTGTTCCATGATGAATGTCACTAAAATAAAGCTGAAAATTAAAATAAAAACTCTTATGATAATCAATTCAAACAACCATTATGAATTTAACAGATAAACATCAGATCAAGTCTCATTTGACGTTCGAATGATGACTCATTTCATATCCATACAGCACAGTGAATATAGTTCAGTTGGAATCCATTTAAAATTATGTTTCCTTTTAATTCACAACGAGCAACTACCATGAACCTTCGGCGCCAAGTGTTGGATTCTGGAAGGCCGAGAACTCCCAGTATGTTTTCAAAGAGAATGGTGGGTAAACAGTAGCACCTTCTTCAGTAATTTTAGATATCTGTAAATTCAACATTATAGATGCAGTAAATATCACAGTGCAAAAGATAACCCGTTCAATTCTAGCTGAATATTAATATTAAGAAGAAACCAACAACTGATGAAGGAAGCAAAGTCATTAAGTTTAGGGTTGAGTGCAGGTTTATAGTTAACCCGACATAACTTATTCAACAATATAATTTAACACTTAAGGATTAGATATAAAATTCGCAACTAATTGTCATAACTCATAATGACCACCAACACTATACAGAATGGATGCAGTAAAATAGTCGAAACTATTATGCGGATGCTGAAAAAGATGAGGTACCTAACACCTCCTAAACATGATCAGATCAGAAGACAACTATCGAGCAATTCACAAGCAAGCAACTAACATCTGGGTGTTATTACCTTCCAGAATAACTAGCCATTCACCAAATTATAATGAATCCCAAATGTACTATTTTCTCCCCTCTTAAATAAATTCCCCTCCATATAGGTGTTAACCCTCCCCTATTCAGTATTTATTTCTTTGGTTTGCAAAAATAAAGTTGAAGAGGCTTCAAGGCCCCAATATTAACATTTAGTCTTGTGGTTTTATCGCAATATTATTGCGGCTTCAAGGCCCCAATATTGACATTTAGTCTCGTGGTTCTATTGCAACATTATTGCTACTGCTACCATTACTCTAACTATGGAAGGTAGAAAACATCATCAATTCATTACTCTAAATTCACAAATTGTTTCTCGCAAGTATAATTCGTATATTTTGTTTTCGGCAAAGAAACCTGTCAAACCTTTCAGCTAAAAGTAGATACTAGAGCCATAACAATGTCAAATACAGATTTAGGTAACACGTGATGTAAGCTAGAAATTGCAGTAAAAAATGCCATCAATTGAACTTCCATACAAATGCTTTCATCTGAATCACATAATTCTTAAAAGGTATAAAATGTGATTGTTAAAACTTCTAACGGAAAAGTTAATGTAGATTTCTAAACAAAGACAGCATGTGGAAAAACTAAGAGAACTACAGATAACAATCACCACTCAATTTCAAACAAACAGGTCCCTTTGAAGTCAATTCATAATCCAAATCCAAATTATCAATTTTTGAACATGATCTTAAAAGATGAATGTAAGATATGGAAGTTTGAGATTCGAAAATATTTCTCCAAATGTAACACCTGGGCTGATACCTATGGGCATGCTAGCTAATCAAAGGTGAACCACTAGCAGAATATACAAAGAAGATTTCACTTTTTCACGTTAATAACATCTTCATGTACCACTAGCAGAATATACAAAGAAGATTTCACTTTTTCACGTTAATAACATCTTCATGTAGTATTTTGATGTTAAATTACTAGTATACTTTGATAAGTTATGGGGAGGGGAGGAAGAGAAAAGAGTAGAGCAGAGCAGAAAGAAAATGAAACGGCACAAACCTGAATCTTGTTGACAGCAGACCTATCACGGTACAAAAGTACACGCATGCACTTTTCAAGTAACTTGACACCTTCTTCAAATGTCAAGTTTTCATTCCACTCATCACGGAGAATTGGCCTAGCAAGATGATTTCCAAGCCCAGTTGCCACATGGTTGTCTTCGTAATTAATGCCAATCATGTTAACCTGGATAAGATACACAAATACAACAAACAAAAATCATCCAGCTGCCTCAACTCAACTATTTAGAGTGAATGACAAGATAACGTAAGGCATACCGTGCCAAGGTACTTCTCTCCCTTTTTAACACCACCAAGCACAAGTGAATTCCACAATGGATTGAACTTGTTGCGCCTATTATACATCACCCGAGTTAAATAGTTGTGCACCTCCTTAGGCCCCAAAGAATTCCCATCATCCCACATGTTGTCAACAAGGCTGCCAGTCAAAAGCAACAGTTATACAGGAGCGTTGAAGTTTTGTAATATTAAAATCAAGGGTAAAAAATACACAGATGGATTCTATTACGGTGTTTGAAATGAAGTAGATAATCAGCCAAACAAGTAAACTGAAGCTGATGCAGACTATTTAACTAATCACACCCATCTGTGCTTCACTTATTTGAAACAAGAATAATGCTAGGAACATACTCTCTAACACGCATTCCAACACACTTCTATTGGCTGAAATTAATATGGGTCCAATAAAAGTATGTTCGAGAGTGTGTTGCTAGCACTCATCTTTGAAACAATCAGTGCATAGGTAGTGAGATTTATTATTTTATTTAAAAAAAACAAAAATTACTCACATAAGCTCATCAAGGTAGCGCATAATCTCCTGAAAGTCACTTATTTCCCCACTAGCACCAAGAAGGGAGTGCTTTCCAATAGGCTTCAAACGCTCAACACTCTTGTACCGCAGTGTAGATCCATATGACCCTACAATTAGTTCATTCTATCCATCAATCAACATTGAAGTGAGACAAATACTTAAAATACTTCAATGAACTTTGCAGAGATGACACATTTACAAATCAAAATAAAAAGCTCTAAAACCGGCCCTTGTAAGGAAACAAAATTTATTTGTGCACGGCTTTTTTAAAAATTAAAACACTAATAAAGAAATTTCAAGAGAACTGGATTTAAAGCACTTGACTTGAGGATAAAATAAAATCAATTAAATACTACATTTGAAATTGAAGGGAGCAAAATATAACCACGATAGTAGGAAAGGTAATTAAAAACTAGAACAAACTAAAGAATGAACAAGAAGCACATAATTTTTTTTACTACTGAAATACAAAAAAAAAAAAAAAAAACAAATTGCAATTGAAAATGTGAAGTTAACAGAGAGAAAGCATGGTGTTAATATGAATTGAAGAGGTTTAGCATCAGACCTCCCATATCAGCGGCCATAAGAATCCCATCTTTGTATTTGATAGCAACGACAGAGGATCCAGTTACATATGGGTACCTAAAAATGCAAAATCAAAATTTAGGGCACAGAAAACAAGCAACATATACATTTAAGACTAATATCAAATTGAATGTCACAGAAACCCTTAATATGAACTGAAAGAGTATTAATGAATGAAGAGGAAGAATGCATACAGAGTTCTCTGGGATTCAGCTACAGAGTCCATTGCAACGACGAATGATCCAGTTAAGTATGGGTACCTAAGGATGTGAAATTGATAGTTAGGGCACGACAAACGAGACAGCATATACATTTAAGCTAGGTTGTCAATTGTGCCGCTTTAGCACGGATTCACATTTGTCTGGTGTGTTGCATTTTGCGGGGGCAGCAACACACTAGACAATGATATGCTAAATCCAATCTGAAGAACATATCTTAGGAACATAGACAGTCACTAATCTATGAATAAAACAATGCTTTAACAGAGGAAAAAACAAACAAAATAACAACACCTTATACTTTTAACATAAAAATTAACACTAAGATTCATGTCATTCATGTCAGGTTATATATCAATGAAACCGAGTAATGGAGTATAACCATCACTGCAAAAAAAAAAAAGCAACAAAAGAAAAACTGTTTTTTTCAAGTGTTGAAAAAACAGATCAATTTCACTAAGCAAGACACCTCTTTTGCTCACCTCTAATGTGTCATAAACACAAACTTTGAACATAAAAAATTGTAGACATACATTAAGATCAAGAACAAGTTATTGTATTACAAGCCCAGAAAACTTATTCCAATAGAAAAGACAACAACATAATCCATTCAAATTTCAAAGATAACTGTAACTTATCACAAAAAGCATCAATCCTTATTTTGTGTTTCGAAGACTAACAAAACAGGTTGGGAGGCAAAATTATAATTTAGTTTTAATTTTGCAGGATAAGTGCTTATGTATAAGCCATTTCTATAATAAAAGATAAAATAAAGTTAAATTATTTCCATATAAGCTATAAGCTGTTTTAATAAACTATCTTGGAGAGCTTGTGAAAATAACCTAATAACAGCTTATGGGCACGTCATAAATTGTTTTCATAAGTTGTCCAAAATAGTCTCACAGCTACTTATTTCAGTAGATAAGCTAAAATAAGTCAATCCAAAAAGACTATATTTACAGATTCAAAATTCTAAATATAATCCAATAACTTAGAAGAATAAATTTTTAGTCCCCTGTTTGGATAAACAACTTAATTTTCAGCTTATAGCATAAGATGTATAAGCTATTTCTATAACAAATCTATTTTCATAAGCTATCTTGGAGAACTTATAAAAATAAGCTAAAAACAGCTTATTAACATATCATAAGATGTTTTTATAAGTTCTCCAAAACAGTCTCACAAAACTTATGCCAGTAAAAAGCCCCAAATAAGCCAATCCAAACAGGCCCTAAGGGGTTATTACTCTTGCATACACCTCAATTTCTATCAGCTCTGATAATTTCTCATCAATAGTTTACATAGCCAGGTTCTAAACTTGCTTCAATAAGTATACAACATTAAAATGAGAATGTAATAACACAATCACAATCGAACTTTTTCGGTTGAAAAACAAATAATTGAATCACTAACACAAAAAAACCTAACCTATGTGAATTGAAAAAAGATTCATTACATAATTAATTGTTGCATTAATCAAATTATTAAGAAAATTCAACACAATCACAAACAAAACGCACAAATCAAATACATATAATTGCATATTATACTAAGTTAGGGTTTATCGAAAATCCCAAAAAGGGAGAAATCTGGACAGAGAAACAGCGAAGAATGAAAATAGAAAGAGAATGAAGAAGACGAAGAAAGAGAACAGAGAGAAGATACCTTTGAAAATCGCAGTGTGATTTTGAATCGCAGTGTATTTGTGATTTGTTTGTGAATCGTAGCTTAGGAAGAAGAGAGGGAGTAGAAGTTTTATTATATAAATATTTAACTTTAATTATAATTTATTTATAATTAAAAAATTAATAACTTAGGGAGAAAGAAACTAAATAATTAGACTAAAGTTGATAAATAAAATTTGGGAAATCTTAACATGTGCCCCTTAAAGGCAAATGTTAGGAATACAAATATGGTAATATTTTTTTGTAATTTGTGAATTGTACCTTTTAAACATTAAATTCTCATGCTATTAAATGCAAATTTCTACTTTAAGATGACTTAATATGTGCCCTAAGGGCACAAGTTAACATGGTCCATAAAATTAACGGCACAAGTTAGGGTGCATAAGTCATGTTTATGCACCGTGCATAAATAGCTAAAATTGCTTAGTGCATCCCCAGATTTCTAATGCACCCCCAAATTGCTTAGCGCACCCCTAAATTTTTAAGGGATGCGCTAGAAATCTGGGGGTGCCCTAAGTAATTTGGGGGTGCATTAAGCAATTTTCATTATTTATGCACAGTGCATAAGAATTATACACCATAATCACTCCAGATTTATAGGACACCGCCCAGATTGCTTAACGCATCTCCCAGATTTTTAGGGGGTGCGCTAGAAATTTGGGGGGTGCGCTAAGCAACCTGGAGGGTGCAATTTTGGGTATTTATGTGCGGTGCATAAACATGACTTATACACCATAAGTTATGCCACATTCAACATTGTGGAGGTTTCTTCTAGTTTTGTAGATTTAATCTCTAGTTTAGACATGTAATAATATTAAAATTTGAAAGTGATTACTATCTATTTGAATCTCAAGTCTCGGTGAAAAAAAAATTGTCAAAAAAATAAAAAATTTGATGAATTAGTCTATGCAGTTATGCGTGGAGAATATTTAATTTTTTTCAAAGAAAAAAATAAATTTCATCATAATTGTTGTGGATAATACATAGAAATCTATTTATGTGGTTTGTTTTAATTAATTGATGATAAATACTTGCAAATTATCAACAAGTAGTGTAAGTCTCACCAAAATAAAAACTTAATAAAAAAATAAAAAAGTCATTTTGATTAGCATTTGAACGATGAAGGCGATGGACTGTAATTGCAAAGATCAAAGAGAGTTTTATTACATCCACAAATCCTAGTTCAACTGGTATAAATGTCAAAATTGATAGTGTCGGATGTTGGAGTTTGAACTTCAAATCCTCCATTTTGTGTGTGTGAATTTCTGATTATTTATTATTTCATTTATATAAAAAAAAATTCATTACGGAATGACCACAACCATCAAATAAAATTTTCTTACCGCAAAAATTATTTATGTCAAAATCACTTTTTTTTCTTCGAATAATCTAATAATTAAATTCGCCACCTGATTATTTTTAGATTATAATTATTTTAAAAAGCTATAACAATATAATGCAATATTTATAAAAGTGGTTATTTTTATAAAAAAAAAAAAAAAAAAAGTTATTGTTTTCTAAAAAAAACTATAGCAAACGGCTTCGGCTCTTATGTTTTTTTTAGCCTCCCTAAAATTATTAAAATGCTCCTTTTATTATTTAACTTCCAAGTATAGTTCACCACTTAACATGTGAACATCTCTTATACATAATTTTCAAAAAAAAAAAAAATCAAAATTTTAAATTGTTATCTACTTGATAGAGAAATGTGTGCGCTACTTAATTAGCAAACACTCTCTATACATAAAATTTTCAGGATTATATATCGTTCTCTACTTAAATAGAGAACTATGTTTGCTACTTAAATAGTGAACACCTTACATACATGAAATTTTCAGGATTTTACATTGTTCTCTACTTAAGTAAAAAACTATGCTGCTACTTAACTAGCGAACACCCTATATACGTGAAATTTTATAATTTTATATCATTCTCCACTTATCATGCGGACATCGTTATACATAACATTTCAAAATTTTACGTGCCCATAACCTATAAGGTGAAACTTGTTTTTACTGAGAAAATTTCATATTCTTAAATTATTTATGTTTTTCAGATATTGATCTTCCTCGATATTCTTGAGCTGATGTAAAGTTAGTCATTATAGCAATATCTTGCATCACATTATCAAGAAAGTTCATTTCCAAGAAAGTTGAATGGATAATTCCTTCTACTGCAAAGGATTGAAAATTAATTATGGAACCATAATGATCACTTGAGGGTAAATTTTGTACCTGAAGTCTTCATCAACGACTTATTCAAATCTCCTATATATGTGACTCTGAGCAATTTGAAGGCTATAAGCCTACACTACAAAATCATATCTACCAAGTTCACAACTCTCTGTTTATATCTATGAATATTTGAAAAGGCAAAACACTTAGATTGTATTCTTACGAACTTGTAATCTTATAATATTTAAGTAGTTTAGCTACTATGTGCTTAATTGTAAAGCTTACCACTCTTATGAGTCTCAAGAGTAAGCAAACAACAAACGAGGAAGTTTTAAAAGTCCTCAGATGTAAGGTACTGGAAGTCTCTTGGCCAATAGTACCTTAAGCAAGGAAGTTTTATTGCTAGTAGTGTCTTAAATAAAGGATTCTTAGAATCAGTAGTATTATAAACAATGAAAACTTGGGATCAGTAGTAAGCAGAGAGTCTTGTACTTCGTGTCTAAGTTATTATAATTTTGATGATTACAGTGTTAAGCCTTCTAGTGTGAGAGGGCTGGACGTAACCCTAGTTACAGATAAATCAGTATAAATTTTTTTGTGGCTTCCTTTTTCTATCTACTCTTAATTTGTCTTTTATTCAAATAGTTTTATCTTTGTATTAAGTTTTTAAGGGTCCGTTTGGTTCGAAGTTTTTGGAGGGGAGGGGAGGTGAGGGAATATTTTAAATTTTGGAGAAGTAATTTACTTTTTTACTCTTAACCTTATAAACTCAAAATAAGGATTAAATTATAATGGATATATTACGTCAAAAAAAAAAATTAATGGATATATAACAAAAAAAAAAATCTAATGAGTAGAAAACCTAAATTTTTTTTGTTGTAAAAAAAAAAAACCTAGAATTTTAATATTCCAACAAGGATAATTTTGAATTTTAATAAAAAAAATGAGGGTAATTTTGTCAACATAATAAATCCCTCCCCTCACCTCCCCTCCCCTCCCCTCCTTCTCAATTGAACCAAACAGACCCTAAAAGGAAAAAAAAAAAACACAATTTAAACCTGTAACACCCTAAATTCCCCAACATCCAATTTAAAATAAGGGTCTTGCTAACGAGTGCCCCCAGAACACTCTTTAAGCATTCCATCTAAAGAAATTTTTTATTCAAAAAATTGAACATTACAATTTCCAATGCGTTGACTTTACGCATTCCCGTAAAAATTCTATAAAAACCTTACTAATTAAGGTCTTAAAGAGTGCCCCGGGGGCACTCGTTATAAAATTTCACATATGGTGTGCCATATTTACGTCTAAAAACAATCATTAAATATTTTGGTTTTCACCACCAGTTTAATCTGGTTCGGGGGTCAGTTCTGGCATCAAGTGGTTCCAGCCCCCTGCCGATCGCAGTTGCGAGGGATCGAATCGTGGTCCTCCCTACCAAGTTGAGCGCCAATTATCATTGAACCAACTAATGATTGATCAATCATTAAATATTTAGAAACACACAATGCAATTAAATAAACTTCAAAATATTATTTTGAGGGTCTGAAATGAAGGACAATCTCAAAGAAGAATAATCAAAGGTTCCAAAATTCCAAATTAAATAAACAGCTGAAATAGAATAAGTAGTTCGACCCCGATGTTACACTACCAGAGTCACTCTATATTATTGATGACCGAAAAGAAAACAAAGACAACTACTAATGCTATCTTAAATGAAGGTGTGAAAAACACAAGAAGGGGGAGTTGAATTGTGTTTTGGGTAGTTTGAAAATTTCTTCTAAGTTATAGAAACTTATCAGAGTTTGCAGCGGTTTAGAAAACAAAACACAATCAAAAATAACTTTGAAGGTAGAGAGAAAGAGAAAGATAGAGACAGAGATTTTATACTGGTTCCTCTCACAAACCGAGAGTACGTCCAGTCCTCTTGTACTACCAAGAGAGTTCACTATAATCACAAAAGATTACAGATGCTCAAGCACACTTACAAGAGACTTCCAATGCTCAAGTATACAAACAAGAGACTTCCTAATGCTCAAGCACGCAGGCAAGAGACTTCCAAATACAAATATAAGAAAAACAGAATCTGAACAAATGATATACAAATCAATGTTCAGTTACAAAGAAATACAACTTCTGATACAAGACTTAACTTAGAATCTTAATACAAGAATTCTAAGGTTCAACTAATGAATTAACAGAAGCTGAAGCTGAAGTCTTGGATTTGAATATGAGTTCAAGTTGTATTTGAAGTTTTAATGTTTTAGGATGATTTTGGCAGAATAACAGCTCTTTCAAATTGTTCAAAGTATCGTATCCTAAAGCTTCAAATCTGCTCCTATTTATAGATGAAGGTGGAGCGCATTTGATTTGAATTTGATGCGGTGAGATTGTGCCAGCTGTAGATAGTATCATTCTTAACCAAATCAGGTAACCTTGAATACGATCAATCTTGAGGATAACGTTTTAGCCAAATCCGGTAAAGAGTTCGTACAATAGTACTAACGTCACTATTCTGTGGATAAGATTGGTTTTCCAGCTTTTGAGTTGTCAGATGATGATGAAATATAATCATTGTAGCAGAGAATGTTCTTCTGAAAAAACGGCCTTCACTGCAAGTATCAGAATCTGATATAATTAAGCACAGCTTCTGATGACGTATCCTCTGATATGTAGCTTCTGACGAGACTTGACATAGTATCTTCTGATAAGCATGTTCTGGTCAGAGTTTGCTTCCCATTTCAGAGCCTCTAGTGTACTTATAGACAATATAAAATTTTAGCTTATATATCTGCACACTAGAGTAGATAATTAGTATACCCTATTGTATATTAATACTTTTGTAATCATCAAAACTTAATTGAGTCATGTCAGAACCTCTTTTGTTCCAACAATCTCCCCCTTTTTGATTGATGACAAACCAAGTATTAATTTACAATGGTTGTTGATTAATTACATCATGCTTCTCTTAGGTTTATGAGTTTTGCAAGTTCCCCCTAAGTTCAACAATGATTAATTAAATCAGTTTAAAAATTTTCATTTGAATTTTGAACTAGACTTATACACTTGACTATCAGAGACTAGGTTTGCAAGCTCTCCCCCTAAGTCTGATACTTATAAAAGAAAATTGCACTCTTCTCTTATATGTACCATGTATAATAAGTTCAGATTTCAAATAGAAAATTTCCTTTATATAAGTCAGAACTTAAAAAAATTATAAGCAAAAAAAAAAATTTGGAATATTTGGCTTCAGGTATAGCGTTCCAGAAAATTAATATACTCTTACTCCCCCTTTTGTCATTAAACAAAAAGATAACAAAGAAACGGACAAGAAAATAAATGAAAAGTTTGAAAAACATGGTCAAAGGGAGTTTTTCAAGACAGTCAATGTTTAAGAAAGTGGTTACAACTACATCAAATAAATGACTTGCCGTAAATCCATAAACATGTCTGTTTTGAAATCCTATATAAAGACCAACCAAGCTTTGTCATTTCACTCAACACTTCCATTTCAAGTTGAAAAACAACAATGGAGAAGGATAGAAGAGTGATCGAGAGTAAGAAGTCACAGGAGAAGAAGAAGAAGAAGGTGAAGATTCAACAAGACTCAGAGTCTAAGAAGAATCTTCAGAAAAAGAAAGTATCAACTTCTGCTCCTGTCAGAGCCAATTATCAAACAAGATCCAAGACCAAACAACAAGAGTCCTCATCTGAGTCAGAATCTGAATGGGATTCTGACTGGAAGGAATTCTTGAGTACATATGTTCCTCCTAGGGAAGATTACCCTTCTTCTCCCTCTGATTCTAATAGACTAGATTTAGAACTAGCTGTTTCTGATGTAGAATCCAAGTGAAAAGATGGATAAGAACTTATGTAATCAACAATTATTAGTGGAATAAAACTCTTTAATTTGTTTTGGAATCTTGTGTTTTGATATTTGTCTCAAAAAAAAAATTTGCATGTATGAATATAGATAACCAAATAAAAAAAATAATCAAGATAAAAACAGATACTTGAATATTTATCAAAATAAATGAGTTCACAAAATATAATAACCAACAGAATCTGAGAATAAGTTACAAAATATAAAATGAAACAAGTGCATAGATTCCTAAGGTTGAGGTGGAGGAAGAGGGGGTAGTCTCTCATTGATGCTTTTGAGAGTCTCAAGAATAGAAGCTAGGAAGCCAGCATGTACATCAACTTTTTCTTTCAGTTTTTCTTGATCATCTCTCATCAGAAGGGCAAACTCTGGTGCATTCCTTGCCAGATTTTCAATCCTTGCCTTTTCAGCAGCTAGTCTTGCCTCTTCTGCTAACCTAGCTTGCTCTCTAGCCAGAGCCTCTATCCTTTCTTTTTCCAACCTTTCATCTTCTAATCTCTTCCTTTCATGCTCTTCAGCTTCTTTTTCTCTTGTTCTGCCTTGAGTCTAGCCAATTCATTACGAAATTTCAATTCTTTCTTGTAGGAAACTCTGATTGCCCTTATCATGTTTTGCAGTCCAACTTCCATAATCTCACATTCCTTATCAATTTCTGTTGTCTCAATAGATTTATTTGGAATAGCATTTTGGATTCTTCTGATATTCTTGTCAACAGCTTTCAGCATTTTAGTGATATCCTCTTTGGTTTCATCAATAGGTTCATTTAGAATCCTAGAGGGTAAGAAAGGAGGGACAAAAATGCAATCATTTGAGAGTTCTTGCATCAGATTATCAGGATTGGTAATGTGATTTGGAGGTGGTTGTTGGTTGTTTGGTAGAACCTCAGTAGCAGTGTCGTCCGCCACTAGTTGTGGGGATTTTTCAACATTGATTACTGGGGAGGTATTTTTATGAGAGGCTTCAGAGTTTGGAATAATAGTCTCATTTGGTTCTGGGGATTTGTGAGAGTCTGAGGTAGGCATTGTGTGTTCAGAGGTTGGTGGAGGTGATGGAGGATTGTTTTGGTTATTTTCTGGAGGTGGTGTTTGTGGTTTGTGTTGATCATCCTCTAGATTTTGTGTTGGTGATTTTTCTTGAGTGTTTTCTGGTTGTCTATCTTCAGATTCTGGTGTAGGTTCCAGAATTGAGATAGCCTTGTTTGTGAGGGATTTTTCATGAGGTGGGGAGGGTGTACGATCAGAATCTTCATTCACAATTTGAATGACTGGTGCAGTACTTGTAGAAGCTTGTGCTGCATCATTACATATATTATTAGCTTGAGATTCTGATGGGTTAGTTTGAAGAGGGTTAAACTGCTCTGATGATGGTTGATTCTTAGAAAGAGTGAGATCTTTCTTAGAATTAACTCCTTCAAAAATCTTATCAAAAGCATGTTTAACTTTGATTTCAGAAGGATATTGAAGTCTTCTGAAATAATCTCTAAAAGCTGAGCTGCCTCCAATAAAATTAGAAAACTTACCATCAGCCATTCCATACATAGTCTGTTGAGCCAGCACATCGTCAGGAGTGTTTCTTGGAGGAAGTTTGGAGTACATGTCCTTAAAAACTTCAGGGTCAATCCCACAGTCATAACTGTCCTTCAGAGTCTCTTCCTTCTTCTTCAGAGCCTGAACAAGTGCAATAGCATCATTCTTTAAAGCTTCTTCTTTATCCTCATCAGTTACTTCAGGCAACACTAATTTTCTCCTCCTTGAAGTCCTAGGTCCAGTATTCTTTGAAGTCTTAGCAACCTTTTTCTTTTCAGCATCTGCAGGACTCTTAACAGGTTTTCTCTTTGCAGTTATTTTGGTTGGTTGAGCCAAAATTCTTGCTTGCCTTACAGTCAGTTCCTTGGATTCTCCAGTACCAACATCAGCTCCTAAACTTTTCAAAAATTCAGCATGAGCTTCTACTATCCTTCTAGCATTTCTATCACTCACATGGATGAGCCTACATTCATCAATGTTTTCTTCAGATTCTCTGAGTAACAGAGGGTGTGTAGGATGAACAACCTTTTTGCCCTTTAACAGGTGTAGATACCTCAGATTAACACTATTGATGATTTTAGAGCTGATCAGATAAGTACCATACCCAGGGAAGAAAGGTTTGACTGCATCCATTAGACCACACTGAGCAAACATGTGACTTAGTAATCTCCCATGACGAATGATAGGTTTGCTTTAAGTTATAGATTCAGCAAGATGATTGAAGATTAGTTTACCAATGTCAACAAAGTTTCCTTTGCCAACATGGAATGTAAAAAGCTTCTGAATGGTGGAGATTTGATCAGTACCACCAAGTTTGATAAGGATACTATTGATAAGGATTCTGTAGATAACCTTGCTTATGTCTTTCCATTCAGTCTTGTCTTCAGGATTTACTTTGGGTTTGAATAAGAAATCATCTACGTCTTCTGTAACAGAGTCTGTAGCTTTGAAAATTAATCCACCCTCTGATAGTTTCAGAGCCTCATTGATATGATCTTCTCTGAATGCAATTCTAAATCCACCAACATAAGATTCAATTTCTGTAGATACAAATGGTTTCAAACCCATCTCAGCAGGAGTTTTTCCAATTAACTCAGGCTTTTCTTTAGCCATATCAACCATTCTTTCAAGATATTTAGCCTTGGTGATTACAGACGCCTTCATCCAAAATTCATTGATAACTTCACCATAAGTTGGTCCATTCAACATATCAAAGTAATACATCATGTTTTGCCTTTCAAAGCGAGTCTTAACTTCCGGAAATCCATTTACCCTTAGACTCTCGAAGTCTACAGGACTTTCTATGGTGAAGGTTAGGTCGTCATAGTTATATGGACGTTGATCTTTTGCAAACTTATTTGGAATGGATTTTGCAATGTCGATTATACAATCTTTCGTACTGATTGAAGCCATTGATGGAGTTTGGGGTTAGGGTTTTGCTAATATTGAGAGAGAGAAAGAGATATTGCTTGAGTTTTAGAAGAACAAAAGTGTGGGTTGTGAGAGTGCAAAAAAGTGTGAATGTGAAGAGTTGTGTGTTTAAATAGAAAGTTTCGCGCAAAAACAAATACAGACACATAGGGGTAGCAGAGTCTTTTACCTACTACAAATAGGAGTTAGAACGCTGATCATCATAAACCAACTTCTCATTCCACTTGCATCAGAACACGTGTATTAAAAGTTTATTAAATAACTGACACGTAAGTTAAGAGAAAAACGAACCGTTTTTACAAAAGATTTTTACTTACGCGCCAGAGCCATCTCCTTTTCAGAGTCTGATAGTACATCAGAAGATGGTTTCATCACAACTTCTGATACAGAAAGTTCTGATGTCCTCAGCTTCTGATAGCTATTAGATTCTTACAAAAATCAATTTTTCACCAGAGTCTTAGCTATTCAGGGATTTCCATCATATTCAGATTCTTTTTGATAAAATCAAAACGTTCAACAGCCAAGGGTTTTGTAAAGATATCAGCCCATTGATTTTCAGTTTCAATGAACTTAAGATCAATTACACCCTTTTGAACATAGTCTCTGATGAAATGATGTTTAATCTCAATATGCTTAGCTCTTGAGTGTAAAATGGGATTTTTGGAAAGGTGGATAGCTGCAGTATTGTCACAATATAAAGGAATATTGCTACTGCTTATTTGATAATCTTCTAATTGATATTTCATCTATAGTAGTTGTGTACAACATTTTGCTGCTGATATGTATTCAGCTTCTGCTGTTGACATATCTATGGTGGTTTGCCTTTTACTTGCCCATGAAATCAAATTCTCACCAATGAACTGACAGTTTCCACTGGTGGATTTTCTTTCAATTTTATCACCAGCATAGTCAGCATCACAGAATCCAATCAGCTTGTAGTCGTTGGATTTCTGATACAGTAATCCAATGTTACAAGTAGCTTTCAGATACCTAAAGATTCTCTTCACAACAGTGAAATGAGATTCTCTAGGATCTGATTGAAATCTTGCACACAAGCATACGCTGAATAAAATATCAGGTCTTGATGCAGTTAGATAGAGAAGAGATCCAATCATACCTCGATAGAGCTGCTGATCAACTTTGCCTTCAGATTCTTCTTTGCTTAAGCTTGATGTAGGATGCATTGGAGTGTTCATAGGTTTGCAATCTTCCAAATTGAATTTCTTCAGAAGATCTTTTATATATTTTGATTGATGAATGAATGTTCCTTTCTTTGTTTGATTTATCTGAATTCCAAGAAAGAACTTCAATTCTCCCATCATGCTCATCTCGAATTCATCCTGCATAAGCTTAGAGAAATTCTTGCACAGAGTGGCATTAGTTGATCCAAAGATGATATCATCAACATAAATTTGAATGATCAAAATGTCTTTCTTTAGTGTTTTTCTAAATAATGTATTGTCAACTTGTCCTTTTTCAAAACCATTGTTGACTAAGAAAGTACTCAGTCTCTCATACCAAGCTCTGGGAGCTTGTTTGAGTCCATAGAGTGATTTCTTTAGTCTAAACACATGATCTGGATTTACTAAATCCTCAAATCCAGGAGGTTGTTTGACATATACTTCTTCAGAAATAACACCATTAAGAAATGCACTTTTAACATCCATTTGATAAAGAGTGATATCATTGTTAACTGCATAAGATAAAAGTAACCTGATTGCTTCCAGTCTTGCTACTGGAGCATAGGTTTCAGTGAAGTCAATTCCTTCTTGTTGACTATATCCTTGTGCAACAAGTCTTGCTTTATTTCTTGTAACTTCACCTTGCTCATTCAATTTGTTTCTGTATACCCATTTTGTTCCAATAATGTTATTGTGCTTAGGTTTGGGTACCAGATCCCATACATCATTTCTCTTGAATTGATTTAACTCTTCTTACATAGCAACTATCCAAGCATCATCTGAGAGAGCTTCATTCATTGTCTTTGGTTCAATCAAAGATACTAATCCAAACAATGATTCTTCATCTCTGAAGTTTGACCTTGTTTTTCTTGGACTATTCTTGTTTCCAAGGATAAGCTCTTCAGGATGTGATGATTTGTACTTGAATGTATTTCTTGGAATCTCTGTTGCTTCAGAGTTGTCTTCATTTGTTTGATGTTCTTGAGCAGCATCAGAAGGTGTAGCTTCTTGAGTTTCAGAGTCTTCTACAGGTTCTATGTAGTTGTCATACTCTGGAGCTTCATCTTCTGATTCATCAGAACCTGACAAATCTTTAACAGGCTCTGACTTTTTATCATCAGGCTCCTTATCATCAAACTTTACGTGCATTGATTCTTCCACTGTATTAGTTTCAGAATTATACACTCTATATGACTTATAGCGTTCAGAGTATCCAATGAAGATACCCTTACATGCTTTAGAGTCAAATTTCTTAAGATGGACTTTATTATTTAGAATGTAACATGTACAGTCAAATTGATGAAAATAAGAAATATTGGGTTTTCTTCCCTTAAAGAGTTCATATGTTGTTTTGTTCAAAATAGGTCTTATATAGATTTTATTTTGAATATAACAAGCAGTGTTAACAGCTTCTGCCCAAAAGAATTTTGCTAAATTATTTTCATAAATCATGGTGCGTGCCATTTCTTGTAAAGATCTATTCTTTCTCTATACAACTCCATTTTATTGTGGAGTTCTAGGAGAAGAGAATTCATGGAGAATTCCATGTTCTTCACAAAAACTTTCAAAAGGTTCATTTTCAAATTCACCACCATGATCACTTCTTACTTTTAAAATCTTGGAATCTTTTTCATTTTAAATTTGGGTACAGAAGATGCTAAACACTTCATATGTGTCATCTTTAGTTCTCAGAAATTTAACCCAAGTCCATCTACTATAATCATCCACAATGACTAATCCATACTTCTTACCATTGATTGAAGCAGTGCTAACTGGTCCAAATAGATCAATGTATAAGAGTTCTAAGGGTCTGATAGAAGAGACAATGTTCTTGTTCTTAAAAGAACTTTTGACAATTTTTCCTTTTTGACAAGAACCACAAAGTAAGTCTGAGTGATATTTAATTTTTGGAAGACCTCTGACAAGATTGTCCTTACTAAGCTTAGAGATTAACCTCAAGTTAGCATGACCCAATCTTTTGTGCCAGATCCATTTTTCATCACTCAGTGTCAGAAGACAAAACACTTGTTGTTCCTTTAAGTCAGAAAAGTTGACTTTATAAACATTGCCTTTTCTATTACCCTTAAAGACAACAGATTGATCAGAGTTTCTGATTACAGTACATGAATCCTTATTAAACATAACATCATAATTACTATCACACAATTGACTTATGCTAAGTAAATTATGATGTAGTCCATCTACTAACCAAACATCAGAAATTGACAAAGAAGAATTACCAACTGTACCTATACCAATGATCTTTCCCTTCTGGTTGCCACCAAACCCTACTGTTTCTCCCTCTTGCTGATTCAAAAGCTTGTCTCCTGTCATGTGACGTGAGCAGCCAGAGTCCATATACCTTGAGCTTTCTTTTCTTCTTTGGGTGCATACCTGCAGCATACACTATTTCAGATTTTGGTACCCATACTCTGATGGGTCCATTGTGGTTAGTTTTGAGAATCTTATTCTTCTTGTTAGAGTATTCAGAAGATCTGGAGTCAACAGAGCCTTTAGAAAAAGGTTTAGGCTTATGTTGTCTCTGAGACTTTCCTCTTGAGTGTGTCAGAGAACCAATTACCAAGTTTGCTTTAGAAGTACTAGTGCCCCGCTTATCAACAGACTTTGGTACTCTGACAGCTTTAACTTGAGTAGACATGGGTACTGATGTGAGGGGAACCTGGGTTTTAGAAGACTTAGGTTCAGAGGATGAGTCATCTTCTGATACCTTATCTTGTGGTTCCAAGCTCACAAGAGTACCAGACACAGTCAGAGGTTCTGATGTACCCTTAGTAAAGTTTGAATAAGATTCTGATGGTGACTTGCTTAACAAGACAGGGTTGTTTGATTTCCCCACATCAGAAGATGTGTGGGAACCAAGTCCTTGTCTTTTATAATAATTGCTAAGCCCACCATGAATCATGGAAGTTATCCTAGTTTTGTCAATGTTGTGGTGTACAAACTCTTGAAGAGAAATTTCATACTCATCATAGGGTTTGTGACATGTTCTGCATCCAGTCTCAAGCACTTTAATTGTTTTAAGAGATTTTTGAAAATTTGCTTGAGTCTGGGTGAGATTTTCATTTAGTAGCTTCATTTTTTGTTTACAAAAATCTAGCTCACTCAATTTTTCCATGTACTTCACCATTACATCTTTCAAAGCTTTGGTCATTTGAGTATTAGACATTTTAGATATTACCTCATCAATGTCGTCTGTGTCAGACTCTGAATCATTGTCATAGTCTGATTCACCAGTGGCCATAAGCGCTAGGTTTGCTTCCTCAGAGTCTTCATCCTCAGATAGTTCATTAATATCCTCTCATGTTGCCATCAGACTCTTCTTGGCTTTGTTCTTGATTGTACTTTTTCTTCCTTTATCCTTGGAGTTGAGTTCAGGACAATCAGCCATAAAGTGTCCAGGCTTATGACAATTGAAACAATTTTTTGTATCATCCTTATTTTCTCTGCTGGTGTTGTTTCTTGATCCAGATCCTCTGCTTGGAAAATTTTTGCCCTTCCTTACTGACCACTTTTGAAACTTCTTGGACAGGAGTGCAAAGATATCATCGTCTGATCCATCTTCTTGGTCATCTATGAAAGATTCATCTGCTTCAGATTCTACAACTCTGGCTTTCAGAGCCTTAGATGAAACTGAAATGGATGGCAAAGCCACAGATTTTAGTTTCTTCTGAGGCTCATCAGAAGATAGTTCAATCTCATGACTCATGAGTGAACTTATCAATTCCTCCAAGCCAAGTGTGTCCAAATCTTTAGCTTCCTGAATAGCTGTTACCTTAGGCCTCCACCTTGAAGGTAAGCGTCTCAGAATCTTTCTTACATGATCAGAAGTTGTATAGCTTCTCTTTAGAACTTGGAGACCAGCCACTAAAATTTTGAACCTAGAATACATAGATTCAATATTCTCATCATCCTTCATTATAAAGAGTTCATACTGTTGGATCAAAAGAGTGGCCTTTGCCTCTTGAACCTGTTTGTTCCCTTCATATGTGGAGCATAAGGAGTCATAAATACTTTTGGCAGTGGATTTGTCTGTGATCTTGAGATATTCATCATGAGTTATACAACCAATAAGAAGATCCTTGACCTTGTGGTGTTTCTTGTATAACTTCTTGTCTGGAGGAGTGAACTTCTTTCTTTCTTCAACAGATAGCTTTCCCTTTTCATCAAGTCCTTTAAAAGTTACCCCTTCTTCAACCAAGTCCCAAAGCTCATCATCTAAACCAATAAGATGACTGTAGATTCTATCTTTCCACCAGGAAAAGGTAGCACCATCTCCATTGAACTTTGGTGTTTTGTTGTTTGTCTTATCTTCAACATCATAGTCATGAGGAACTGCTTTCATGCTACCACTTGGAGTTTCAGTCATAGTGTTTTTCAACAGAAAACTGTCTCACTGTTAGGTGATTAAAAACAGAACCGGGCTCTTGATGCCAATTGAAGGTGTGAAAAACACAAGAAGGGGGGATTGAATTGTGTTTTGGGTAGTTTGAAAATTTCTTCTAAGTTATAGAAACTTATCAGAGTTTGCAGCGGTTTAGAAAACAAAACACAATCAAACAGAACTTTGAAGGTAGAGAGAAAGATAGAGACCGAGATTTTATACTGGTTCCTCTCACAAACCGAGAGTACGTCCAGTCCTCTTGTACTACCAAGAGAGTTCACTATAATCACAAAAGATTACAAATGCTCAAGCACACTTGCAAGAGACTTCCAATGCTCAAGTATACAAACAAGAGACTTCCTAATGCTCAAGCACGCAGGCAAGAGACTTCCAAATACAAATATAAGAAAAACAGAGTCTGAACAAATGATATACAAATCAATGTTCAGTTACAAAGAAATACAACTTTTGATACAAGACTTAACTTAGAATCTTAATACAAGAATTCTAAGGTTCAACTAATGAATTAACAGAAGCTGAAGCTGGAGTCTTGGATTTGAATATGAGTTCAAGTTGTATTTGAAGTTTTAATGCTTTAGGATGATTTTGGCAGAATAACAGCTCTTTCAAATTGTTCAAAGTATCGTATCCTAAAGCTTCAAATATGCTCCTATTTATAGATGAAGGGGGAGCACATTTGATTTGAATTTGATGCGGTGAGATTGTGTCAGTTGTAGATAGTACCATTCTTAACCAAATCAAGTAACCTTGAATACGATCAATCTTGAGGATAACGTTTTAGCCAAATCCGGTAAAGAGTTCGTACAATAGTACTAACGTCACTATTCTGTGGATAAGATTGGTTTTCCAGCTTTTGAGTTGTCAGATGATGATGAAATATAATCATTGTAGCAGAGAATGTTCTTCTGACAAAACGGCCTTCACTGCAAGTATCAGAATCTGATATAATTAAGCACAGCTTCTGATGACGTATCCTCTGATATGTAGCTTCTGACGAGACTTAACATAGTATCTTCTGATAAGCATGTTCTGGTCAGAGTTTGCTTCCCATTTCAGAGCCTCTAGTGTACTTATAGACAATATAAAATTTAAGCTTATATATATGCACACTAGAGTAGATAATTAGTATACCCTATTGTATATTAATACATTTGTTATCATCAAAACTTAATTGAGTCATGTCAGAACCTCTTTTGTTCCAACATTCAATACCCAATCCACACAAGCTACTCGTCTATCTGAAAATATGAACTCCTGGGAGTCCATACGCAACACAAAAGGGGTGATAAATGTACTTGCATAAAATAGCAGTGCAAAAATACAATAGAAATAGGAAAAAATATATCGTCACTGCACACAATCAAACATATCACAATTTAAATCAAATAAATATATTTAAATATCAACACGAGAGAAATATACAGAAAAAAAAAAACACAACTCAAATATAACAATTTTATTCACAAATCACAACCATGATTGTAATGTATGAGATGCAACTCCTAGACTCTCTGAATGCATGTGGTACCAGGATCGTAAGTCAAAGCTATATTATTGAATATTCCTCAACGACAAACAACGGTGATTTATGAGCGGCGGAGATTTGGCACATGAATGTATGCATGAGCATTCCAAACACAACTCGACACACACAAATAACAACAAAAATCAACAACATTTACAACGGTGAAACAAGGACAAAATACAACGTCGCACAACGATAGAACAACGGCAATATACAAAGCAAAACAATGGTAACCAATTATTTTGGGATAATTATTTATGTCTAATTACCTTATCAACAAAGCAAAACAATGGTAACTCACTAATACACTAATTTACCCGTTTAATTCCTAGAGAAATTCTAATTAAGTTTAATTAATTATTAAATTAACTATCTAATTACTAAATTCAATTTAATTGTTAAACAGTATCGAAATAGAATTCAAAGAGTTAAAAATTATTTCTGGAATCAAAAAACAGAACTTGAAATTGAAAAATATATACGCGTTGACGTTGTCAATGATGACCTGACGGTCAACCCTAGTGACTGACGGCCGTCAGGCCTCTCCAAAACCCACCTGTCACCGAAAGCGTGACGACCAGGCCAAGGGCACTCATCGCAATCCCCCGACGGTTAGACAGTCAGCTGGTTGACGCCCCTCAGTCATCCTCTCCAAACCCAACATCTTCCCCGCCGTGATGACGGACGATCTATCATCATTGGTAAATGCATAATGCATTTTTCACCGTTGGATCTCGATTGGAGCTCCGATTTCGACACCTATGAACTCAGAAAAAACCCCATAACTATTCTACATTGTTTTGAATGATCATAACGCCATAAAATTTGAAATTCTTAATTTACAACACCAATCATCATTGAAACAACACCAATGTTTTCAGAATTCTTAACAATTAATTCACATACTTCTAACACATAAATAATCACAAATTTTATAAGATTAAAACAAAATAAAAAACTCAAGAAATCATGAAATCAAGATCATCGAAAGAAGGGGAATAAATGAGAAAGAAGAACACACCCTCATTATATTCACACTTTTGAATGTAATTACACCCACCCCCTTACCTTAGGTTTACAAAACTTTTAAGTGTTAGGCCTCTTTTTTTAGTCAATAAGAGTTTACCTTTTAAGTGTTATTCAAAAAGGGTTAGTTGCACAGCTTATTGCCCGTTTTTTTTTTAATTCATATATTAATTACCTATATTTATTAATATATATATATATATAAGAGGATTTAATATGAAAATAAAAAAAATAAAAATTTAAGAAATTGAAAAATTAATTGGTCTGAATTAAAATTTAAAATGTGAGGAAAATACTATACCTAAAAATAGTAAGAAACAACAAAGAATATGTATTTTGAAGAGCCAAAATGATGAAGACGGAATGTGTACAATGCTAGAGTGCACTATATATAGTTGCAGAACAAAGAGACATAACATCATAATGCTTTTTTTTTTGTTCAAAAAAACATCATAATGCTTTTAAAAAGTTTTGGTTTTTAATTTAATAAGATAAGATATATGAATAACCCAGTATGCAATTTGTTGTTTTTTTCTCCTAGAGTCTACATGTTTTGAGTTATTCATAAACCTACAAAAATCCTTAAGCTTGTAAATTGGGAGAGCTTATGAAAAAATAATTTAGGAGCTCATTGCTCTTATGATAAGTTCAAATAATAATCTTATATAAACAAACAGGTTCTACACTTGAACTAGTTCTCATATTTAATTAGAGAGTACCGATCCTGATTATTAGGACGTCCAGTTTGAATATTAAAAATAGACTTTTAATAAAAAATGATTAAAAAATTAAAAAGAATCACCATCTATTTAAATTATAAGTAACATAAGAAACATCAATAATGAATTAGTTCAAGTAGTAAGTGTTTTGTTTCCCTTAAACATATGATCAGGGGTTCGATTAAATGACTCATAAGTACTGAGAAAATTCAGTTGAAAGGGGAGAAAATTTGCAATCAAGAAATGTGTAATTATTATTTTTTACTTGATTAGGATATTATTATAATGAACATATGATATTTTATGAAAATTGGTAGTAATATATAACTATTATTATAAGGTCTCAAAATTAATTTGTTGAGTACATCTGATATTTTATAAACACTAACAATATATAATTATTATTATAAGACATCAAAATTTTAAATTGAAGCCTCTAAAATTTTGAGGCCCCAATATCATAGCTCACCCTGCATCCTTATAGGGGTGTGCCGGTTTTTAGATTGTACTTATTTGTATCGTTACATTAAGTATTAAAAAATTCAACGATTCATTTCTATTGTGTAGTTCTATTTATCGAGTTTAACGACTAAACTCATACACATTAAATATTAAAAAGTAAAAAATTGTGAGTTCGAACTCAAACTTAGTGTGTGTTTGGTTTGGCGGTGGAACACCCTAAACACGCGTTGTAAGCTCTGAAACGTGATTTCACTTTTCTGCAAGTTGTTTGGGAAAATTATCTAAAATCGATTTTACTTGTCCAAACTCGATTCTAGTTGAAGCTGGTATTTGGAGCTTCTGCGTTTATTGAAATCGCTTTTGGAATGTTAATTATTGTGCAGCAATTTTGATCACTGTGCAACAAATATTTTGCCTCTTTTACCCTTGCCTGCAGCTGTTCTTTAGGTTGAAGAAGAAGACAAACAATTTGGACTGTGTAATGTGTGACCCGGCCCAATAAGTTTGTCAAGCCTCAAATATACTATAAGTTTTTTTTTTACTATTTATTAACACACTTAAATTTCTGTTTTTTTTATAGAAAAAAACACACTTTTTTTTTTTAAGTTTTTTTTTTAGCGTTTTTTTTAAGGTTTTTATATTGTTAAAGACAGGAATTCTTATTTAATTTTGGCAAAAGTTGTTATTGCCAAAAAGTTTCTATTTATTTATTTTTTTTATCAAGGTTTCGATTTATTTTAAAGGCTACAAAGTCAAAATAACTAAATGAAAAAAATAAAATAAATAAATACACTAAACCCATTTTGGTAATTAGACATTTAAAAGCAATTTTGATTCAAATCATCCAAACAACATACATTTATAAGAATCAATTTTACACAAATGTATCCAAACATAAATCAATTCTCTCAAACTCAATTCTAACCAAAATCAATTCTCTCAAACTCAATTCTATCAAACTCAATTCTCTTCACCGCCAAACCAAACACACACTTAATATACTCCCTCCGTCCCAATTTAATTGACACAGTTGACTGTTGTGCACTATTTACATATGTTGCTTTGACCTTATTTTTCTACTAATAAACAAAAATAAATATTAACATATAAGATTTTGTTTGATTCGTCTCGATGAATATTTTCAAAATATCAAATTTTTATATATTTTACTATTATACAATTAAAAATATTAATCATCAAAGTTATGCATCGACATGTGTGAAACAATCAACTGTGTCAATTAAATTGGAATGAAGGGAGTATAAAATATCTCTACAACCTTTTATCATCTCAGCTATGGCTCTGTTTGGTAAAAAATAGCTGATAGCTGATAAGCTAGCTTATAGCGAATAGCTTATAAGCTAGCTTTTAGCTTATAGCGAATAAGCTAGCTGATTGAATTTGTAGTGTTTGGTAAAATTAGTGGTTGGACTAGCTTATAAGTATGAAATGACATAAAAATGATATGTTTAATTAATATTTTATTCTTTTCAAGTAAGATGATAGAGGTAAAATTGGAAGAAAAGACAATAAGCTATAAGCTCATAAGCTACTTGAAATAACATTTGAAAAATAAGCTATAAGCTAATAAAACAAACTATAAGCTCTTTTTTAAAAATTGTTGCCAAACAGAGCTTTTAACTTATAAACTAAAAGCTATAAGCTAGATTATTTGGTTTACCGTACAGAGCCTATATTTAAATCTCTATTAAAAAAGAAGTTTAGTTAGGAAAGAACACATGCTTGATTATAATGGAAATGCATGTTATAAACCGTACAACAAGGGGACAATACAGAGATGCATGAATAGAAGGGAGGGCCAAAAAGAGAAAACACAACCAAACATGTCTCAGTCCATGTGGATTAATAGATTAGATCAAATCAAAATCAGATCTCATCTATCTCTTTGTCTGCTTTTATCAACAAAATCCACTTCACAACAACCATTCTCCATTTCACAGAATCCAATGTCATAATCATCAATCTAATGGTCCATATCTGCGGCCATACATTATCATCTCTGCACCTTATTGTATATTACTCCCTCTGTCCCAAAATAAATGACTTGTTTGACCACTGACACGTTTGCTAATCACTACTTTAATCGTTAATATCTCTAATTATATATTATTAAAAATTATAAAAATGGTATATTTTGAAAGTACTCGTCGAGACAAATCAAACAACATCTCATATGCTAATATTTGCATGTATATATTAGTAGAAAAATAAGGTCAAAGCAGGTCAAATGAATAGTATACTAAGTCAAAAAGATGTCATTTAAAATGGGACGGAGGAAGTAATAAAATAGTTTTGAGGGCACATGTTAAAAAAAATCTAAAAATAGAATTATTGTACTAAAAAGAAAAGTATATTTTTATATTAAGTTGTTTATCACAAATCCTTATTTTTTCCTTTTAGGCACGCGTTACTTTTGTTACTTTTCTCCACCGCGACTTATTCTCTCTCTGTTGTGACTCATCTAATCTCTCTACCGGCCATGCACATCTCTCGTATCACTCTTACTCTTCACATCATCACTCTCCGCTTGCGTTAAAAAAATGAGAGGCCAACAATTACGGATTCTCCGAGCAACAATATTCGATTCCAGCAAATGAGAGATTAAGTGATTAATGAACTCCTCTAAAATAAATTGTTCGATGAAATTTAAATTCAATTTTTGAGTAAAAATATTTTTTTAACAAACTTTACTTAATTCTCAACTGATGATCTCTTGATTATCAAAATCCCTTTCTTAAGATTAATACCAATAAAAAATATCAACATTAAATTTTTTTTTTACACAATATCAATAATTTTTATACAAGGGATAAATTTACATATCTATAAGTTGTATACTCTAGAGACTAATTCATAAGGAAAAAAATAGTATACATAAATAATTTTTTTTCTATATAAAGGTATCATATATTAATTGACATATATTTATTTGTTAAAAAATTGAATTGAGTTGCAAGTAAATTGTGATGCACAAGTTTATATATTACTAGCCGCCAAACGGGCACGTTCCGTGCCCGTTTGTGTGACCGATATTCTCTTCTTTATTTTTTGTGATCGATATTCTCTACTGTGCAAATATAAATAACTATTTAATCTCATTTTTTATTGGACTTAGTTAATTGATAACTACGTAACCTTTTTTTTGTTAGGTTTTAAGAAGAAAAAAATATATTTTTTTACTATAAAAAAACTGAAAAACTACTTTTATGTGGAAGTTGTGCTTAGTTGTTAAGAAAAAAAAATATTATTTACTAAAAACAACTGAAAATCTATTTTTATGTGGAAGTTATTTTTTAAGGGTAAAATAGGAATAACAAAAAAGCCATCCCAAAAATTTGTATCCCCTTTATATATTAGTATAGATATTCATCACAATATTTTGAGATAAATTCATTTTTGTATAAAAATATCATAGACAAATTTATATACTACATATTTTTTTTATTTTTTGGGTCAAGTAGTCTAGTGGATAAAAATTCCACCTTTATAGTGCATAAGACCATGTACAATGGTCATCACCTCTCAACACCCTCAACACCCACTTTTTACACTCCACATCATCTTCTCTCTCTTCCACCTAATCATTCAACACTCCATTCAACATTTACCTCTCCAATAGTTTTTTCATTCAACACCCTACCCCACCACATTCTCTACCCCACCACTTTTTATTTCATATTCTTATTTAAATTTTTATTTTTATTTTTTATGATTAAATAAAATTATAATTATCGATTAAAAATAAATTAAAATAATAAACACTTAACAAAAAAAAATTTAAATAATTTTTTTTATTATATTATTAATTTAAAATGCATTATATCACACAAATAACGTAATTAATACGATACAAATTAACTTAAAATGCAATACAACACACAAGTAACATAATTAATACGATGCAAATTAACTTAAAATGCAAAACAACACACAAACATAATTAATACGAAACAAATCAACTTCAATTCGGATACATTCCAAACTTTGTCCATATGTGTTTCACTAGATCTGCTTGCAATTCATGATGAGCTTTTTTATCACGGAGCTCGGACCTAGCACGCACATGATTTGCAAAAGCGGGTAATACCTCGTTTGAATATGGTTGCGGCGCACTAGATCCACTTTCTTCAGATTGCTCAAAATCGGTCCAACGTTGAGAATATGAATCTCGTTCATCCTCAACAATCATATTATGTAATATGATGTAAGACCTCATGATGATACTCAAATCGGCTATGTCCCACAAGCGAGCTGGTTCACAGATGATTTTAAATCGAGCTTGAAGCACTCCAAATGCACGTTCGATGTCCTTCCGATATCCCTCCTGATATTTTGCAAATAACTTATCGGGTTCACTTTGAGGAAGTCTAATGGATTTGACGAAAGTTGGATACGAAGGGTAGATACCATCAGCTAGATAGTATGTCATATCATAGGAACGTTGATTCACACATAAATTCACACTTGGAGTCTTCCCCTGTTCCACGTCATCAAAAATAGGTGAACGGTCTAGAACGTTTATGTCGTTCAACGTTCCCGGACATCCAAAAAATGCATGCCAGATCCATAGATCATGAGTTGCAACCGCTTCAAGAATAACTGTGGTGGTTCCCTTATCCCCCCTAGTAAATTGACCTTCCCATCCTTTAGGACAATTTTTCCACTCCCAGTGCATGCAGTCAATACTCCCAATCATCCCTGGGAACCCCCGTTGTTCACTAACATGTAGTATTTTTTGCAGGTCATCTTGGGTTGGTGCTCTGAGATACACTTGCTCATATAATCGCATGATTCCTTTACAGAATCTACGTAAGCACTCTAATGTTGTAGTACTTCCTATTTTGATGTACTCATCGACCGCATCTGCTGCCATACCGTATGCCAACATTCGCATTGCTGTGGTACATTTTGCTAAAGGTGATATACCTTCTTTCCCTGTTGCATCAACTCGCTGGGTGAAGTAGTTATCACTACTTGAAAGGTCCTCAACGATTCGAAGGAAAAGATGTTTCTGCATGCGGTACCGACGACGAAACATTGCATCGTCATATGTAGGCTCATTGGTGAAGTAGTCGTCAATTAGTCTTTGGTTTGCAGCTGTATGATCTCTATTGAGATATTTTCTACTACGACGTGCACCATCTTCCAATATTTTCTTTCGACGCTCTCTAAATACATTGCGTACATAAGCATCTTCAATTTCACGATTTTTAGTGTAGGCTGCGACATCAAAATCATCTTCTGATGAACTCATTGTTTGTGTTATTGGAAGTATATTGGATGAGATTTAGGATATTGGAATTAGATTGGATGAGATTTGGGATATTGGTACATAAATGGATGAGTCTCTATATATAGATTCAATTTAGTCTACCGACGGATTTGAAATAATTATTGTATTGAGTTAATTATCAGATAAGGATTGAGTGGTGGACTAAATAATTAAAGCAAGTTGGGTGGTTGACACAATTATTAAAGCACAACACTGACATATTCGAATTGGATGGTGGGCAGCTTGCGGATTTCAAATAATAATTGTATAAAGTTAATTATCAGATAAGAATTGGACACAATAATCAAAACAAACATGTAGCAAAGACTACACTGATTTATTCAATCACAATAATTCAAGCAAACACTACAGACAAATACTTAAAGCAAATAGTAGACTGACATATTCAACACAATAATTCAAGCAAACACTACAAACAAATACTTAAAGCAAATAGTAGACTGACATATTCAACACAATAATTAATTGAAATTAAGGAAACAGTTCTTGGGCCAACGAGTCCAACAGGGCTTTCTTCCGGTCATCCAGATTCTCATCGGAACATAACTTCACATACAAACTCATTTTCTTAACTCTGATTTTCTCTTCTTGATTGGAAGCTATCCTTGCCAAATGTTCCACCTCTTTTTCCCTCATTAATTGGTATTTATCCCAATCTTTCTCCACCCCCTCCATGCCAGATTTCTTTTTACCCTTCTTTTTGGCTGCCTCTCTACCTATAGGACGAACACTAGATCCTACAGTGTTTGAGCCAGAAGCATCATCGTGAGATCTCTTAGATCCACTACTTCCCGACCCAATAGTTTGTCCTACTTGACTTGAATAACGTGGTTGATCACGGAGAGCGTCCCATTCTGCCATTAAATTAAATTTAACCTTCTTCCCACCCGCGTATATTTCCTGTGCTTTTAACAAAACATCATTGTCCGACCAACCACTTCCTTTCAAACGCATAGCTTTATCATAATCACCAACCCATTTACCAATCATTTTGTTCATATAATTAAAACGGTTTCGGCATGCAGATGCATCACGCGGAGGATCGAATGAGCAATGCTCATTACAATACTCAGCAATTTTACCCCAAAATGTTTCATCTTTCTGGTTGTTACCGACAATACTGTCACTTCCAAATTTAATCCACCCACTAATTAACACCAAATTTTGTTCAGTGTTCCATGCTGGTTGCGGGTTTCTTCGGCTCTTAGGAGTTGATTCCTGTGAACTTGGAGTGACTTCATTAGCAGATGTCATTCCACCAATGGTCATTTGTGTTGAAAACCCGGGAAATTCAGGTGCACCACTAAAACGGGGGTGCTTGAGATGAATTTCCCGTCATAGATCCATAATATGGATGAAAGTTTGGAGGATGTTGGTTGGAAAATTGATTTGGATTTTGATAATAGTTGGGATTTTGATAATAGTTGGGATTTTGATAATAATTTGGATTTTGATAATTGTTGGGATTTTGGAAATTGTTGGGATTTTGGTAATTGTTTGGATTATTAGAAGAATTTTGAGTGTTGAAATTATTATTGGGATCCATTTCACTAAAAAAAAAAAAGACTAAAACTTCAAATTAAACACTAAATAGAAAGATAAATAAGATTAAGAGTGAAAAACTTGTTTTTTTTTTCGGTGTCCAAATCAAATGAACCAAGTCTCTATTTATAGAGAAAAAAAAATCATGAATTTTGGTATAAAAATAAAAAAATAAAAAATTAATTTGCAATGAAATAATTGAGTTTAAAGATAAAATGAGATAAAAATCCCGTTGGCCAATCACGTGAAGCCACCTGTCAGCACAATCCTTCTCTCTCCGCGTTTCAACGCCTTCACGCGTTCTGTCTCCGCGTGTGATGCACGCGACTGTTTTCAACCAAAAATCGTGCGCCGCGTGTCCCTCTGCTGCAGGTTTCAACACAGTTGAATTCTTTCAACTTCTCTTTCTGCCAACTCAGTTTCAACTCTCCATTGGAATGCTTTGCTGTGTTGAAACAAAACTCAACACCCCTTTCAACTACACCATTGCACATGGTCTAAGTGGGATGACCGGGATTCGAACCCCGACCTCCTGCATATATAATGCAATTGTCCTACCAATTGAACTAAGCTCACGAGACTACTATACATTATTTTTTATAATAAGAAAATAAATCAGGTATGGTAGTATTATAAAAAAAGAAAATCAGGTATGGTAAGTAAATCGTGAAGACCATATATAAAAAAGAAAAAAAGAAGACCATATTTAATTTTAATTTTTTTTTGATAAGGAAATATTTTAATGGCTATTTCTTTTTCCTTTTTTATTAATAACTTTTCTCACCTATGAATACCCTTTCAACTCTCTTCTTCTCTCTCCATCTCATCTCATTGTTCCTTTGAGTTTCAAAATTTTCTTTGCTCCATTTTTCTTCCTCTTTCTCCTCTCTGAGGAGTCTCTGAGCCAGCATAGCTCAGGTAAATCTCTTCCTTTATCTTTTTCATATATCAAAAAAGTTATGTTTTTACGGATTTTGAAACTTGCTCTTAAGGTGTTTGATTTTATTCCTCTGTGAATAAAATCTCAATTTTTTCAACCCCTTTTGGAATTTAACAATTTTGAAGAAAAGGGTTTTGTTTTAATCCTCAAAAAGCTATTTTTTTTTAATCTCTTCAAGTTCTGGTTGGAAGAGAAAAAAAAATAAAAAATCAAATTTTGAGCAAATTGTTTTATTTTTTATTTGGTTTAATTGATTCATGATTTGATTAGATTTGCTTCCAATTTTGTTCAAGTGTGGTTGAAAATGGAAATAAAAATACCAAATTTTGAGCAAATTGTGGTATTTTTTTTCTATATTTAATTGGTTCATGATTTGATTAGATTTGGTTCAATTTTGTTTAGGTTTATATAAACCAAACCTATTGTGAAAAAGGGTAATTCTTTTTAACCTTTTCCATTGATTTTTGCAGGTGTTCTTTGTTATAAGATCATTGGTTTTCAGGTGTGAAAATTTGTGAAAAGATGAATCACTGTGGTTACCAGCAGAAGAACGCCATGAGAAGCTGTGAAGAGATGAGGATGGAATCTGTGGTTTGCCCTAAACCTCGCAGATTTGGTCATATGAACAACAACCATATCAGAGCCTTTAAGCCACAATTTATCAGGTATTTTGTTTAATTAATTTACACAATTTTTTGTTAATTTGTTTTTTTTAGTCAATTTTATTTTGTAAAAATTCTAACTTTCTTATTTGTTCTTATATATTCAGCTACCAATCAGAGATTGAAGATTCAAAAGCTAGGGAAGATCTGCTAGATATCATTCTCCCCAAGGTTATTTTCTATCTCAAATCTTAATTTTTCATGAAAAAGGTTATTTTTTTTAGTAATAAAATTATTCATTCAAGTAATTCCTCAAATATGTTTTTAATCAAGGTTGAATGTTATTGAACCACTTGATTTGGCTAAAGTTTAATGAGTTTCCTTAAGGAAGTTTGTTTTTGTTTGAAAACTGAGTTTGAATCCTGACCTATGAAGCACGGACACTCCTTAGATTAAGCGTGTCCGGCAGTCGGCACTAACATGACACCACACTTATAATTACACTGAATTACATCACTTTTTTAAAATTATTATCGGTGTCGACGTGTTGGTGTCCGATGTTTGTGTTTGTGTCCATGTTTCATAGATCTGACTAAATCCATCATTAGTCGACTTTAGTTATCTTCATATTGAATTTTGGATCATAAAAACCTTGGATGTTGCTGTTAATTGTTGATTGAAAATTTGAAATAAAATATGATATCGAATCTAACAATAATTTGTTTCAATTTGGTATCTGCAGTGTGACAGATTTGGGGATCAAATGGCATCGTCACCGCCACCATTTTTTTGTGGATCTCCACCTAGTAGGGCTTCAAACCCTGTGATTCAAGATGAGCAATTTGGTAAAAGCAATGGTCATGGGAATTTTAGTCCATTTTCCATGGCAGCACCCTCTTCACCATCTTCCTCAGCTAGAAGCTGTGCTCCAAAGAAATTTGGTCACACACAAGCTGCAGTTAGGATTGAAGGTTTTGATTGTCTCAATAGTAGGGATAGGCGCAACTGCAGCATTTCAGCTGTTGCATAATTCATTTCCAACAAAGAAAAAAAAAGCAAAATAGTTCTAAAGAGCAAGTTAAGGTTTTTGGTGTCAAAGGAAAAGCTAATCTTAATTCAATGTTTTATTGTAAGATATATGTATATAAAATGGTCTTTGAAAAAATTGTTCATGAGTTTAAGGTGTCATGTAAAATTGAGATGGTGAGAATTTTTTTTTTTGCTTTTTTATTTTGATGAATAATAAGAAAACATGTTTATTATTAGAGGGAGAAAAAGGGTAAGTTAAATTCTTGCTCTTTCTCTCTTTGTTAGGTTCATGAAGAGAGAGTTTGTAACTTTGGTGATGATGTATTTGAAACTCAACATATCCTTCTTTTGTAATTGTAATTTGAAGGAAAGTGAGGGATAATGTTTGAAATCTTGTAAAATATATTTTTTTGTGGGTGCCTTCTTTGTAAGTGTCACCTATTTGATGATATCAAAGAGATCTTGTTTATACATTTATATCATTCCTTATGTTTTGTAAAATATAATTCCAATGTCTTGTAAAATATAAAATTATTATTTTGTGTGTGCCTTCTTTGTATGTGTCACCTATTTGATAATACCAAAGAGATCTTGTTTATATATTATACTTTTTTTTTATACATTGAATATTATTCTAAAGTCAAAAGACAATGTTTGAATATGTTATTTGTACAACTACAACCAGTAACGTGTAGTCATATATGAGTAAAAAAATAATAAAAACATGATACCACTATTTGAGGAGAATCTTAGGAAGCTTCATATTGCAACACTATGGTCATATTTGGGGAGCTAGTGAATATGAATAATACTAGTATTTTAATCAATATTTTGTCCTTTTTATTCATTGGAATATTGGTATAGATACCATATTGGGGGTGAGTATCTTTCTCTTATTATTTGTTGTATTGAAAGGGCGTTTATTTCATCAACTACAACTACAGTTGATACAGATGATTAGACCTTCTATTTGTTCGCACCATTTATGTGATTGTGTCTAGGGTTTAATTTAGACTTCAATAGAAAGTTATTTGTAAATTCTATTTAAATTAGTAATAAAATTGTAAATTTAATTTGCCGAAATCATTTAAAGTTGATTTTTATTGTATATTCAAACTATTATGTCTTAATCTTAAATTAATGGCTGAAATTACTTACCGCATAGAGCTATATCCTTATACTACAAGCAACCCACATGTAATGAGATTGGTAGTACTACTTGACCTCACATAAAACATGCTCCCCTAATCTAAATTTAATTCTATAAAAATAGGTGTGTTTATTTGTGGAATGGTGTGAAAGGGTAATTGGAAGATGTTATTGAATTATTAGCTAATTTGGGATGTGGAAAGGTTGATTGAGAAGTTTGTTTGTGTGGGGTTGGAGAAGCATAAACAACTATACAAAAAAATGTAGAAACGTGTGTTTGTTGTTTTGTTGTAATTGAAAGTGGTTAAGGCGGTGGAAACATGTAGTGTGGTCTTAAGTGTTTGTTTGGTTGTTGATAGGTTGATAGATATGACATACCAATATACATATTACATGGTCCAATTTCATTTTAATATATGGTAGATTTTTCCTTCATGACTCTTAATATATGATATTTAAACTATGAATTATCATTGATATATATATATATATATATATATATATATATATATATATATATATATATATATATATATATATATATGTATGTATGTATAACTTGATTATTTTATAATAGGTTTAAATATGTTTTTGTTTTCTCAATAGATGAATTTGATTTTTGAATTACTTTTGGCTTTATCCCTATAAACTTTGAAAATATTATTTTTTATTATGCTATATTACTAGACAATCTTTTAACTTATTTGTTTATGGAAGATTGAGTGACTATTTTATGAATAAGAATCTAACGACAATACAAAAAATTAAATAGCGCCACACAGACGATGAATAACACAACGCCGTACTCAGACGACGAAATCACGGAAAAACACAAAAGAGAAAAGTTTGATCTATGTGAAAAATTCACTTATTTATATTAAAAAACGGAAAAAAGGTGTAGAGGGGTGATTCTAGGCTAAATATAACATAAAACCACGCGTCTCTGGTGAAAGGAAGGAGGAAGAACTTACAAAGAAGTGGATTTTTTTTTCTCTCAATGAAAACTAGGGCCGGCGGGTGTGAAAGAGCAAATTTTATTATGATTTAATAATACTCTTTTATGTTATTTTACATTTTTCAACTTGTTGAACTGTTATTTTTACCAAACACTTCAATTAGCTTATAAATCTTCAACCATCAGCCATAAACTATCAGCTATAAATTATTAACTATTTTTATCATACAAAGCTTTAATGTGTATAAATTTAGTCACCGAGATACTCGACAAAACTAAAAAAAATTCATTTGAACCACACCATATCATGTGATTTGTGATGGATTAAAACACTTTTGGACTATAGTATTCTTTGTAATACACGTTGTGGATACTAAGATTTAGCTTAGCAAAACTAAATTAGAAGAAGTTGCGTGGGGCATTCTCCTTCACGAGTAAGGTAAGTGATTGGCTGGTGCTACTAATGGCTAAAACAATTTGCAAGAAATAAGTATTTTTTGGTGGCTTATGTGATAGACATAAGGGAAGAAAATGTGATGAAAAGGACTATACCAAAAGGAAAATTTGCATTGAAATAAATAATGGATTTGAATATTCTACTTTTCTTTTCATCGGAAATAATGTCATTTTCATCATCTTATTGAAAAGGATATTATATGGACATAGTCTTGTTCTTGTATCCCAATGTTAGTGATGTAGGATGAAAGGAGAATGAGGAGGAGATAAAAGGAATAGGAAAAAAAAGAAGCATGAAAGATTATGTCATATAAAAGAGAAAACAATAAGATGGTTGTGAAGAAAAATATATTAAAAAAAATAAGAATGAAAAAATATAAAAAATAATCTGCAATAAAAAAAGTATTTTTAAAGTTGCAATGAAAATCTAAGTAAAATATTGTATTTGTTTTTGTTCAAATTTAAAAAATCTTTGTCTAATTTCTAATTCATTTTTCACTAGAAGAAATTTTCCTTGGAAAATATTTGGAGGAATGGTTGGAGTATAATTTTTTTAATCTTTCCTTCAAATTTTTGTTAATCTTCATATTCAAATATTTATACAAAAATAGTATCATAAATATGGCAAAAATATTATTTTAACAATTGTTTATGTATAAAACTTTGAAAATAAATATTGTAAAGTAAAGTTGGGCAAAAGTTATTGTCCATAAGTCAAATCTTTATGGACGGTGCATAAGTGAATAACAACCATCAGATTAGTCCTCCACGTGTAATAATCGTAACGCGATTCAACATGCATACCGGTATACTTGAGAAAAGTGTACCGGTAACTTTTTTCCATACCGGTACACATTTTCTCAAGTGTATCGGTAAACTTACTTATTTATGCACGGTGCATAAGCAATTCCTTATGCACCATAACCGGATCCATCTATCGAGCACAATCCTAGTTATGTATAGCCTAACATCCAATCTTTTGAAATATTGTTGGAGAAAGACTAAAGATGAAAAATTGGAGATGGTTCCTTAATAAACATTTGTCACACTCTTTGATTGTCATGCCTTCAACCCAATTTGGATTGGTTATGTAAGTTAGAGCTCTCATAGAAGGAAGATTTGATAAAGGAATCTTTTGTCTACTAAGATGTTGTAGAAATCTTAAAAATTCCTGTTATCTGTCTAAATGAAAGGGATGAGATTATTTGTAGGTTTTTCGGAAATAGAGATTAATCGGTTAAAAGTGTGCGCTTATCGTTTATGTGTTGATACATAATCGTGTAGAATGGACAAATGATGATGATTGGAATCATATTTGGTCAATGAAAGCCTGACTAAGAATAAAAACTTTATGCGGCGTTTAGGGAAAATTTGTCGTCTTATTAGGCCCTGTATGAGAAATAACGTAATGGGTTGTTCGTCAGCTTGTGGTTTGCAACAAGACACAGAGACAAGATGACACGTTTTCCTTACGCGCACTGACAACATTGAATGTTGGAAGCAAGTTAAATTATAGAGCACAATTTCGCGGAATTTTTATGCAGAATTCTTGCTGGGCTTACTGCAGATCAGATGAGGAGTTTTGCGGCTGTGTCTTGGAGCATTTGGAATATGAGGAATAAGAAATTATGGGACACAGTGCAGGAGACGAGCCATCAGGTTGTGCAGCAGGCGAGGCGCACACACTACAATTGGTTATTTTCGAAGTGGACTGTAAACTAGTAGACGACGTTGTCGATGTTGTCGGGACTAACGCCTCAGCTAAAGCTTCTGTCTCTTATGCTGATAGATAAATAGAAAGATATTTTTACATAAATGAATGTGTATTTATATACATATGTACAAATGTGCAAAGTTCAAGAATAAAATTGTAACAAGCCTAAGCCTAATACTTTACAGTAACCATAATAAGTTGTGGAAATGGTTAAAGATGTGATAATATATATACTTCTCTATGTTATCTAATGATTTTGTGAATAAGAACCATCAATATCTATTCACCACTCTAGGAAGTTTCACTTAATCTTCAAGCTTATCAGAATTAACATTTTTTAGATCCTTAAGTAATTGTAGTCGCTCAATTTCTTCATCTTTTGTCGAAATCGTATCTTTGAGAGAAGCCACCTATAATGTCAGGCAAACAAATTTAAACAAATCAATAAATATGAATACATATTTCAGTCGAAATTTGAATCTTGATTAACAACGTTAATTTCTTGACTAACATGCGCGGAAATGTTGGTTCAAAGTTATGCCAATATTTCATATATCACAAGAAATTGTTTTAAGTAATCAACATATAAGAAAATTATAACTAATAAAATCCTAATAAAAAAGTTTCCAATTTAAGAACAAGTCATATGAAAGTAATTCCAAAAGTAAAACCATGATCTGAAATATAAATTTGTCATATGTTTTTTCTTGCAAGATTTTTAAATAATCTAAAAAACCAAAAGATATGTTTATGAGAAATCTATAATGTAAACATAATTAAAGTTAACAAAGTTAATCACCTGTTCCATTAATTCTCTAACATCTCTTCCATCTTTTGAACTTTTTGCAACTCCTAACTCAACTCCAGAAACCCTCTCAGCAAACTTCAAAGTACTCAAAGATTCGGAATAAGACTTTATGTCTGAAGTAATTTGGACTAACATGAGTGTCTTTGCATGACCACCTATGTAGTAAAATCATACGAAAATGGTTATATCATATCATAAAAAAAAGGGGTATAGGCATATACGAAATCCATGAAGCAAATAAATCGACGATTGTTCTTGCATTCACGCAGTCAACACATTACCGAGAGCGGTTTGCAGAATTTGTGTGAGCTTGCTGTTTCTATATGGTATATGAGAACTCTTTTGAGCAAGGGCAAAAATGACATCTCCAAGAGCAGACAATGATTTGTTAATATGTTGTGCTTCCTTTAATCTATCACCGGTTACTTCAGACCGATCTATCCTTTCACTTCCTGCCAAATCTACCAAATGAAGATTACCTTGTAGAGTCGAACCGGATTTCTTATCCGCTCCACGAACATGTATCGAAACCACACTGCATAAACAATGTTGTTAGAATTTAGGCTCGTGGCCGGCGAAGAGTGTCCTTCAAGCCACATAAGCACTGCTAGGAAATTTGAAGCATGGACTAATAATGCAAGTGAAATAAAATCGATATAAAAGAATGCTAACTATATTGATATATGAAAAGACGAACCTGTGAGAACGACTACTTCTTTCATTCATAGCAGTAGAACTCTTTGCTCTATTTTTCAAACCAATGTCCATTAGCTTTATGACATCAGCAGTTGATTTAACAGGGTGCATACTAGCATCAGGTACTGCTAAACCATTTGGTTGAGAGTGATTCAATATCCCAAGTGTGTGTGCAAATCAAGGAAATCAAATAGCATAAACATCGATATATTTCATGCGAAAATTTTCACAAAGAAGAAACATAAACTAGAAAAAGAATTCGGATTCTCTGCAATCATTCACTGCATGCTACATGAATGTGTGCAGTTAGTGACTTCAGAGGATTCGGGTTCCTCGAAGAGAGGTTTGGCACCTCTGCGGTCATAGATTTCCCGTATTAATAAAAATTAAAATATGAATTTTTTTGGACTATCAAATCTTGATGTAACGGCCACCAATGTCCTGACTGCGTGAATGCAGGAATATCCTCTAATTGTAGGGAATCCGAATTCAGAAAGAAATTTAATGGACATAATCAAACTGTATGTATCAACTGAAAAACAAAAAGGATATTTTTTGACAGCTGTATCAGTTGATAACAAATCTCGCACTTGTTCGTTATATATTTCAATAATTTGAACTCCAATTTCATAAACTATGGAGCTTTGTCTGCTTGCTGATATGTTGAAGAGGTCATTTAGAGCTCTATAGTTAACACCAACACTCTCACCGGTTGCATTGTTTGGACCACTCTGAAAATAATAAGATAAGAAAATGAAATTTAATCATAAAGTTTATTTTCAGAGAATAACATTGACGCATTTTCAACGTTTTAAAAATTTACACTGTCAACCAATCACAATTCATCGTTTGTACGACTTTTAAGTAATCTATGATGAAAGGTCAAACTTTCATAATGACGTGTCCGGTGTCATTGTCCGACACTGGCATGACTCTTAAGACATGTACTTATACACAACTATGTCATTTTCTTAAATTACTACCAGTGTCATTCATGTCTGTGTCTGTGTCAGTGCTTTATATATTATGATCTTATAAAGGTACTTACCATTGTATAAGTTTTTCCTGAACCTGTTTGACCATAAGCAAATATACAAACATTATAACCATCAAGTACTGATCTTATAAAGGCTTGTATGTCTTCATATACCTCAGCTGCATCATTCACAACATTAGAGTCACTAAATCTATATAAATATAACATGAAAATTATTGTCTTCATACATTAAAAGTCATTAATTAATAAATATATAATGATAAAAGAGTGATAATATATAAATAAACCTTGAGATGAGGTAGGACCAAAGATCTTATTAAACTTAAATGTTTTGAGTGCTTCTTTTTTGCTTGGATTTGATACAACCAACTCTGATTCACCAATTCTTTCAACAATAGATTGTTTTTCTTTTTGGCCAGGTCCAAATGGTCTAATTCTACAATATACTCTAATATTTCCTGTAATGTATAGAAAATAATAATTATGAGAATTCTTAACACACTTACATTAATCACTTATTAATTAAAAATGCACAAATAATGTCACCTTTTAATTCTTGAAGTTCATTAAATAATTTTCTATTTTCTGCAAGAATTGTATGATAATTCTCAGCTGCATGAACTAGTGGTTTAAGATTTACACCTGAAAAAGTTTAACCACAATGATTAGTCACAAATTTTGAGTTAAAATATTTGGTGCAGCCATCACATCAAATAGTCGTTGAATCGTTGGATTAAGATCGGCCGGGCAGATTTCAAGCTTAGTATTTTAGAGTTAAAAAAAAGAAGTCAAAATCTTCTTGCATTCTGCACGGTTTGTTCTTGATCCAACGACCACCAAGATGTTGACTAAGTGAATGTGTGCGATTTGTGACTAACAAAAATGCAAATCCAACATAACAAGGCCTACCAAATCTTTTGCATTCCTCTGAGTAAATTGTTTGCTCTTTCATAACATCTTGCTTAATGGATTCCCAAGACAATTTCAATTGCTGGATACAAATTAAGTAGAACACTTTAATATTTTAAACCATAACAATATGATGAACATCATAAAATATAAGTTTAATTGCAGTTTTGCTTTCTCTATTTCCACCCACTCACGAAATTTGTCCCCAAGTAGTGATGTGACAAGTTTTTGTATTGACGTGTTATGAAACCTAATCCGTCTGAATGATTATACATCAACAAGTTCTATGTCACGTCAATAAAAACTTGACACATCACTTTTTAGTACAAAAATTTGATTCAGAAACTAAAAAACCGAAAAATTAGAAAAAGGGGACCAATTCTGCGAGCGAGTGAAAATAGTATACTAAAACTACAAATTAAGTCTAAAATATATAACTTTACCTGTATAGAACCAAATTGAAAATTCATAGCTTTCTGCATTAGGTTTTGTTTCATATTCCACTTCTCATATTTTAACTTAGTCAAAGTTTCACTCTCTTGAAGCTTTTTTCTTAACTTTTCCAATAAATCCTCATATTCTTGTGATTTCTGTTTCAATTCTCCTTTAGCATCCTTAACTTCTGATTCCAACTTTGAGCATTGTACTTCATAACTTTTTTTAATTGTTTCTAAGTCTTGCTTCAATTTCGAAATTTCCGTATTTTTGTCTTCCATTTCTTTATTCAATCTAATAACTTCTTTATCCATTTCATTCTTAGCTTCTGATTCCATCTTTGAGCATTGTACTTCATATCTTTTTTGGATTGTTTCTAAGTCTTGCTTCAATGTCGAAATTTCCATATTTTTATCCTCGATCTCTTTATTCAATCGAATAACTTCTTTATCGATTTCATCCTTAGCTTCTGAATCCATCTTTGAGCATTGTACTTCATATCTTTTTTGAATTGTTTCTAAGTCTTGCTCCAATGTCGAAATTTTTATGTTTTTGCCATCCACCTCTTTAATCAATCTACTAACTTCTTTATCAATTTCCTCTTTTTCCAAATTTTTATCTTCCACTTCTTTAATCAATCTAATAACTTCTTTATCAATTTCTTTCTTTTCTTCCTCCTCTTTAATCTTATCGGCATTTATCGAGTCATTTGATTTCGTTTCTTCCTTGACAATCTTCTCAATTGGCGGTTTCGAGTCATGATGTGCATTTTTTTCTTCCTTTATGATATTCTCATTCTGCATTTAAGTGCCAAAGATTTCATGAAGATAATATAACTAAATATTTTTTATTTAGCTCTAAAATACACAAAAATTAAATAAAATAATTTTGTCCTAGATTGTCTTGTCTCAAAAAAGTGCACGAGTTGATGGATTTGAATTTGCTGCAGTCAGAAAATCCAAAAAATTTATACAATCACCACGCCGGTAGCCATTAGATTGAGATCAAATATTCTAAATTTTAACGCAAATTTTGACTTAAAAAAAATACCGAACTTGATATATATCTAGATTGCTGACTGCAACAAATCTAAATCTGTGAATTGATATGTAAGTAAGAGAACAATACCTTCAACTGTTGAAGTTGACTTGTAAGAACAAGCTATGACAAAAATTTCCAAATAATAAATAAAAGATTATGGATGGATCCATCAATTTTAACAAGATAAATAGATAGGACTACCTTTGTTACCTTACTCTCTTCCTTTGTTCCTGATGCAAGAGCCTCAAGTACTGATATTCTTGATTTATATTTTTCTTCGCGAGTCTTAAAAAGATTGTTTTGCTGAAGACAAAAGTGCAAAACAACAATGTAAAAAAAACCGACATAACTAGGCGCGCCATTTACTTTCTGAAAACAATGTACTTAACATACCGTTCTTAAATGTTCTTGCTGCGTTGATATACGCCGCTCAATCTCCTGGACAACTTTTCTTAACAAGCAAGCCACACGCTAAGATGAAAGAAAAAGAGTTAGACATTTGCATAGACTTTTAAATTACAGTCTATAAACGCAATTGCAGCCGTAATAAAAAAGGTTTTAGAGGTCTATGCAATGGTATTGCAGCTCCAAAATACGGATGATGCAGACTATTGGAGCTGCAATAGTCTGCATCATCTGTATTTTGGAGCAATATCAATGTTTACATAACCACGACCACAATTTAGAATCAAAACTAAAAAAATAACATTCTATTTTAGCAGAAACTAAACATGTACTTTCATGAATGCATTTATGATTTATATACATATGAGTAAGACTAAAGAAATTCAAGAGTATTTATCATACAAGGGGTATTTCTCCATTTCTTCTTTCAACACTTTCTTCTAAGATACCATTCACAACACTCAAAAGTGATTGAGTAGGAGCATTCTGCATCAGTAAATGCTGAAATAAATCAGTGATGCATAGAACTAAAAAAATATATGCATAAGTTATATGAATTTGAAAATGATGAAAATACTAAGAGAGTTTACATCCAAACTAGATGATTTCATTAGTTCTGTAATTTTGGCAGCAGGAAGATCAGCATAACTTCCATGTTTTTGTTGAAACGCCTCGTAAAACTTATTACCTACTTGATTTATTGATGTGCCGGGCGGTTCTGTAGATCATAATTGCCAGATCATTAAAAACGTTTGACTTTAATCATAATTACTTCTAAAATCATCATACCTGTCATAAGTGGGGTATGTAAAACACGTTGAAACTTCGAGTCTGGTAAGACCTTCCTCGGTGGTAGGTTAATTCCGGTGGAATTAGAACTCGAACTAGCAACATCCCTAGGCTCAGTAGTATGGTTGTTAAATGGTGTATTATTCATCACTAGAATATTTTCATTAAGAGCTCATCAAAATTTGGAGATTTTTTTTACACAAATTTCCATTGCATTCTTGCACCCCAAGAAACTCTTGAAAAACTGAAATCAACATCCACCACAATAAACAAGGTAAGAATGATGAATTTTTTATTAAACCTCACAAATTGAACTATTTAGCATACATAAACCATTATGCTTCAAATTAAATTGCATGCATGCATATATAATTTTTCCCATATATATTTACACTTTGTAATGTGTGTTATAAAGAACAAAACTTTAAGCAACATAATTTTTTTTTCATGTTCAAAACATGGAAAGGGTGAAAAAAAGAAAGAAAATTATCATGTGCATTATATGTGGAAGAATTTATAAGAATTCACAATCTAGGAGTTAAATAAATCATCTTTAAATGCATGCATGTTTCAAGATCAAATAAAAATTACCAATATTTCCAATTCAATTATATTTATAAGCTTCTTTTTGTTGTTGTGTGCTTGAAAAATGGAGAATATCAAAATTTCAAAAAAGAGAGAAACATGCATGGAGAATCCAACCTTGAGGATGTAAACATTGAATCTAATGTTGTTATTGTTGTAGGAAGAGTTGAGTAAATTCAGGTAAAACATCAAATGGATGATTTTGATTTTTTTACATAAATATAGTAATTTTTAAAATTATATAATAATAATTTTGAATTTTTTTGTTGGGATTTGAGAGAGAGAGAGAGAAGAAATAGAAAGGGATTCCAAGAAAATAGGAGAGCAACACTCTCTACTTCACATTCACAATCATTTTATTTTAGTGGAAGAAGAAACACAATCAATGGTCTTTCCTTGCTAAAAAAATGGTTGGGTGGCTGCTTTTTATTTTATATTTTCATCCCTTAAATTATTTGAAAAATATTTGGTGAACACCCAAACAATTCAATGACACTATGAGAGAGAGAGATATTTGATAAGTTGGTGGTGAGATGAGAAAATAGCAAGGTAGTGAAAATTGGACTGGACCGGCCAGTTCAATCGGTTCGATCAGAAATCGAACCTGCATCCAGTGTTGAAATTATATATTATTTAACTGTTTTCTCTTTTTACATTAACAATGTAAATGTGTTCAAATACTTGTGACCAACCAAATTTTTCAGTTAAAACGAGTGTATGAAATCTAAATATAAGAATTGAATTAATTTCTTGTATTCTACTATACCGTTAGTAGCAATTAAGGATGGAAATAAACTAGGATGAACTGAGCTTTGCAAGTTCTAAATCTGGCCTGGTCAATTCTTTTAACATCTATGCTTGACTTGTATGTTATCATAGACTTATTTTTTTTTTGAAAGTATGTTATCATAGACTTATTTTTAGACTTTAGTTTAAAAATTTGAAAGTTTGATATAACATATGACAAATGCTAAATAGTATCCTTAAGACAATAATTAAGGATATAAAATGGTAATTTAATTTAAATATTTTTTTATATATTAAAATGGTAATTTAATTTTAAAAGTGCTAGATTCAATGTCTTGGATTTTTTTTTAAAAGACATTCTATTTAAAACTTTTGTTTTTGTTTCATTGTCCTTTTCTTAGCGGCTTGTTTGATTCAACCGAGGAGGAGGGGAAGGAAGGTGAGAGATTTTTAAAGAAGGGGGTGAGGTAAAACATAATTTATTATGTTGACAAAATTACCCTCACTTTTCTATTAAAATTCTAAATTATCATTGTTGGAATATTAAAATTTTAGGTTATATTTTTTTTACAACAAATTTTTTTTAGGTTTTCTACTCATTATATTTTTTTTGGTTATATATCCATTAGATTTTTTTTGACGTAATATATTCCTTATAATTTAATCCTTATTTTGAGTTTATAAGGTTAAGGGTAAAAAAGTAAATTACTTATCTTCTTCCCTCCTTCCTCGTTAAAAAGTTGAATCAAACATAAAAATTTAAAATATCACCTCCCTTCCCCTCTCCTCCCCTCCAAAACTCTCGAACCAAATAGACCTTAACTATTACTCCGAGTACTTTTTAGCATGACCCACCCACAATATATTAATTAAACTATTTAAAGGCTGATTTCATATGAGAGTATTTAAATGAATAATTCAACACATATTTAAATTAATAGATGAATGAAATTCAACTCTATTTTAATATTTATATAGTTGAAAAAATATTAAAATTTTAGATATTTGATATTACAAGTACATTAATAAAATGCAAATTGAAATTCACAAATCTCTACAACTAATAATATTTGATATATAGATAATGAACAGAAGACCATGAACTCATTATGAAATTAAAGATCAAACTGAACTCAAACTCATACCATTTTCTTAAGCCGTTAGATCAATCTGAACTTTAAACTCATCATGCAGCTTCCCACACTAAATCTTTCTCACTCCCTCCTCATCTAATTTTGATCTCGTCTCAGAACAGAACCGCCGCAATGTCCAACTTGCTCCGCCGCACTACCGTCGTCATCAACACTCATCCGCCTCAACGTTTCTTCTTGTTTGAAAATTAACTCGAATTCATCTTCCAAGGTTTCGTGAAACATTTCCCTCAATGATATTGGATAGTTCTCGTGTGTGGTTTTGTAAAACCCTAATTTCATCTTCTTCATCTGAATCTTCGACGACAATGCTATCTTCTGACTCCATGATTGGTTGTTGAACAGGGGAAGCGGATTAATCATCTTCGTTGGTGTTATCGAATTGAAGGGATTAACCATCTTCAGAAATGTTGTCATCTTGTTAATCAGTATCTTGAATCTACTCGTGGTATTGGTTGGGGAAAAGATGGTCGTCACCCTTCTCTTCATGGTTATTCTCTTTTCTTATTTTTCGATTGGTTTTTGTTGTCAATTTATCAAATGGGTATGTGTTTTTGTTGTTTTTGAAGTTTGAGGGTTTTTGTTGATTAAGGGCATGTTTGGATTTTGGGTTGGTTTATTTGAGCTTATTTATGCAATTGTTGTGAGAGCTTATGGAAAATGATTTATGCTTATGGATAAGATGTTTTTAGCTTATTTCTATAAGCTCTCTAGGATAGCTTATGAAAACAGCTTATTGTGTGTTTGGTATTATTTATTTTTAAAATTGTCAATGTATAATTGGGTATTTTATTTTTCATTTTATGTTTGATCAATTTGGTATATGCGAGTTTAGGTAAGTATTTGATATGAATGAACTTGGTGTAGAATTTTGGTTTGGTTTGTTGTTTTTGAATTTTTAGGGTTTTTGTTGATTAAGGGCATGTTTGGATTGGTTTATATTTGAGCTTACTTATCTATGCACTTGTGAGAGGTTATGGAAATGATTTATGCTTATTCCATAAGATGTTTTTTAGCTTATTTTCTTAAGCTCTCTAGGATAGCTTATGAAACAGGTTATTGTGTGTTTGGTATTTAGTTATTTTAAAATTGTTAATGTATAATTGGTTTTTGTTGTGAAATTTTAAAGTAGGTATGTGTCATTTCTGTGAAGTTGTTATTTTTATGTGATGTCAATTTTTTGAGGGTTTTTGTTGATCAGTGGTATGTTTGAATTGATTTATTTAAGCACTTATGAGAGCTTATGGAAAAGAATGATGGACATGATTGTATCGACTTATTTGCATTTATCTACTGACATAGTACACTAAACAGTTGTGTGAGCTGATGAAATTGATTTATGGGCTTGTTTGTAATCATTTATTTGAGTGTATCTACTTATATAAGCACTCGTGAGAGCTTATGGAAACAATTTATGGGCTTGTTTATATTGAATTGTTTGAATTTATCTACTTACATGAGCATATGTGAGCCTGATTGTGAGATTGTTTTGGGCTTATTTCTATAAGCTCTCTAGGACAATTTATATGAACACAGTTTGATATTGTTTTATCTTTTGTTATGAAAGTAGCTTAATAATAAGCACTTATATGAAATAAACTCTTCTGCTATAAGCGCTAAATTAATTTGTTTGTCCAAACTGGGCTCTGTCTATAAATTGTTTTCAGCCGATTTCTATAAACTCTCTAGGGAAACTTATGGAAAAAAACTTAATACTTATAGCTTAGTAGAAAACAGCTTGACTTTGTTTTATCACTTTGGTTATCTTTTGTTATAGGAAATGGCTTAATCATAAGCACTTTATGATAAGTGTTTATGCTGTAAGTGCTTAATTAAAGAATAAGGGGATTATATTAAGTGAATTGTTAAGTGGGGTGTATGTGATTTCTTTCAAGCTGTGATTTTTTATGGTGGGTGACTGAAAGGTGTCTATTTTATGGTGGGTATTCAATTTTTCATTTCAAGTTTGATCACTTTGGTAGATGCTGTTTGTAAAAGGTTTAGTTATGCATTTGATTCGAGTGAACTTAATTTGTTATATTGATTTGGTTAAAATTGGTTTGTAGTGAAGTAATTTATATTTGAATGTTTACGAACTGAAGTTAAGTTTGAAGACAAAATCAACTTTAATTTCAGTTATGCCTCCACTAAGCTAGATTATTATTTTTCACTTTTGAGTAATGGAGTGCTTGCAATTTAGGATATAAATTTAGTGTAGAATTTTCAACAAGCAAACACCATTTTTTATCACTTCCGCTAAAACCGATTTTGAGTCAAAATTAACTTTAGCTGACAGTAACCACAAACACATGTATAGTTCTTGAACCTTTTATATTTTGAGTTTTGTTTTAAGGAAATGATTTGAAGTTCGTTTGATTTTTTCCCAAATAATCATCCTAGTCGCAACTGGTTGTCCTATTCTCTGAACTTTGGGGCTTTGTGTGGTAATTTCTTACGGCTTGTTAATTTGCTGAACCAGGACCAAAAGTTGAGCCAGTTGAGGCAGTTGAGTCGAATGATTTTCCCATGGATAAATAAAAGGTATTTTGGAAATTCATTTCTATCATTTGCTCTATTTTCGATATGAAAAATTCTTACATAAATCCTATCCTACTAAAAATAACTGGACATGTAATAAAAAATGTTTGTGCCATCTAGAAAATTCTGTTTTCGCTGATTTTTCATTACTGAGCATTCCAAACATTGGTGGAAGAAGTATGTAAGTCTGCAACATTAACCATTTTAACTACACTAAGTTCGAAAGCGTTAAAATATCAACTTTCTAGAGCATTGTGGTTTGTTTTTTATTGCCATGAACCTATTGGTGTAGATCCATTCTTTTCTAGATTTAATATTAGTGTAGTTGACTGTTAGAGTAGTAAGTCAGTTTAGTTTATGTATTACTATAACTAAACCGGCTTTGATTAATTCATTGGTGATCTTTGCTTCCTGCCATCCCTTCAAAAACTTTGTTCCACTAAGCGTGTGTTTGGGCAGTAGCTTTTCCCTTTCTGTGGTGTCACCGCACAGTGGCATGGAAGCTTCTCATTTTATAGCTTCTTAAATTCACATCAATTGTCAATATTGCATTGGGATGCAAAAAAACTTCAATTGCATGCAGATCCAAACATAGTGTAGGTAATAGTTGATGACTCGTTGCAATACAAGTTGATAAGAACTAGTGGTTGGAATATATTTTACATATCTGGTTAGCAACCTTTGGTTTGCAAATTTGATTGAAGTAACGTGTTTTTCAAATTCTCGGTCATAAGTCTTGAACTACCTGAAGTTATCTCCTTCTTTTTCTGTAATTTCCTATGTATCTAGAAGATTTGAAACTAACTATGCAGATGCATAGCTTGTCATTAAAAAATTCAGATGCATAGTTCATCAATTCAAAATATTGGTTTTTAATGTCGTGTGCTCTATTGACAATGTTAATATTCTTTAGGCTTAAATGCAATTTTGGTCAACTACTTTGTCTCATTCGCGATTATTTCTCCACCTATACATTTTGAGGCTAAATTTTGATATCAATTTAATGATATCAAAATTTGATTCATTAGAGAGAAAACTCACAATTAGAGAGAAAACTAACTATGCAGATGCATAGCTTGTCATTAAAAAATTCAGATGCATAGTTCATCAATTCAAAATATTGGTTTTTAATGTCGTGTGCTCTATTGACAATGTTAATATTCTTTAGGCTTAAATGCAATTTTGGTCAACTACTTTGTCTCATTCGCGATTATTTCTCCACCTATACATTTTGAGGCTAAATTTTGATATCAATTTAATGATATCAATTTAATGAAGAACAAGAAGAATGAAGAAACTGAATATTGATGAACTTAGAGAGAAAACTCAATTTGATTCATTACTCACAAAAACTGATTATTACAAAGTGTTAGAATCACTTTTATACAAGCTGAAAAGTTATTGCCAGCTAACAAGAACTAGAATCAAAGCTAAACTAACTGTCAATAACAGAAAAAATTGTTAAGCTAAAAATAGAAAAACAGTTGATACTGTTATTGCTTGTGTAGCAAGCAACTGAACTCTAGTCAATGATAGTTGACTTCTCATCATCTTTTACAGTAAGAGCTTATTAGATTGGATTCAAGCCCGACGCCTTAAGTTAACACTTCTTTTCATGAGAAACATTTATTTATGTTGGAGTTTAGTTATCGATTCGATTTGATTTGATGTTTTTTCTTAGAATAATTTGATTTCATGTTGTGAAGCAGTGGTTTTGAGCAATAATCTTTATCATTGATGACAAAAAATTTGAGTTTTTGATTTGTTGAAGTCCACAATATAAATCATTTGATATCTATCTAAAAATGCTTAGAACTAATAAATCAGGGTACTCATAATTTCAAATTGAATCTCTTATAGCCATTGCACCATACAATAGCTACAGGTGATATTTTGTGAACTAATCAATGTAGCAATGTTGTCATGTAAATTGTTAGGCATAAAAACAGCCAACATAGCTACAAAAACGTTGGGCACACACCAGAAAAATCGGCACACAACACCGATAATAGTAGCAGCAAAAGTGCAACATGTAAGTTGTATCACACAAAATATGGAAAGTATTTATGAATTTCACTAATTGTAATTTGAAAATACAATAGTGAAGAAACAGTACACAAGAATCAATTATGACATAATCATTCTTGTTGCTACAAAGAGAAATACAGCAAGAAAATGAAGGGAAATTGAATAGTAGCAGCAAAAGTGCAACGTGTAAGTTGTATCACACAAAATATGAAAATAGTTGGATCACAAGCCACCTGTCCGCTCTCCCTAACAAAATTATTCTCATTGCTAGCACAATACCATGTCTTCTATTTATCCCTCAAAAAAAAGACATTTGGAGTTGACGTAATCATCTCCATCTAGAAGAAACATTCCAAATGCAATTCCTTCTAAAATAAACAGATTCAACTCTCTCAAACTAACTACACGAATGTGTTCACCGTATTCTTCAATCGAACCCACCATACACGAGAAAGTAAGTCATACGATTTTTTGTTCCACCTCTCCATATAAGCCCTCAGTCCGCCGTATGTGAATGAATTCTCCAATTTCTCACGTTTATACCATTTTTGGATTTGTTTCAAAGCATAAGCAAACACAACTGAATCGGCATATATATATTTCCCAACTCCGATTTACTAAAAAAATACTCAATCACGTCTTGTGTCTCAGTTCAGTGTTAGAGGAAATGTGGTGGTATGACAGTTATGCTATCATATATCACCTCATGAGCCTCCCGGGTGTGAATTGTTTCAAGTTTTGCTTCTATACTCATTATCCAAAGGTACCACCAGGAAGTCTAGAAGCAAAACTTGAAACAATTCACACCCGGGAGGCTCATGAGGTGATATATGATAGCATAACTGTCATACCACCACATTTCCTCTATCACTGAACTGAGACACAAGACGTGATTGAGTATTTTTTTAGTAAATCGGAGTTGGGAAATATATATGCCGATTCAGTTGTGTTTGCTTATGCTTTGAAACAAATCCAAAAATGGTATAAACGTGAGAAATTGGAGAATTCATTCACATACGGCGGACTGAGGGCTTATATGGAGAGGTGGAACAAAAAATCGTATGACTTACTTTCTCGTGTACGGTCATTGGAGGCATCTTTATTGATCGGGAAACACGTGAATGCGCTATTTGGAAGGCGGCATAAGAAGGGTTCGATTGAAGAATACGGTGAACACATTCGTGTAGTTAGTTTGAGAGAGTTGAATCTGTTTATTTTAGAAGGAATTGCATTTGGAACGTTTCTTCTAGATGGAGATGATTACGTCAACTCCAAATGTCCTTTTTTGAGGGATAAATAGAAGACATGGTATTGTGTTAGCAATGAGAATAATTTTGTTAGAGAGAGCGGACAGGTGGCTTGTGATCCAACTATTTTCATATTTTGTGTGATACAACTTACACGTTGCACTTTTGCTGCTACTATTCAATTTTCCTTCATTTTCTTGCTATATTTCTCTTTGTAGTAACAAGAATGGTTATGTCATAATTGATTCTTGTGTACTGTTTCTTCTTGTTCTTTTTCATTGCATAACAATGGTGAACAATTATTGTAACTAACGTTGAAAGAAATAAAATTCCCCTTTGAATCACAGAAACTAGAACCTTTGAATCACAGAAACTAAAAGAAATCAAATTTCCCCAGAAGTGCGCTGCCACTGTGACAAACGATGAGATGCGGCGGCGACGGTGGCAACAGTGGCGGCGATTAGAACAGAGAAGAGGGAGGAAGATTGAAACTAGGGTGCCGTTTCATTTTTTTGTTGTCATAGTGCCGTCTCAATTCAATTGTGTTTCTTCTATTTTTTTATCAAATAAATTCTTAATTTAAATTTTTTAATATCAGCCTTTAGATTAGATTTTGCCACATGTCATACATCTATAATTTGAAAAGGAATAAATGGAGCATATAGAAATGGAGCAAAGCTGCTCTCCTCTTTGGGAGAAGGAAACTGCAATAACTGCTAGGTTGGTGACCTGGTGTTCAATATTGATGTTATCTCTCACAAATTTTATAAAAATACCAAGGGTATTCTATTAATTTCTTATTTTTTCAGGGGTAGCCGCGGCCACCCTCAGCCACCCCCTGATTCCGTCTTTGGTCCCCAGAGAACGACGAGAGATCTATTGTACCTATCAACCCTCGATTAATCGATACAATAACATTAAAATCAAATACTTTGAGGGAATATTAAATTTAAATCTATTCAGAGTTTAGAATTTAATAGATATTATCCTAATTCAAGATTCAAAATGTATATTCCTATATCATTTTAAATCAAAGATGAAAACAATAGAAACAAAGGTAATATCAATACCTCTATAAAAAAAAATATCAATATTAATAAAAAGCTAAAATCATATATAACACCATAATCAATGTTATGATATTTTGAAGGGAGTTTCTACAGTGCAGTTGCACATTGGACTGCAATGGTGCAGTTGGCCCAATTGACCAATGGGAGCAAAGCCCTAATTTGCCCTAATTTACCCTAATATGGTCCCTGTTATACGGTGCAGGAGGTCTACGCAAGTCCTTCATACTTACTGCAAATAACTCCTTCTTTTATTTTATTAACTTTTTTATACTAAAATTTACATATTATTTCATTTGATTTAATAAATCATTTCATTTGATTTAATAAATCATACATCATAATTCCCTAAATCAAATATCAAATTGAAACTATCTTCCAAAATCCCTCATTATTCATGTTTTTCATTCTTCATGTGTTCATCATGGAACTCATCCTCGCTTCTCTCTCCTCGAACAAAAACCCAGCACCGCCAAACACTCATCATCCACCACCGCCCTTGTGCTGCCCTTATCCTTCAACATCCAAACTCCTTCTTTATCTAGCTGTATGCGACGAGTGACCTTGCCCTCCGCATCTCCACTAACGTCAGATCTGTATGCGACGGTCAGTGTTCTTTCCGGCGGCCGTTGCAGTGCCGACAGCGGCGAAGCTAGCACAATTTTTACGAGGGGGCCAAATATAAATAAATAAAATAAAATATATTTTAAAAAACTAATATATTAAATTTAATCAATAAATAAAATAAATTCACAATAAGTTTTACTTATATTTAATGAAACGCATCTAAGAAAATAAAAGCTAACAATAGTTACTTACTATGATGCACGAGTACTCCATTTGAAGGAGAGTACCAGTATTAGGGGTGCTCAAATCCAAACCAATCCAAATAAAAACCGCAAACCGATCCAAAAAAACCGAAAACCGCAAAAAACCGAATATTTTTGGATGTGTTTGGATGTTCTTTTTGTGAAAACCGCTGGATCGGATCGGATTTTGGATTGATTTTTCAAAACCGATCCAAACCGAACCAAACCGCATATATATTTTTTTAATACTTATTTAAATTTTTATTAGTATGATATATTGCATTAATATATAAATTATTGATTTTTATTTTCTCAATAATACTTATTAATTCAATTTAATGTATTTCTTTTTGCTATTTCATAGATTTTAAATATAATTGATAATTCTCATTGCAAAATATTAATTTTTAATGTATTATATATTGTGTTTTACATCAAATATATTATTTTACCGTGTCATTATAATATTAATATTTAATTAAAAAAATTTAATTTGTAATTTGGATATCCAAAAACCGATCCAAATTAAACCGCACAAAATTGGATCGGATTGGATCGGATTTTTTTTATTTAGTCATCCAAAACCGAACCAAACCGCAAGTAATATTAACTTTGGATCGGATGAATTTTTACCTCAAAACCGATCCAAACCGAACCGCGAGCACCCCTAACCAGTATCGGGCACGTACATGTATCAGTACCGGGTATATATATGTATATTAATTTATGCCCATATACGTACATTAGTTTTTCTAAAAATGACATACCCCGTACTAGTATTCATACCGGGTACCGGTACCGTACCCGCACCTAGGCAACACAGGTTACTTATAAAAATTGAGCTCTATAGAGTTTTAAGAAGTTAAATTCATCCATAATTGACACTAAACTAAATAAATTATCAATATATTTTTAATACCATTTCTCTTTGAACCAACAAAATTGTTTGTTGTAGCCAAATAATTATATTAATGGGGTAGCTATACATAAAACTGTGTTAATTATCCAAGACTTTATTTTTCTTTTGGGGTATGCTACCCCATGGCTATGAAGCCCTTCGCCCCTGAGTGCCGATGTACTGGTGTTTTGCTTTTAGAAACCCTTTTGGGCATGTTTCATCTGTTTGGATCTTAAACTCATATGGGTTTGTCTTCACCTCCGTCTCCGCCTCCGTTCACGGCGGTGGTTGATAGTTTCTAGTTTGTCGGTTCTGTTCTTGTTTTTGGGTGTCTCTGCTTCTAGGTTTGGCTTTGGATCTGGTTCTGCAGCATCCTTTGTTTTCAAAAATCGTCCCGTAGGTTCGATCTGGTGGTTCTGAATCCTTCGGATTGTTTGGAATCTGTCGGCATGATGAATAGTTTAATATCAATAATCTTTACAAGCCTTTCTAACAAATGTAATGTAGAAACCAATATTGCAATGGTTTCTTTCATATGAACTATTGGTTTCACCTTAGGGTAATTTTTTACTCCATCTTTTCCTTTTTAGTGACTTGCAGTTCCTTCTTAGTAATATCTTTAATAATAATACAGATCTCTTTGAAACTAAAGAGAATGATGAAGGAGAACACCATCAATTAAAGATAAGGATGGAAAAATAAGTATAGTTTGATATAAAATTCGTATTTTTATTGGTTTTTCCTCCTTTCAATTCTAATTTTTTAATTTGTATTACTTTTATGTGAATATATATTGGTTGGTTGATTTTTTTTAAGGTTGATTCTTAATATCATATAGTGTGTTCTCTAAAATTGAAGGATTTAGCTCCTTTGTTCCATACATTTTCTTAATATCATATACTATTTAGAATTGATTGTATTGTTGTTTTGTTTGTTCTCTTAATTTGTGTGTGCCTACTGTGTATACATATGTTGTGTGTTCATAAGAGTTGTGCAATATTTATGCAATAGTTTAAGTTCTACTCCATCTTTTCCTCAGCTATGGAAGGAAGTCCAAGTCAAGAAGCTTCAAGATATAGAAGGAGCGCCAGCAAGAAACATGGTAGTCCCGATTCGGAAGAATGTATTGATGAAAACACCAAAGTGCCGAAGGATTTGTTATCTCAAATTGAAAGTGATTTTTTGAGGGAATTTGAGCATGCCAAAGAACAACTTGCTAAGACCATAGAGCCTGGTATTACTTTTATATTTATCATGAGCTGAATGACTACTTGACCTGTCTTCCTTTTTTTGAAGTTAGCTATCTTTTGTATCAAGGCTTGTGTACTTATCTTTATTCAGATAAAATTTGTAGCGTTCTCTATAAAATATCTTTTTTTCCTTGCTTGCTTGGTAGTGAAGAGTTTATTATTGTTTACGTGTAAACTTTTAAATCCTGTTAAGAAACTATCGGTTCTCTAATAAAATACCGAGGTAATGTTTTTGTCAAGAGTGAGAGTTAAAGATGGCTAACAAAGAAAATCATTGTCAGCTATATTTGTAATCGATTGCATCGTTTAATAATACAATGTATGTAGAAGATGTAAATAGTGTGTTGTGTGTGAGTGAGAGGTGATTCTTATATTTTGTTACATATTATAGGAGATCTAAGCAATCATATATTTCTCCTGATTACAGGAAATACAGAAATGCCAGATGCAATGGAGACGATATTTCAAGCCGCTCTTGCTTTTGGGAAACATGGGGGTGTGATTATTTCCTTCTGCTACTCATTTCTTCTATTTTGGACAGGGTTTCAAAATGCATCTTTAAAATGCAATTTTATGTTCATTAAATTAGTTGCCAATGTTAGATTTTCTTTTGTCTACTAAACTTATGCCAATGATAGGTAGTTGGGTGAGTGGTTGTTACAGCATCACTCCCTTACCTTCATTCATAGTAAATAAGAGAAAAACTAAGAAAACGGGATTGTATTATGAAGTATAATGAATAATGATGAAAAGAAACAGTGAATGGATGATCCTCTGGAGAAGATGAACCACCACAATGCTTAAGCATCACTCAATGTCACCCCTCTGATGTTGCAAAACTAACAGAACTCGTAATGTCTAGCCATATCCCTCATTTCCCAGGTGCTCTTTCTACTTTCCTTTTGGCCACACCCCTCTAACGTCTCTTCTCTTGCATGTAGTTTACCGTAGGTCCAGACTTATTTTCTACTTTAACTGTTAGTAATAGTTAGTCCTTTTGTGGGTTGTCAGCATTGCCACCCTCCTCAGTATCAGCCTGGTCAGCATGGATCAAATTTATAAACTCATTGCAAATGGTGGAAACTGTTACCGATTGGATTGTAACACGCCACTATTTAAAAGATTTTCCTTTTTACAATTTTTAAGCCGGTCACTGCTAGAGATGCAGTAGATTAATGGACACCACTTACCCAGATGCAGGTAGCTGTGACTCCACTGTAGGCTTCCCTACTGCTTTTTATGACCTAGACTATAAATTTTTTGAGGCAGTCGCTACTTTTATACTAAAAAGTTTGGGTTTAGGATATCATGATTATGCAATCGCTACTTTTAAACTCAGACCGTTACAGGCTTCGGAATTACATTGATATTCTTAATAACAGACAAGGTTATTCAAGGTCTCAGAGAATGACACTTCTTAAGGGTGATGATGATAATCAAGGCATCTTTAAGGAAAAGTTTTAGAGCTTTAGCAGTGTTTCTTCATTTACCATTCTACACGTTAAAAATATTCATTTGTACATTTATTCTTTGATGGATGGGAAATTGGGGATGCTGATAGAAATTAAACCAGCATGACACAGTTGTAAATTTAAACATTTCTGTGACTAGAATGACCAAACAGTTGTAAGTTATTATGATGAGTAAATTATTAGTACATATGTTCAAATTCACCTTAAGAGAGACAATCAAATGCAGTTATTTTTTCCACTCTCGATTTACTAACATATTTGTGAAAACGTGGTTTTTGTGTTGTTTAGAAGTATGCTTTCAAACAAATTATGTCGTTTGGAAGTTTGTTTCTGGAGCTGTGTAGGTTTTTAATAATATCAATAATTTTTTTTTGTTACTTAAAATTTGGTTCAAAACTACAGATTTATGAAGTATTTTACATGATCTTAGGTACCATTTGGCCTAACATTTTTTAGGTGTAGAAGCTATTTTAACCACAAAGCTAGAAGTAAAAGCTTTTAAAATCGAAAATAAACTTGTTTGGTAAATCTTACTTCTTTTGTTTTAAAGTGTTAAAAGTTTTTTTTATCTATACTATTATATAAAGGGGATACAAATTTTTGGGATGGCTTTTTTATTATTCCAATTTTATCCTTAAAAAATAACTTCCACATAAAAATAGATTTTCAGTTTTTTTTAGTAAATAATTTTTTTTTCTTCTTAATAACTAAGCACAACTTCCACATAAAAGTAGGTTTTCAGTTTTTTATAGTAAAAAAAAAAATATTTTTTTTTCTTAATAACTAACCAAAAAAAAAAAAGAGGTTACGTAGTTATCAATTAACAAAGTCCAATAAAAAAGGAGATTAAGTAATTATTTATATTTGCACAATACAGAATATCGATCACACGCGAAGAAAAAAAAAGAATATCGATTACACAAACGGGCACGGAACGTGCCTGTTTGGCGGCTAGTAATTATAATAGGGATAGGAGATGTTTGTTATTAAGATAAAAGTTTTTTATAAACAATAACTTATATAAAGATGGAGTAATAAAAAAAAACCTATTTAAAGATATGAATTTGATAAATAATAGTAAAGTTGATGCAAAGTAACTATTATCACCTTATTTTGAAACTCTTTTGTTAATTTTTTTTTTGAAATATAGAAGCAGCTTTTTTCTTAGAAGTGCTTTTAAAAATTATTGTTTGGCCCAGCTTCTTACTTCTACGAGAAGAGAAGAAAAAAAATTAAGTCAAACGGTACCTTAACATGTAGGCACGATAAGTGCTTGCAAGAATAAGCTAACTTAGCATAATAATAGTTTCTCTATGAATTATGTGTAACCCGAATTATTTAATTACAATCAGAATCAGATCCTCTATGACCAATACATTATTCCACAAAATCACTGAACTATACACATATTTTCACGAAATCAAAATTAAAATCTTAGCATTTCTCATTAATAATCGCAAGCTCTTCACTCTTTTAGGATTAGGCCTACCTTTTTTCCTTATGAACTATGTTTCATGGTCAAACTCCAAGACCGCATTTATTATTACATAACTTAAAATTAAGGCCTAAAATTAATTATATAACACATCTATATAGGTCCAAATCATTTAAATTTAAATGTAATATTAATATGTGCCCTAAGGACATATGATAAAGTATTCTAATATAGAAATTCAGAAATTTTATGTTTTAAAGTAAAAATGCACAAATTTCAAAAAAAAATTATATATCTACTTATATGTTAAAAAATATAAGTATATAGTACCAACGGTCAATTGAGACTATATATAAGAAGCAATAGCATGTGTCATTAATATGAATATTGGGAAAACCATTGAGAAACATACACATTATGTATGGTCCAATACCTTTGAAAGTAGGATAATAGATATTAATGATCATAACAGTGAAAAGCTTAGCAAACTGCTGCATGTTGGCTTCCTTAAGATACAAGCTGCTTTTGGTGAACTTGCAGACTTGGTTAGGATAAGCAATAGCGACACTATGACTATGAATCTATGATCCTCTTGAACTAAGCAACTCTTCAGATATTTTACTGACTTCGGTGAAAAAACACAAAAGTGTAAATTCAAAGCACAAATCAAAATGATGTGCTCATTTTTACAGCACCTGCAAGGAGAATTACTATTGAAACTATATGTTAATCCTTGAGATAATTAATCATTTAATATTTCAAAACTGACATGTACCAAAAATAAATTTCGAAGATCCTTTGGCCAAGAAGACAGCTTATTTGACTTGCTTTAGCTTCTCTTCTACAAGCTCAATACACTGATATAACACTAATTCAAGCGGATTTAGGGTGCATATATACAGTGCCAATCGAAAGCTCATCACATCATAGTCACTCTTGTTCTCTGCCATTATACCTGTCACTAGGGTACGCAAAGGAAGCAGCCATTCATTGTAGACCTTGAGTAAACTGCTGTGAGTGGAGTGGAACCAGGCTCCCGTGCATATGGCTGAAATGTAGCTGGCCGAAATGTGGAACCAGGCTCCTGGATATCAACCGACTGATTTCGACGTTTATACAAGGCCATTGGGTCAAGATAACTGAAGCTTGTTGTTGGACTGTCTTTCCTTTTACCATTATCTCTCCCACACATCTCTGCACAATACAATTAACAAATAATTAGTTAGTTACATTAAACATGAGTACAGCAGTCTGAGTTTAAACATGGCTGCATTCCTAATCCTTGTTAATCTTAAATTCATCATATTTAGCTTCCCATATTCTAAACAACTTGGTGTAGCTGCTGTAGCATGCTTCTTTGGATTGTCATGTATTCAATATCACTGATCAAACTACAAAAAGCAAAAACATGAACGCCATAAAAAAAATACACTATAGTAATCCATAACATGTGAAATGAAACAACTAAACAATAGAATTCCAACCGATAACAATGAAAGATTAAAGCTGCAACTGCAACTCATAATAGTATGTCATCATATATATACAAACAGCAAGAAAACACATTTTTGTGATAGTGGACTGAAAATATAAAATTACTTTTGATACCTTAGGACAAAATAAAGGAGTACTCTCCATTTTGAAAATTCAAGGAAGAACAATTACATAGCAAGCAATAAGAGATATAAATGACTAATTTTGGCTTCATCTTTCCAGCTTTTGGCAATGTCATAAGAGTTAGCGACAATAATTAAATCCAAATATATGCTCACATTCAATACTTTTCCATGTAGCTATGTCAATTAGTTTGTTCATATTGTGATGTGGCAAATCTTTTTCTTCTCACAACAATCCAGAAACTAACAAATTTGCAACTTAACAACTCCAAAAAATTACCCAGACATTACAACTCTACAAATTTACAACAACAACCAAACTGGTAAAATATTAATTTGGTGGTTTATTCAAAGGGATTTATTTTTGCTACCCTATTTATTTTCTCGTGCGCTCTATAAATTTATCAAAATATCCCGTCTGTTACTTAAGTGGTGGACGACATTTCAAAAAAAAAAATCATTTTTATAAGATCCCCAACTTAAGTAGCGGAATGATAAATCAGGAAAGACGTTGGGCGTGCAAGAAACTGGTAAGGTCGCGGAATTAAGGGTCCGTTTATATTAGCTTATTTTTGAGCTTATACAAACAACTTATGCAATATAAATTAGGTTTTATGCTATTTTATAAGTTTACACTAATGAAAATTGTATTATTATAAGTTATTTTATCATAAATTACCTTGACAAACTTATAATAATACATAAAAATTATATAAGGTGTTTGCATAAGCTCAAAAATAAACTAATCCTAATGGGCCATAAATCTCTTATTCAAATTTATTTTGGGCAAGAAAAATTGGGCCTTAATTAATAATAAGCCCAAATATATATCCAACACAAAAATCACAAACACACAAAAAATTGATGCATAACAATAACATAGCATAGAATTGAGAAGTGTATTTTCAATTCATACTCCGAAGAGTGAAAAACGAAAGAGAAGAATCAGAAAAAATGGGAAGAAAGAAAGGGTATGTGGAATTCGATGATTCACCACCGGACGATTTTGATCCGGCGAATCCATACAAAGATCCGGTGGCTATGTTAGAAATGAGAGAACATATTGTGAGAGAAAAATGGATCCAAATTGAAAAAGCAAAGATAATTAGAGAGAAACTTCGTTGGTGTTATCGAATTGAAGGGATTAATCATCTTCAGAAATGTCGTCATCTTGTTAATCAGTATCTTGAATCTACTCGTGGTATTGGTTGGGGCAAAGATGGTCGTCACCCTTCTCTTCATGGTTATTCTCTTTTCTTATTTTTCGATTGGTTTTTTTTGTGAATTTATCAAATGGGTATGTGTCATTTTTATGAAGTTTTGATTTTTATGTAGTATGAAAGGTTTTGGATTTTGAGGGTTTTTTTTTGTTGATTAAGGGCATGTTTGGATTGGTTTATTTGAGCTTATCTATGTACTTGTGAGTTCTGAGAGGTTATGGAAATGATTTATGCTTATTTCCGTAAGATGTTTTTTAGCTTATTTTTAGAAGCTCTCTAGGATAGCTTATGAAAACAGCTTATTATGTCTTTGGTATTTAGGGGCTGTTTGGATTGACTTATTTTTTAGGTAATGCAAATAAGCTATGAAGATAGTACAATTTTTGTTAGTGAGAAGTTAACATTACAACTTATGCATAAGCTATTTTTCATAAGCTCAAAAACAAGTTAATCCAATTGGCCCCTCATTTATTTTAAAATTGTCATTGGTTGTTGTTGTGAAATTCTCAAGTGTGTATGTGTGATTTGTCTTGATGCTGTTATTTTTATGTAATATCAATTTTTATAGGGTTTTTGTTGATTGATGGTATGTTTGGATTGATTTATTTGAGCTTATTTAAGCACTTATGAGAGCTTATGGAAAAGAATGATGGACATGATTGTATTGACTTATTTGTGTTTATCTACTGACATAAACAGTTGTGAGAGCTGATGAAAACGATATATGGGCTTGTTTTTATTCATTTATTTGAGTGCATCTAATTATATAAGCATTCGTGAGAGCTTATGGAAACGATTTATGGGCTTCTTTCTATAGAATTGTTTGAGTTTATCTTCTTACATGAGCACTTGTGAGACTGTTTTGGGCTTATTTCTATTAGCTCTCTAGGATAATTATATGAATGACACTTATATGATAAACTCTTCTGCTATAAGCACTAAATTAATTTGTTTGTCCAAACAGGACTCTGTCTATTAGTTGTTTTCAGCTGATTTCCATAAGCTGAAAACAACTTATGAAAGTAGCATATAGTTTATATGAAAATAGTTTGACTTTGTTTTATCTTTTGTTATAGAAAATGGCTTATACATAACCACTTTATGATAAGTGTGTATGCTAGAAGCGCTTAGTTAGTGAATAAGAGGATTCTGTAAGTTAATTGTTAAGTGGAGTTTGTATAATTTCTCAATCTGTGACATTTTTATGCTGGGTAACTAAAAGGTGTTATTGGGTATTCCATTTTTTTCATATTTAAGTTTGGTCAATTTTGTATGCTGTTTGTAAAAGGTTTAGCGTGTGTTTAGTTGTGAATTTTCAAGTTAGTCTGTGTGATTTCTCTAAAGTTGTGATTTTTATTGTAAAAGGATTATGGTTTGGTTTTCTGTCTTTGATGAGTTTTGTTTGGGGGGGGATTATCTCAAGTGAATTGTTAAGTGGTGTTGTTTGCAATTTCTATCAAGGTGTGATATTTTTTATCGTGGATGAGTAAAAGATGTTTTTGGGTATTTTATGTTTGATCAATTTGGTATATGCTGTTTGTAAAAGGTTTAGTGCATGTTTAGCTAAGCATTTGATAGGAAAGAACTAATTTATATTTGAATGTTTGTGCACTAAAGTTAAGTTTGAAGACAAAATCAACTTTAATTTCAGTTATGGACTTGCAAAGTTGCCTCCGCTAAGCTAGATTATTATTTTTCACTTTAAGTAATGGAATGTTTGCAATTTTAAGATATAATAAACTTAGTGTAGAATTTTCAATGCGCAAACACCATTTTTTATCACTTCCGCTAAAACCGATTTTGAGTCAAAATTAAATTTAGCTGACATTAACCACGAATACATGTGTAGTTTTTGTTTGAACCTTTATATTTTGAGTTTTGTTTTAAGGAAATGGTCTGAAATTCGTTTGATTCTTTCCCAAATAATCATCTTAATCGCAACTGATTGTCCTATACCTGAACTTTGGGCTTTTGTGTGATAATTTCTTATGGCTTGGAATTTTCTGAACCAGGACCAAAAGTTGAGCCGGTTGAGGCAGTTGAGTCCGAATGATTTTCCCGTGGATAAATAAAAGGTATTTTGGAAATTCATTTCTATCATTCTCTCTATTATCTATATGAATAATTCTTACATAAATCCTATCCTGCTGAAAATAACTGGACATGTCATGAAAAATGTCTGTGCCAACAAGAAAGTTCTGTTTTTGCTGATTTTTTATTATTGAGCATTCCAAACATTGGTGGAGGAAGTATGTAAGTCTGCAACATTAACCATTTTAACTACACTAAGTTCGAAAGCGTTAAAATATCAACTTTCTAGAGCATTGTGGTTTGTTTTTTATTGCCATGAACCTATTGGTGTAGATCCATTCTTTTCTAGATTTAATATTAGTGTAGTTGACTGTTAGAGTAGTAAGTCGGTTTAGTTTATGTATAACTATAACTAAACCGGCTTTGATTAATCCATTGGTGATCTTTGCTTCCTGCCATCCCTTCAAAAACTTTGTTACACTAAGCGTGTGTTTGGGCAGTAGCTTTTCCCTTTCTGTGGTGTCACCGCACAGTGGCATGGAAGCTTCTCATTTTATAGCTTCTTAAATTCACATCAATATTCAATATTGCATTGGGATGCAAAAAAAACTTTAGTTGCATGCAGATCCAAACATAGTGTAGGTAATAGTTGATGACTCATTGCAGTACAAGTTGATATGAACTAGTGGTTGGAATATATTTTACATATCTGGTTAGCAACCTTTGGTTTGCAAATTTGATTGAAGTAACGTGTTTTTCAAATTCTCGGTCATAAGTCTTGAACTACCCGAAGTTATCTCCTTCTTTTTCTGTAATTTCCTATGTATCTAGAAGATTTGAAACTAACTATGCAGATGCATAGCTTGTCATTAAAAAATTCAGATGCATAGTTCATCAATTCAAAATATTGGTTTTTAATGTCGTGTGCTCTATTGACAATGTTAATATTCTTTAGGCTTAAATGCAATTTTGGTCAACTACTTTGTCTCATTCGCGATTATTTCTCCACCTATACATTTTGAGGCTGAATTTTGATCATGTGGCTGATAAGTTAGATGCTTATGTGACATTAAGTTGATAACATGAAAATGAGTTATTAAGTGAGAACTTACCTAGACAAAATTGTGCATCAAATCTGGGTGCTTTTGTGATATAAATCATTGTAAATTTTGATAAAATGTAAATCAGTTTTTAAGTAAGAATCTACCTAGACAGTGTTACATATCATCAACAGAAATGTTACATAAGTTTGCTACATCATCGAAATTCAGCCTCAAAATATATAGGTGGGGGGACAAACCAGTTTATCTTGAAAGTTGTAGGACTAAATTCGCGTATTTAAAAGTTGTAGGACCAAAGTCGTGAATGAGGCAGAATAGATGGACCAAAACTACATTTAAGCATATTCTTCATTTCAAAATATTCGTTTATTGTTACCATAACTGTGTCTGTATGAAATTAAGAGTTGCTCCTCTTGCAGGGAAGTTTTATTACCGAAATGATCGCATCGCTGAAATCAGATTGTAGGTGGAGGAATACCTATGTTCAAGCTGTTGTTTTTTGTTAAATTTCCTTAACTTCCTGTGAACTACAAACAACTGTATTTTTCTTTGCCTTGGCTTATAAGGCTTTTATTGCTTGTTATTAGCATTTTAATGTAAACAAGTATGTGAAAACTTATGAGCAGAAGTTCATCAGATTGTGAAATAAGTTTATCTTGTTCCTTGTTATGATGGTTGCTTCTTCAATAATACAATTGAATCCATTTCTAATATTCAATTCAACATTTGCAGCTATGATGTTGAAAGTGTCCCTAGTTCATGTGGATGTAGAGGATATACTTTTGTGCATGCTTATAAACTAGTATTCATACCCGTGCAACGCACGGGGTGCAACATATGATTCAATTATGTAAGCATATTGTAGCTAACATTGTTAATAGATCAAATTGTCATTACAAACCAAACTTTAAGACATTAAAGGGATAATATTTTAAGACACAACAATAGACGACAATAACACATAAAACATTAAAGGGATATCAAAATAGAGCTACAAAGCTACAACTTATACATTAGAATTGATGATGACAACATTCAACACTTGAGGTGGATCGGCCAAAGTGAACCTAAGTCTAGAGTCAGCTTGTAAGTTAGCATTATTAACAAACGCAACCAATCTCCAGCTGATATGTATTTCTCATTGCTAGATCTGGGAGATGATTTAATGTTGCAGTTGACAAAAATATCTAAGTTATCTATAACCATAATAATGTTGTTTTGTTGACCTTGTAAAAGCCGAGCAATTCTAATCGGGAGATGCTGTCAAGTGAAACAATAAACAATTAATATTGTAACTTATCTAAGCAATATACCCTGCCATAAAAATTAATTATGTTATAAGTTAGAATTACCAAGACAGTTCTCCCGTTTACATCACCATGAGTCAAATCCATCTCCCAAAATCTTTGAGGCTCAACACCTTCAACTTCAAAATTCATCTCCTACTGCAGAACATGGTAGATTATAAGTACAATGAGTCTACAGGTTCATTGAGACATTTCTTCATATGCCTTGTGTGATAAATTTTACCAACTACTAATGATTGGTTTTGAATGTAGATCCATATATCAAAATTTATGTTTTTATAGTTGAGATGCTTAAATATGAATGTTTATTGTCAATATGGTGCTTCAAAACTGTGTTTGTAAAATCACTCTTCCATATTTATTTGAAAAGAATTATCTAAAATAATAATTTACAAAATCCTACAATAGAAAACTTACAATATGACATATGAATTTAAAGAGAAAATATGTCCTATTTAGAAATCACATAAGCCACCACATAAAAAACTTGGTCATAAGCAAGTATTATACTCTTTGTCATATAGTTATAATAACTTCTTTCTCTTCTTCTCTAGCTCTTCTAATGCAAAAGATCATAACTTCCCTTAGCAGATTACATGATGGTACAATTTTGATGGACTATTCAAATTTTGTAGCTCATGTTAATTAAATATCCGAACCATAAGATGTCATGGTAAATGTAAAGGAAAGATTCAATGATATCATATTGATACCTTTGGATTACTCAAATCTTTGAATTTACTGCAGATCAAATTCGTTGGATACCCTTCACACAATTTAACTTGAATCTTGGACAAAAAATTGTGTCCGCCGTTTTGAGGTTTCACTTGGAATTGAGGCAGAGTTCTACAGATTTTAAAAATATTCATATCATAAATCATATTAGTTATCAAATGGAAATAGAAAAGACAAAACTAAACAAAAACAACAAAGTAATGAATGATTTTAATTTGATTCCAAACTCTATACATTCATGAAGGAGCCAAATGATTGATGATAACTTCACATACCACCTTAACAGCCACCTTCTCTCCAGTTTGGATATTAATAGCTGATATAAGAAAGACATATCAACACATAGTAAACACATATTTTACTTTCAGGGCTTACAATTTAACTTCGCTATCCAACAAATCACATATTCGTTTCAAATTAATAGTAAACTGAAACATTAATATTTTCCACATCATGAATACGAAATTAAAATTCATAAGCAAGTTTTGTCATGACATGATAAAAAGCTTTTTGTTGACAAAATTAAAAATAAGTCAGTCTAGTCAATGTATTTTATGCTCGTCTAATTTCAGTAGACATTCATGTAGTCCAACATTTTGAGTCACTGATGAAAGAGGCAAATAGAAAAAAAAGTTTCATTTTTCAACATGTGACATAGATACTTTATGGAACAATATATTTATCTAATGTAGTCATATGCATATAAATCATCATGCTTATGAAGATAATAAAAATAGAATAAATTGCACATACTCAATTTGATTTAACATGTAAAATAAAAATTGAGCTATGAGACATAGAGTAGAGAAAGAGAAAGTACCGTCAAAATTGGAAACATAATGACAAATGAGCTGAGAAGGCCATGGAGGTAGTCTCCTAAACAAAATGACACAACAAATGAGTTCTCTAAGCTTAAACAAAAAAAGTGGAACCTAATAATTGGCTTCCACTGATGCATTCAAATAAATGAATAGAAAAGGGATCCTATTTTGTTTGTGTTTGGAAGGTGCTTATCTATTTTATTGTACATATTGGCTTCTACTGAACCATGTGAATTCAAATGTTCATCTTTGTGAGTGTTTCAGGTTAACATAAATGAAAAACAAAATGAAATAGAAAACAAATTAACCATCCCTCACCAGTTCTTTCTCTATTGTTCATAAAGCCACGGTGAAACTCCCCCAATACATTCTTGTCGCCTTTTAGTTCAAACCTTCAAGCCAAACAATCTGTTGTCAAGCTAATAAAAAAATTACTGATAAATAATCCCAAATAGCAGAAATAAAAATTGAAACAAAAAACAAATTAAGTAAAAAATAAAATAGTGAATAGAGGTGGAGATTGAAAAAGAAAGAATATACCCAAAATCTAACAATAAGATTGTCGTCGCTGGGTCGTGTGCTCTGCTTCATCGATCTTTGTCGTCGCTGGGTTTGTAAACCTGAACAAACAATAACAATCCCAAAAATAAAAAATCAGAATATGAAATGAAATCATGAAATAAGGAAGGGATTGAGAAGCAAGTTAAAACCTTCTACTTTACAAAGCTGAAGAAGCATATACCCAAAATTTAAAGATGTAAGGTAATTATCTTAAATAAAATCTAAACTTTGAGAATTAGCTCAACTAATTAAGAAAAATTTTAGGCCACAGGGCAGGAGTTCAAAGGAGCTGAATTTAGAAAGCAACTTAATAAACACATTATGAGACCTATCAAACTAAAAATCTAAAACATAACAAACTTTTTTAAAGAGAGAAAAGTACTAACATTTTAAAACTTGAAAATGCAGAAACATATTTAAAGCATAGAAATCAACCAACAGAGAATGATCTATGTAATTGCCTTCATTCAACAATAATATATGAATGAGAAGTTTTAATTCAAGCCTTCATATTTCTCTTCATCTTCTTTATTGTAGATAAAAACACTCTCATCATGGATTGATATGACAATCAAAATAAGAAAGTACTAACCAAGAGAAAAGCATTTTTCATTCATTCCAAAGACTCTAAATTTCTACTGGACTATACATCTTAGATAGAGAAGACACTCAAATTAACATAATCAAACAAACAACCAATTTCCAAACTATCAACATAAGCAATATATCCAAGACCAAAGTGACAAAAACTAAATCAGTTCCTAAAAGTTACAAAATCAAGATTTCTACTTACATCATGCAGGAGTTTCCGCGCTTCAGGCAATTTTTTAAAAAAATGGCACCATTAACTGACCTGTTAATGTAACAATCAAATTTTATTAAGTTAATCTGGATGTTCAATCTTTTATTGCAAGCCAAAATGTTTAAAGGTCTATCAATAACAATACTAACAATATTATTTAGGAGACAATCATAGAGCAATATACTTAAGTTTTAAGAAGCAAAAGTTTACTTCAATTGTAGTCATATATGATAAAATGGAAAACATAATGTAATAGAAAAAAAATTTAACAATCCCTTTACAAATAACAAATTAAAATTGATACAAACTTTTAAAAAAAAATCTGAAATTTAACAAAAACATATCATATTGCAGTGGAGAAAATCATCTAAATCCCACTATCAACTACTAAAAATTAAAAAAATCCCCATCTTTAACTAAATGATAGAAACAAATCCTAGTAAACATCAGATTGAAGAAAATTAGGGATTTCAAATAAGAAAGACATACCTTTTTCCTCAACTTCATGAACAACAATCTCTGATTGCACATACCAAAAAAAAGATGTCAGTAGAGCAAGAAGCAACATCACCATCGATTGAAGAAACAACAAAAAGAATAGATTTGGAATCTGAAAATGAAAATAATCTGAAATCCAAAAACGAAAATGGATCAGGAGTGATTACCTTGGCTGCAAACGTGTGGTCTGCTTCATAGTTCTTTCCCATCGCTGGGTTTATCAAAAGAGACGAAAAAAAGAAGCAATTTAAAAATTTGTGTGTAGAGGCAAAGCTAAAGATGAGAGTGAGAGACTGAAGGGATATTTTGAGTTTTAGACTTGAGTAGAGGTGTTTGAATTTCAAAAGATAGGTTTTCCCGGTTTGTTTATCTTTGACTGCTTTTTCTCCACAATCAGATTTCAACAGAGTTTTGTTGGTAATGAAAGTGACGCTACACTGTTTCCTTCTGCACAACAATTTTGAATTTTTCACCAAAATGAGAGTTTTTGTGAAGATGGAGAGATGTAAGAGATGAAAAGCAAGTAGAAAGGGGAAATATTCTTTCTCTATTTTTTTTCCTGTCAGATTTGTTTTTGTTAAAGGTCTTGTAGTGTGGATTGGGCTGAATTGTCATGGGCTCAACCTATTTGGCCCAATTTCACAACATATGAGGAGGGAAAGAACAATTCAAAATATATTGCCTAAAAGGAGTATGTTTTTTGTCTGCTTGTCCACATAGGATTTTCGTGTAGGTGCATGTGAGCTTGACACCTGTATTATTTTGCCTTCAAGCTGTTTTGCACTTGTGTAGTTAGAGGATATGGTTCCGGATTGCATATCGGACGGTTCAAATTTAAAACAATCATACAGTCTAATTAGTTTTTATGTATTATTCATAAGCTTGTCAAGGTATGAAAAAATAGCTTATGAAGATAGTACAATTTTTGTTAGTGAGAAGTTATGAATTAACATTACAACTTATGCATAAGCTATATTTCATAAGCTCAAAAACAAGTTAATCCAATTGGGCCCTAATTTATTTTAAAATGGGTATGTGTGAAATTTTAAAGTAGGGATGTGTCATTTATGTGAAGTTGTTATTTTTATGTGATATCAATTTTTTGAGGGTTTTTGTTGATCAGTGGTATGTTTGAATTGATTTATTTAAGCACTTATGAGAGCTTATGGAAAAGAATGATGGACATGATTGTACTTATTTGCATTTATCTACTGACATAGTAAACACTAAACAGTTGTGTGAGCTGATGAAATTGATTTATGGGCTTGTTTGTAATCATTTATTTGAGTGTATCTACTTATAAAAGCACTCGTGAGAGCTTATGGAAACAATTTATGGGCTTGTTTATATTGAATTGTTTGAATTTATCTACTTACATGAGCACATGTGAGACTGACTGTGAGATTGTTTTGGGCTTATTTCTATAAGCTCTCTAGGATAAAGATGCCTCCAATGACCTTCTTATGCAGCCTTCCAAATAGCGCATTCACGTGTTTCCCGATCAATAAAGATGCCTCCAATGAGCGTACACGAGAAAGTAAGTCATACGATTTTTTGTTCCACCTCTCCATATAAGCCCTCAGTCCGCCGTATGTGAATGAATTCTCCAATTTCTCATGTTTATACCATTTTTGGATTTGTTTCAAAGCATAAGCAAACACAACTGAATCGGCATATATATTTCCCAACTCCGATTTACTTAAAAAATACTCAATCACGTCTTGTGTCTCGGTTCGGTGATAGACACAAGACGTGATTGAGTATTTTTTTAAGTAAATCGGAGTTGAGAAATATATACGCCGATTCAGTTGTGTTTGTTTATGCTTTGAAACAAATCCAAAAATGGTATAAACGTGAGAAATTGGAGAATTCATTCACATATGGCGGACTGAGGGCTTATATGGAGAGGTGGAACAAAAAATCGTATGATTTACTTTCTCGTGTACGGTCATTGGAGGCATCTTTATTGATCGGGAAACACGTGAATGCGCTATTTGGAAGGCTGCATAAGAAGGTAATTGGAGGCATCTTTATCCTAGAGAGCTTATAGAAATAAGCCCAAAACAATCTCACAGTCAGTCTCACATGTGCTCATGTAAGTAGATAAATTCAAACAATTCAATATAAACAAGTCCATAAATTGTCATAATTGATTCTTGTGTAATGTTTCTTCACTATTGTATTTTCAAATTACAATTAGTGAAATTCATAAATACTTTTCATATTTTGTGTGATACAACTTACATGTTGCACTTTTGAGGGTTTTTGTTGATCAGTGGTATGTTTGAATTGATTTATTTAAGCACTTATGAGAGCTTATGGAAAATAATGATGGGCATGATTGTATCGACTTATTTGCGTTTATCTACTGACATAGTAAACACTAAACAGTTGTGTGAGCTGATGAAATTGATTTATGGGCTAGTTTGTAATCATTTATTTGAGTGTATCTACTTATATAAGCACTCGTGAGAGCTTATGGAAACAATTTATGGGCTTATTTATATTGAATTGTTTGAATTTATCTACTTACATGAGCACATATGAGACTGACTGTGAGATTGTTTTGGGCTTATTTCTATAAGCTCTCTAGGATAATTTATATGAACACAGTTTGATATTGTTTTATCTTTTGTTATGAAAGTAGCTTAATAATAAGCACATATATGAAATAAACTCTTCTGCTATAAGCGCTAAATTAATTTGTTTGTCCAAACAGGGCTCTGTCTATAAGTTGTTTTCAGCCGATTTCTATAAACTCTCTAGGGAAACTTAAGGAAAAAAACTTAATACTTATAGCTTAGTAGAAAACAGCTTGACTTTGTTTTATCTTTTGTTATAGGAAATGGCTTAATCATAAGCACTTTATGATAAGTGTTTATGCTGTAAGTGCTTAATTAATGAATAAGGGGATTATATTAAGTGAATTGTTAAGTGGGGTGTATGTAATTTCTTTCAAGCTGTGATTTTTTATGGTGGGTGACTGAAAGGTGTCTTTTGGTATTCAATTTTTCATTTCAAGTTTGATCACTTTGGTAGATGCTGTTTGTAAAAGGTTTAGTGCGTGTTTAGGTAAGCATTTGATTTGAATGAACTTAATTTGTTAAATTGATTTGGTTAAAATTGGTTTGTAATGAAGTAATTTTTATTTGAATATTTATGCACTAAAGTTAAAGTCCATAATTGAAGTAATTTCAGTTATGGACTTTCAAAGGAGCCTCCACTACGCTCGATTGTTATTTTTCAATTTTGAGTAATGGAGTGCTTGATATTTAAGATATAAACTTAGTGTAGAATTTTCAGCAAGCAAGCACCATTTGTTAAATTGATTTGGTTAAAATTGGTTTGTAATGAAGTAATTTATATTTGAATGTTTATGCACTAAAGGTAAGTTTGAAGACAAAATCAACTTTAATTTCAGTTATGAACTTGCAAAGGTGACCACTAAGCTAGATTATTATTTTTCACTTTTGAGTAATGGAGTGCTTGCAATTTAGGATATAAATTTAGTGTAGAATTTTCAACAAGCAAACACCATTTTTTATCACTTCCGCTAAAACCGATTTTGAGTCAAAATTAACTTTAGCTGACAGTAACCAGAAGCACATGTATAGTTTTTGAACCTTTATATTTAGAGTTTTGTTTTAAGGAAATGATTTGAAGTTCGTTTGATTTTTTCCCAAATAATCATCCCAGTTGCAACTGGTTGTCCTATTCTCTGAACTTTGGGGCTTTGTGTGATAATTTCTTACGGCTTGTTAATTTTCTGAAGCAGGACCAAAAGTTGAGCCGGTTGAGGCAGTTGAGTCCGCTGAGTCCGAATGATTTTCCCATGGAAAAATAAAAGGTATTTTGGAAAAGTTTAGGTGGTAGAATTGTTATGATTAATGCGGTATTGAATGCAATCCCAATTTTCTATCTTTCTTTTTACAAATTACCAATTAATGTGTGGAAGAAAGTCGTCCGGATACAAAGGGAGTTCCTTTGGGGAGGTGTGAAGGGTGGTAGGAGGATTAGTTGGGTGAAGTGGTCGGTGGTGTGCAAGGAGAGGAAGAAAGGAGGTTTAGGTGTTAGAGATATTAGAATTGTTAATCTAAGTCTCTTGGCGAAGTGGAGATGGCGCATTATTCTACCGGGGAGACCGCTTTGGAAAGAGGTTCTAATTGCCAAATATGGTGATCAAATTATCCACCAAGTGGAGTGGACAAATATTAGCTTCCCATCAATTGTCTCTAGTTGGTGGAGAAGTATCATGGGCTTGGAAAAAGTGGTGGTGGGAAAGAATTGGTTGATGGAGGTGGTTAGGCGTAAGATGGGAAATGGTGCTTCTACTCTTTTTTGGAGCTCAAAGTGGATAGGAGAAGTCCCGTTAGCCGTGGCTTTTCCTAGACTTTTCTCCCTTTCTAACCAAAAAGATTGTACGGTGGCTAATTTGGTGGTGTTCGATAGGGAAAATAGAACTTGGAATTTCTCTTGGAGAAGAACCTTATTCCAATGGGAGGAGGACCTTGTGTTGCGTTTGAAAGAGGTAGTGGGGTTGGCCAATTTTTCCGTGGAGGAGGATAGATGGTTATGGGTGCCGGAGGATGGTGGGGTTTTTACGGTTAAATCCGCGTATAATTTTCTTCTTAAAGAGACTAGGTCCGAAGATGAGGTGGATGGTGTGTTGGTGAATGCTCTTGAGCAAATTTGGGATAGCCCGGCCCCGTCAAAGGTAATCGCCTTCTCTTGGCAATTAATTTATGATAGAATTCCCACTAGGCTTAACCTCCAAGTGCGTGGAATTGTTGTTTCGGAAAATCCTTGGGAGTGTCTAGGTTGTGTTGGAAAAGTGGAATCTTCAACTCACCTTTTCCTTCATTGTCCGTGTGCTATGAAGATTTGGAGTTGTATTTTTAATTGGTTAGGGGTTGAGATTGTTATCCCGCATTCGATCTCGTCTCTTTTTGAGGTCTTTCGAGGAATTGCGAGAAATGCAAAGATTTGGAAAGGTTTTTTGATGATATGGCATGCGACGCTATGGTCCATTTGGAAGGCTAGGAATAGAGCTATTTTCTCCACCGGAAGCTTCTTGCCGAATGAAATAGTGGAAGAAATAAAAGTTTTGAGTTGGAAGTGGAGTTTAGGGAGACTAAGAATTTCTCCGTGCTTATTCTATGAATGGTTGTGGGATCCGGGGGCCTGTCTTCTTGGCTAGTTTGCAGTTCCTTCTTGTTCTTGTGCTGCCAGTTTTTGGTGCTAGAGTAGCAGGCCTTGGCTGCGTGCGTTTTTAGCACCTGTGTGTGTTGTTTTTGTTTTGCTAGGTGCTTGTTGTTTTCAGCTGGGTTTGCGTGTGCCTTTAGCTCTAGTGGGGCAGTTTTGTTTGTCCTTCTGGTTGCTCTGTTGCCTTGGTTTTGCTTTTGCTTGATCTTTTTTGTTGCTCCTCTTGGTACTTCTTGTACTAAAGGAAGCCTAATAAATTTGCTGATTCAAAAAAAAAAAAAAAAAAAAGGTATTTTGGAAATTCATATCTATCATTCGCTCTATTATCGATATGAATAATTCTTACATAAATCCTATCCTACTGAAAATAATTGGTGGAGGAAGTATGTAAGTCTGCAACATTGACCATTTTAACTGCACTAAGTTCGAAAGCTTTAAAATATCAACTTTCTAGAGCATCGGTTAGTTTATGTATAACTAAACTGACTTTAGGGAAGATTCTAGAAGTTGTTAGGAATTTAGATTTCCCTAGAATTGTGCCGAGTTAGTTACACTTTGTAACTAACTTAGCTTGTACTCGGCTTCTATAAATAGGTAGGAAATTTCTCTTGTACTCTTAATGAAACTAATCAATGAAACGAGTTCAATTCTCTGCATTTTCCTAATTCTATCAATGAATAAAATTGCCGAAAATAGAGTTGTGAAATTTTGCCACGTGTCACTAGGTGAATGTTTTCATTAGTGTGTGTCTGCAAGAGATCTTAATTCACCGATTCAAAAAGAGATCTAATCCATTGGTGATCTTTGCTTCCTGCCATCCTTTCAAAAACTTTGTTCCACTAAGCGTGTGTTTGGGCAGTAGCTTTTACCTTTCCGCGGTGTCATGTCACCGCACAATGGCACGGAAGTTTCTCATTTTATAGCTTCTAAAATCAGCATCAATATTGCATTGGGATGCACAAAAAAACTTGAATTGCACGCAGATCCAAACATAGTGTAAGTGATAGTTGATGACTCATTGCAATGATAAGTCGATAGAAGTAAGCATTGGATATATTTTATATATCTGGTCAGCATCCTTTGTTTTGCAAATTTGATTGAAGTAACATGTTTTTCAAATTCTCGGTCATAAGTCTAGAACAACCTGAAGCTATCTCTTTCTTCTTCTGTATCATCCGATGTATCTAGAAGATTTGAAACTACCTATGCTCTGTCGGAAATTTTAATATTCTTTATGTGTAATTGCAATTTTGGTCCCTCTATTTTGCCTTGTTACGATTTTGGCCTCCTTATTTCTAAATCAAGAATTTTAGTCCCCTAATGTTTAAAATGACTTGCTATTTCTCCACCTATACATTTTGATGATTTGTCTGACAAGTTTGATGGCATGAAAGTGAGGATTTACCTAGACAAAATTTTGCATCAAATTTGGGTTCTTTTGTGATATAAATCATTGTAGATTAGTTTTTAAGAATCCACCTAGTGAGTGTCACATATCATCAACTGAAGTGTTACATAAGCATAAAGCATCTCATTTGCCGCATCATTGAAATTCAGCCTCAAAATGTATAGGTCGGGGGGGACCCAGTTTTTTAAAACTTTGTAGGACTAAAATCGCGTATATAAAAGTAGTAGGACTAAAATCGTGAATGAGGCAGAATAGATGGATCAAAACTACATTTAAGCATATTCTTTATTTCAAAATTTTCGTTTACTGTTTCCATAATTGTGACTGTATGAAATTAAGAGTTGCTCCTCTTGCAGGGAAGTTTTAATACTCAAATGATCGCATTGCTGAAATCGATTGTAGGTGGAGGAATACCTATGTTCAAGCTGTTGTTTTTTTGTTAAATTTCCTTAGTCAAACTTCCTGTGAACTACAAACAACTGTATTTTTCTTTGCCTTGGCTTATAAGGCTTTTATTGCTTGTTATTAGCATTTTAATGTAAACAAGTATGGAAAAACTTATGAGCAGAAGTTCATCAGATTGTGAAATAAGTTTATCTTGTTCCTTGTTATGATGGTTGCTTCTTAAATAATACAATTGAATCCATTTCTAATATTCAATTCAACATTTGCAGCTATGATGTTGAAAGTGTCCCTAGTTCATGTGGATGTAGAGCATATACTTTTGTGCATGCTTATAAATATGGTTCCGGATTGCATATCGGACGGTTCAAATTTAAAACAATCATACTGTCTAATTAGATTTTCTTTTATTTGGAACGTCCATCATAATCCAACGGCCATATCTGTTCTAACTGCACGGCCAGATCCGGATCCTATAAATATACATGCATAAGTATATCAATTTTTATTTGGTGGGCAGCATAAGTATATCAATTTGTTGCAAAAGTGAATTCAATTGATACGAATATCTAAGTGTAGTACTATACTTAGTTTGAACACAAATTTCATCTTAAATTGTGATTCATTTTGATGAATCATGTCATCATTTTAATAAATCACTACATCAACTTGGTGTAGATAATAACTTTTCCTTGTCAACATTGTGTACATATTTCTTTTGTTGTATTATGACTTGAATATTGATTGAAATTCTTTTGATGTTCTTATAAGATATATGAGCTAATAATTTTGCTATGTCACTTATTTTTACTTACAAATATCATATTTTTACTATGTGAGAACCATCTTAAGAGTCATATCACAAAAATCAAAAGCAAGTATTCTTTCACGTGTACTATCTCATTCATGTATTTAAACACAAAAAATATCATTCATAATATGTATATGTGATAATATCATCAACTTATTTATCAAGTTGCATAAAAACCTAAACAATATAAACATCTAGACTTGTTCAAAATACGTACATTGACACTGTATGTGTTTATCTTTCTCTTACTTTATATCTTCTACAATTTATATGCATTTCGAACATATACAAAAATTGAAAAGACGCCGTATTTACCATCAAAGTTTGATGCCAAAAAATCATTTATCAAACAATAACTCGATGTGCCCTTCTTCACTTTTGTTGATGTTGCGGCTATCTTCCAAACTGCTTGATCTCATAACAAAGCAAACACTTGAAAATCTTCATCCTGCATATATACATGATAACAAATAAAATAAAAAAGTAAAAATAAATCACAAGAGTGAGAAAGAACAAACCAGCTCAAAGAGCTTAAATTAGTAACATAGTTTATCCTTGATATAAGAAAAAGAATGCCAGCAAAAAAAAAAAAAAAAGGTGAGGATGAAACATGGAGCTCCCTTCAATCCAATGGTAAGACTAAGCAGACGGGTGGAGTTGCTCTCACATCATGCACTTGGTCAAACTTACGTTGTATAACGTGACAAACATTTAAGGTTAACCAAATGCATGAGATGACAGCTCTTACCTCTACTTAGCCCTTCGTATTGGAAAGAAGGGAGCTCCTATTTGCTTCTTAGTTACTATTTTTTCACCAACATATGGTCAAGTATATCCTCCTTCCTCCACCTTATACATACAAAATGAAAATGGCCCCTCCCTCTTGTTGCTACTTAAATACTACTCCTAAAATAATGTTGTACTATGTGCTGTTTAGATTTTCAACAATGGCTTATGCTCTATACTTTCTACTTTTTTCAAGAGAAAATTTGTCCCCTTTCATCATGTAGCAAAGGGGTGTGTGTATATATACACAAAGGATTTGAATTGTGTGGTGACTCCACGTAATTGGTCACACTTGAACTTTTATTAGGTTTTGATTTTTTTTTTTAAATAAAGACGAATCACAAATTTATTGTACTCTAATTAAGGTTTAATTTGACTCATTACAACAAAAGAACTAATTTATCTCTATATAAACGTTATGAAATATTATTTTTATTTGTAACTGAATTACGCCAAGAAAAAATTGTGAGCTACATTTATTTTGCAGTTTTTCTTTTGTCAATATTGGTTAGAATTTTCACCTTTAACATAAATAAATGGAATGTTTGGGGGTCAAACCCTGAACCCTATATATATAATGCAATATCCTTATCAACTCAGTTAAACTCGCAATAACATTTATTTTGTGAATTTAGTCCAAAAAAGAAGTGATTTTAGGAAGTAAACTTAGTTTATACCGCATATATCAAAATGCAATTTACTTAACACGAATGACTCAATAGCTAGCATGACATCATACCAAAACATCATGGCTACAGTACCAAAAGAGATTCAGCAGTACCTGCAAGATTCTCACAAGATCATGACTGTTGCAATTTTCATTTGATCTCTCAAAGAAAAAAAATGCTTGACCACTTCTCTGATTGCCATGTACTATGTTATCCATAATTTATAACTCAAAGGACAATACAAGCTTTTTGCATGTTGGATCAAAACAAGAAAGCACCAATATTGTTCAAAATGAGGCACTTTGTTGTACTAGAAAACATGTTCTATCCAATCCTTAAAGCCATGCTTTATGTGACATGACATTGGATTGAGTTCCAAGGAAGATTAAACTTTGAATTCTAGTATTTGTCCAGCTCCAATTACTTTGGATTCAGATTCTCTGTCAGATTTGGATTGTCCTCTTTCTATACTTTGGCACTTGTTGATCCATTCTTCCATCCATAGTAATTTGTAAACTTCATTTTGAGAGGAAAAAGTCGTTTTGGTTACTTAAATTATGAGACACTATTACTATATTGGTGCTTGCCAAGAAAGCACTAAAAATTCTAATATGTTGGTAGTTTTATGAACTAAATTGTTCAATGAAAAAGGGCAACATTGATTAATTAAAAACCGTTTTTAAAACAAAAAGCGATGAATAAAAACGAAATTTGTGATACGATTACGATTTTAATCAATAGTATCCTGAGACTATAAAGATGGTATTTCAGTTCATAAGTCCTAGTTTAACTGAGAAAAAAAAATCAAAATTATTAGACCAAACGTCATCATTGGGGTTCGAACTCTGTACGTAAATTTATAATAATTTTGTAATTTCGTCAATGTATCCAAAAAATAAAATAAATTCAAAAACCAAAATAGTTGTTTATTCCTTTATTTTGTTGAAATTGGACACCTTGTACTCGTAATATAAGGAACAAGCAAGGAGTGCAATGCAAGGTTCAATCTCAATAGGGTTTGTGGTCCATGATAAAAAGGGTATGGTGAATAAATTAAAGGAAAAGTTGAAGAACAAAATTCTATTTTTTTTACACCAAGATCATTCTCAATGAGAACTCATACCACGTTTACTCTTTTTTTAAGTACATTCTAATTAGAATTCTAAAATGTAACTTGGTTTTTAGTATGTGATGTAAGTTTAAGAGTGGAACCTAAGAGGGGGGTGAATTAGGTTTTTATACTTTTTAGAGATGTTGTGGTATTTCTTATTTTTCTTGAAGGTTTATGATGAAGGTATGAATAAAGTACAAGAAAAATAAAGAGTGCAGGGAAGAGAAGAAAGACACAAAGGTTTATACTGGTTCCCCTTCTAACCTAAGGGTACATCCAGTCCCTTCACTCCTTGAAGGATTTCACTATGACCTTTACAAAGTGAAACAAGAGAACAATCCTCTCTTTTTCACTCTCTTGTTTCCAACAATCCTGGACAACAAGGTGATTCCCTACAAAGTGAAACAAGAGAACAATCCTCTCTTTTTCACTCTCTTGCTTCCAACAATCCTGGACAGCAAGGTATTCACAAACACTTGTTTCCACAAACTAGGAAACCAAACAATAATACAGAGTTACAGATAATTGATGATAAGTTTGAATACAAGAGAATTTTGATACAACAAAATTCTAGCAATTTGTTTTCACTTTCAATATAACAATTCAGAATAATAAACTCTAAGTGCTCAAGAAACTTTTGTTTGATATGAAATTATGAAGGAAAGTTTCTAAGAGTTTTTATGAAAGATTGTGCAGAGAATTGTTATTGGAAAGTTTATGAAAGTGATTGAATTATTTTTGAAGAAATTCTTATGTATATTTATATAGAGAATATGATACCTCTTGGAGTATAAAATTGCAATGATTTGGAAGAGGTATAATAATGAAAAGGTGTGTTAATAATCAGAATTTTTCAAAAGCTTACATAGGTAAATCAATTTACCAAAAGAGGTAAATCGATTTACCATTGTTTTTAACGTTAAAAATTGTAATTTTGAACAAGGGAAATCGATTTCCATGGATGGGTAAATCGATTTACCTTATGTGTTTTCACATAAATATCAAAAAGTCAGAAAGATGGTAAATCGATTTACATCCTTAGATAAATCGATATACCTACTTGAAAATATGAAAAAATTTCTAAGTTAAAAACCTTTTGGATGTGAATCATGCAACATTATTATAGTAACTTTAGAAAGGTTTAGATGAAAGTTTATGAGCACCTAAAGCTTATAATAATGAATTGCATATTGTACCTATAGATTAAGCTCCATATCTTGATCACATCTTCATGAGATATAATTGAAATTCTTTCAACTTGAACACTTGATCATAACCAATCTTTTTCTTCTTTACACCTATTTGTCTTCATCAAAATAACTTCAATTTAGAAGCTTATCTTCACATTCTCCCCCTTTTTGATGATGACAAATACATATTTGATGTTTGTGAGTTTTCCGGAATACTCCCCCTAGGATGCATATCTCCCCCTTAATCCATGACTTGTATTTATTTGAAAATTCATGATGTTCCTGAATATCAAGGAGACAAGGAAAACACACATACATATATACATCCTTCTCCCCCTTTTGACATTATCAAAAAGAAGGAAAAGATGGGTAAGATTAAAAATAAATATTTAAGATTGATCTTCATCAAAATAAATAGTTGGAGATGACAACTCAGTGAAACTTTGATAAGCTTTGCTTCTCCTAACACTGTTAACTCCCCCTTGATATTTGAATGAGAGATTTTTTGAGATATTGCTTGCTGCAATTGTTAGAGAAAAGCATACATAGACATATTCTCCCCCTTTGTTATAAGCAAAAGGATGAGAAAAAACATGAAAATTTATGAACATAAAAGAAGCAAGATACATGCTTTTTTATGCCAAAGCCAAGTCATTGTTGTTTGCCAAGAGACATTTTACTTTCAAAGATGGATCATCTAAGGAAATCATAAAAATATTATTAATTCTTTTACCTATGAGTTTTACCTCATGATTTGCTTCATCCTCAATCAAGCATTCATCCTTTGTGAACTTGATTTTGAAGCATTTGTCACAAAGTTGGCTTATACTTAGAAGATTGTACTTTAGTCCTTCAACATAAAGAACATCTTCAATGGATGTGAAAGGTGGTGCTCCAACTTTGCATATGCCAAGAATGTTTCCCTTTTTTTTTTTTGTCCCCATAAGTTACATAACCCTTGGCATTAAGCACTAGATTTGAAAATTTTCTTATATCTTCCGTCATATGCTTGGAGAAACCACTATCAAGATATATACCATAGATTTGTAATGGTCTTCAAGCAAACCTACAAAACAAATTAAGTTTTGTTTGGTACCCAAGTTGCTTTGGGTCCTTCATAATTAGTTCCTTTCTTTACCCACACATAATGCCCACTTGAAACACTAAAGTTTCTTACATAGCAAGCATTAGGTGTATGGCCACTTATACCACAATAAAAACAAGTAGGAACAAAATTACTTCTATATCTAGGAAAATAGGATTTCTTTTTAGATAATCTCTTCTTAAGATGATGATTAACTTTTTGTGCTTTATTCACTTCCTCTTTGTTGGATTGGTCAATTGCCTTAACAAAGATAGTTTTACTTGTACTTGGTTTGTCAAATTTAGAATAACCAAGTCCACTTTTATCATTAGAATATCTTTGTTGACTAAGGATATTGTCCAATCCAACTTGTCCTTTTTCATATCTTTCAATAACTCTTTTTAATTGGACAATTTGGAAGGAAAGTGAATCACACTCTTTGCATGTAAAATTCTGTTTTTCTTTTTCAAGAAAACTTTGTTTTTCAATTTCAAAATTCTGTTTTTCTTTTTCAAGAAAACTTTGTTTTTCAATTTCAAAATTCATTTCCATGGTGTCAATCTTTTTTTCAAGAGATTGAATTTTTTCTTTTGTGTTGACACCGTTTTATATAGAATTTTACATTCATTGAGTAATTCATAAATAACACTTTGATAATCATTACCACAAGAAGAAGATTTACTACTAACCTCTTCATTTTCATCATCGGAATGGTGTGATGCCATTAAAGCAAGATTTGCATATTCTTCGCTTTCTGAGTCGGTTGATGAACTTACTTCATTATCATCCCATGCAATATATGCTTTTTTAGGCTTTGACCCCTTTCTTCTTTTGAAACTACTTTTCTTTGCAAGTCTTGGACAATCCGTCTTTATGTGTCCTTGTTTCCCACATTCATAACATGTGACATTTTGTGTGGATGTAGATGCTTCATTATTGTCAAAAAAAAATTCTTCTTTTTCACAAGGTTAGAATTATTAATAAAAAATTCACTTAACATTTTTACAAGGTGCATGAAGTTCTCGTCTTCTTCCGAATCATCTTCTTCTTCATTTTCCTTGGAATCAACCTTTAACGCAATACTTTTGGATTTCTTATCTTGATTCTCATGCTTTTCAAGTCTTCCAAGTTCTGTTTCATATTCTTGAAGATTTCCGAACAACGTTGCGGAAGACATTTTGGATAGACTTTTCTTCTCGGATATTGCCGTCACTTTTGGTTGCCATTCCCTGGTTAATGATCTAAGCACTTTAAGATTAAGTTCATCGTTAGTAAGAGTCGTACCAAGTGCTTTTAGATGATTTGTCAAGTGCACGGATCTTTTTTGCATGTTAAGGATTGATTCTCCGGGTTGCATTCTAAATAATTCGTATTCTTGACTCAAAGTGTTTAATCTAGACCTTTTAACTTCAACGGTTCCTTCATGAGTTTCCACCAGGGTATCCCATATTTCCTTTGCCGTTTGGCATTGAGAAATACGGAAAAAAATTTCCATACTAAGTGCACTTTGAAGTATATTGATTGCCTTTTTGTCATTGAGTACTTTTTTCTTATCATCGTCATCCCATGAACTTTGTATTTTGGGTGTACTTACTCCATTGACAACACTCATGAGAATAAATGGACCTTCTGCAACAGCATTCCATATACCATCTCCTTGTGCTTCTAAATGTGCCTTCATGCGAATATTCCAAAAATCAAAGTATTCACCACAAAACAATGGAGGCTTGTTACTACTACCACCATCTCTAAAAGTAGGATTTGCGGAAGCCATTCTGGATCTTTTAGGAACAAGTTACCTATAACTTGCTCTGATACCAATTGTAAGTTTAAGAGTGGAACCTAAGAGGGGGGGTGAATTAGGTTTTTATACTTTTTAGAGATGTTGTGGTATTTCTTATTTTTCTTGAAGGTTTATGATGAAGGTATGAATAAAGTACAAGAAAAATAAAGAGTGCAGGGAAGAGAAGAAAGACACAAAGGTTTATACTGGTTCCCCTTCTAACCTAAGGGTACATCCAGTCCCTTCACTCCTTGAAGGATTTCACTATGACCTTTACAAAGTGAAACAAGAGAACAATCCTCTCTTTTTCACTCTCTTGTTTCCAACAATCCTGGACAACAAGGTGATTCCCTACAAAGTGAAACAAGAGAACATTCCTCTCTTTTTCACTCTCTTGCTTCCAACAATCCTAGACAGCAAGGTATTCACAAACACTTGTTTCCACAAACTAGGAAACCAAGCAATAATACAGAGTTACAGATAATTGATGATAAGTTTGAATACAAGAGAATTTTGATACAACAAAATTCTAGCAATTTGTTTTCACTTTCAATATAACAATTCAGAATAATAAACTCTAAGTGCTCAAGAAACTTTTGTTTGATATGAAATTATGCAGGAAAGTTTCTAAGAGTTTTTATGAAAGATTGTGCAGAGAATTGTTATTAGAAAGTTTATTAAAGTGATTGAATTATTTTTGAAGAAATTCTGATGTATATTTATATAGAGAATATGATACCTCTTGGAGTATAAAATTGCAATGATTTGGAAGAGGTATAATAATGAAAAGGTGTGTTAATAATCAGAATTTTTCAAAAGCTTACATAGGTAAATCAATTTACCAAAAGAGGTAAATCGATTTACCATTGTTTTTAACGTTAAAAATTGTAATTTTGAACAAGGGAAATCAATTTCCATGGATGGGTAAATCGATTTACCTTATGTGTTTTCACATAAATATCAAAAAGTCAGAGAGATGGTAAATCGATTTTCATCCTTAGGTAAATCGATTTACCTACTTGAAAATATGAAAAAATTTCTAAGTTAAAAACCTTTTGGATGTGAATCATGCAACATTATTATAGTAACTTTAGAAAGGTTTAGATGAAAGTTTATGAGCACCTAAAGCTTATAATAATGAATTGCATATTGTACCTATAGATTAAGCTCCATATCTTGATCACATCTTCATAAGATATAATTGAAATTCTTTCAACTTGAACACTTGATCATAATCAATCTTTTTCTTCTTTTCACCTATCTGTCTTCATCAAAATAACTTCAATTTAGAAGCTTGTCTTCACATTCTCCCCCTTTTTGATGATGACAAATACATATTTGATGTTTGTGAGTTTTCCGGAATACTCCCCCTAGGATGCATATCTCCCCCTTAATCCATGACTTGTATTTATTTGAAAATTCATGATGTTCCTGAATATCAAGGAGACAAGGAAAACACACATACATATATACATCCTTCTCCCCCTTTTGACATTATCAAAAAGAAAGAAAAGATGGGTAAGATTAAAAATAAATATTTAAGATTGATCTTCATCAAAATAAATAGTTGGAGATGACAACTCATTGAAACTTTGATAAGCTTTGCTTCTCCTAACACTGTTAACTCCCCCTTGATATTTGAATGAGAAATTTTTTGGGATATTGCTTGCTGTAATTGTTAGAGAAAAGCATACATAGACATATTCTCCCCCTTTGTTATAAGCAAAAGGATGAGAAAAGACTTGAAAATTTATGAACATAAAAGAAGCAAGATACATGCTTTTTTATGCCAAAGCCATGAGTCATTGTTGTTTGCCAAGAGACATTTTACTTTCAAAGATGGATCATCTAAGGAAATCATAAAAATATTATTAATTCTTTTACCTATGAGTTTTACCTCATGATTTGCTTCATCCTCAATCAAGCATTCATCCTTTGTGAACTTGATTTTGAAGCATTTGTCACAAAGTTGGCTTATACTTAGAAGATTGTACTTTAGTCCTTCAACATAAAGAACATCTTCAATGGATGTGAAAGGTGGTGCTCCAACTTTGCCTATGCCAAGAATGTTTCCCTTTTTTTGTTGTCTCCATAAGTTACAAAACCCTTGGCTTTAAGCACTAGATTTGAAAATTTTCTTATATCTTCCGTCATATGCTTGGAGAAACCACTATCAAGATATATACCATAGATTTGTAGTGGTCTTCAAGCAAACCTACAAAACAAATTAAGTTTTGTTTGGTACCCAAGTTGCTTTGGGTCCTTCATAATTAGTTCCTTTCTTTACCCACACATAATGCCCACTTGAAACACTAAAGTTTCTTACATAGCAAGCATTAGGTGTATGGCCACTTATACCACAATAAAAACAAGTAGGAACAAAATTACTTCTATATCTAGGAAAATAGGATTTCTTTTTAGATAATCTCTTCTTAAGATGATGATTAACTTTTTGTGCTTTATTCACTTCCTCTTTGTTGGATTGGTCAATTGCCTTAACAAAGATAGTTTTACTTGTACTTGGTTTGTCAAATTTAGAATAACCAAGTCCACTTTTATCATTAGAATATCTTTGTTGACTAAGGATATTGTCCAATCCAACTTGTCCTTTTTCATATCTTTCAATAACTCTTTTAAATTGGACAATTTGGAAGGAAAGTGAATCACACTCTTTGCATGTAAAATTCTGTTTTTCTTTTTCAAGAAAACTTTGTTTTTTAATTTCAAAATTCTGTTTCTCTTTTTCAAGAAAACTTTGTTTTTCAATTTCAAAATTCATTTCCATGGTGTCAATCTTTTTTTCAAGAGATTGAATTTTTTTTCTTTTGTGTTGACACCGTTTTATATAGAATTTTACATTCATTGAGTAATTCATAATAGCACTTTGATAATAATTATCACAAGAAGAAGATTTACTACTAACCTCTTCATTTTCATCATCGGAATGGTGTGATGCCATTAAAGCAAGATTTGCATATTCTTCGCTTTCTGAGTCGGTTGATGAACTTACTTCATTATCATCCCATGCAATATATGCTTTTTTAGGCTTTGACCCCTTTCTTCTTTTGAAACTACTTTTCTTTGCAAGTCTTGGACAATCCGTCTTTATGTGTCCTTGTTTCCCACATTCATAACATGTGACATTTTGTGTGGATGTAGATGCTTCATTATTGTCAAAAAAAATTCTTCTTTTTCACAAGGTTAGAATTATTAATAAAAAATTCACTTAACATTTTTACAAGGTGCATGAAGTTCTCGTCTTCTTCCGGATCATCTTCTTCTTCATTTTCCTTGGAATCAACCTTTAACGCAATACTTTTGGATTTCTTATCTTGATTCTCGTGCTTTTCAAGTCTTCCAAGTTCTGTTTCATATTCTTGAAGATTTCCGAACAACGTTGCGGAAGACATTTTGGATAGACTTTTCTTCTCGGATATTGCCATCACTTTTGGTTGCCATTCCCTGGTTAATGATCTAAGCACTTTAAGATTAAGTTCATCGTTAGTAAGAGTCTTACCAAGTGCTTTTAGATGATTTGTCAAGTGCACGAATCTTTTTTGCATGTTAAGGATTGATTCTCCGGGTTGCATTCTGAATAATTCGTATTCTTGATTCAAAGTGTTTAATCTAGACCTTTTAACTTCAACGGTTCCTTCATGAGTTTCACCAGGGTATCCCGTATTTCCTTTGCCGTTTGGCATTGAGAAATACGGAAAAATTCATCCATACTAAGTGCACTTTGAAGTATATTGATTGCCTTTTTGTCATTGAGTACTTTTTTCTTATCATCGTCATCCCATGAACTTTGTATTTTGGGTGTACTTACTCCATTGACAACACTCATGGGAATAAATGGACCTTCTGCAACAGCATTCCATATACCATCTCCTTGTGCTTCTAAATGTGCCTTCATGCGAATTTTCCAAAAATCAAAGTATTCACCACAAAACAATGGAGGCTTGTTACTACTACCACCATCTCTAAAAGTAGGATTTGCGGAAGCCATTCTGGATCTTTTAGGAACAAGTTACCTATAACTTGCTCTGATACCAATTGTAAGTTTAAGAGTGGAACCTAAGAGGGGGGGTGAATTAGGTTTTTATACTTTTTAGAGATGTTGTGGTATTTCTTATTTTTCTTGAAGGTTTATGATGAATGTATGAATAAAGTACAAGAAAAATAAAGAGTGCAGGGAAGAGAAGAAAGACACAAAAGTTTATACTGGTTCCCCTTCTAACCTAAGGGTACATCCAGTCCCTTCACTCCTTGAAGGATTTCACTATGACCTTTACAAAGTGAAACAAGAGAACAATCCTCTCTTTTTCACTCTCTTGTTTCCAACAATCCTGGACAACAAGGTGATTCCCTACAAAGTGAAACAAGAGAACAATCCTCTCTTTTTCACTCTCTTGCTTCCAACAATCCTGGACAGCAAGGTATTCCCAAACACTTGTTTCCACAAACTAGGAAACCAAGCAATAATACAGAGTTACAGATAATTGATGATAAGTTTGAATACAAGAGAATTTTGATACAACAAAATTCTAGCAATTTGTTTTCACTTTCAATATAACAATTCAGAATAATAAACTCTAAGTTCTCAAGAAACTTTTGTTTGATATGAAATTATGCAGGAAAGTTTCTAAGAGTTTTTATGAAAGATTATGCAGAGAATTGTTATTAGAAAGTTTATGAAAGTGATTGAATTATTTTTGAAGAAATTCTGATGTATATTTATATAGAGAATATGATACCTCTTGGAGTATAAAATTGCAATGATTTGGAAGAGGTATAATAATGAAAAGGTGTGTTAATAATCAGAATTTTTCAAAAGCTTACATAGGTAAATCAATTTACCAAAAGAGGTAAATCGATTTACCATTGTTTTTAACGTTAAAAATTGTAATTTTGAACAAGGGAAATCAATTTCCATGGATGGGTAAATCAATTTACCTTATGTGTTTTCACATAAATATCAAAAAGTCAGAGAGATGGTAAATCGATTTACATCCTTAGGTAAATCGATTTACCTACTTGAAAATATGAAAAAATTTCTAAGTTAAAAACCTTTTGGATGTGAATCATGCAACATTATTATAGTAACTTTAGAAAGGTTTAGATGAAAGTTTATGAGCACCTAAAGCTTATAATAATGAATTGCATATTGTACCTATAGATTAAGCTCCATATCTTGATCACATCTTCATGAGATATAATTGAAATTCTTTCAACTTGAACACTTGATCATAACCAATCTTTTTCTTCTTTTCACCTATTTGTCTTCATCAAAATAACTTCAATTTAGAAGCTTGTCTTCACATGTGATTGTCGTGGGCTTCCATTGAGCCTTAGTTTTAGGGATTTTCTTTTGTTACTTTATCTATTTTTTCACGCGTCCTATGAATTGATTTTACATATTTTTATAATTTTTTTATAAAACATTATTATTTAAAGACTTAAAGAGTGTTCCGGTGACACTATTTAACATTTGCCTTAATAAAATATCTTTGTTCACTAGCTACTTAAATAGTGGATACACCCCAAAAACATCCGAGCTACCAGATTTTGTTTTTACAACATCCACTACTTAAGTACGTCACACGTGTAAGGACTGAAAATGCAAACGGCTAAAACTAGATGGACTACAAATATAATTAAAAACAATAAAGGGACTAAAAGTCGAAACTTACATAAAAGTAAGGACTAAAATAAATTTAACAAAAAACACTTGGCATCCTATTGTCGTCCTATGTGGCATCTTCTGTTAGCATAATTACATAAACTTGACGGTAGGAACTAAAATTGCAAACGGTTAAAATTAGAGGGACTAAAAATATAATAAAAAATATAGGGACTAAAAGTCTAAACTAGGTCAAAAGTAGGGTCTAAAACATATTTAACCCAAATTTAAATGTTGAAAATTTTAATTAAAAAATTGAAAAAAAACACAAACAATATAACCTAACATTTTAATATTTTTTTAAGATTAGATAAATAACACATAATTTGTTTTCCCTCTTTTTTATGTGTTAAATATGACTTTTGAAGTCATACATATCAATCATAAAGAACACCTCAAACCAATTACATGTATGACATCACCAACTAATTCTGAAGTTTACATTAATATATTATACAAAATTTTCCTCTTTTTCATATATTAAATATGATCCTTGGAGTCATGGATATCATTCACCAAAAACATCCACAACCACTTATTATATGCAAACATACACCATAAATATATTAGATTCATTTTCTTCTTAATTTTTCATGTAATATTACATGGATCATTATTTCTTTACATATTTTCTTTAATGTTTTTCTCTTTTCTTCCTTTTATCTTTTTTGCATACATTCATAAAAATAAAAGACAATTTTGCAAACTTACAAAATACATTACTAATAGAAAAACAAAAATAGATACTCCCTTCAGCCACTATTATAAGTAAATCGGATTTTTTTTTGGTACATTAAAAAAGTGGTGTATCTGGGCCATATTACGTACCAGATGCATTATTTTTTCAATGTATAAAAAAAATTGCTTATAATAGTAGCCGGAGGAAGTATCCTTTAACTATTTATAATAATATAAATTTATGTTTATCCAATATATTTGTACATATATATTATATATTACAAAAAAAATAAAAAAATTTGTGCATCTTTAAATATGGAACCCTGCTCAGATTGTCTTACGGGTATTTACTATATAAGTTTATTTTATCTTTATATAATCCATTAATCTATTTGTCTCAGGCCTATGTTGGATTTTATCCACACAACTACTGTGCATATAAATTTTTTGTTATCCCTGAATTTTATATATATATATATATATATATAAATTTTGTTCATTCTAAATATATATAAAAGAAATAACATTTTTTTATAAATCTAACTCGCGACACATGCAAAACAGGATGAATTTTTTAATGCATAGGTAAAGACAATTGATATGCAGTCTGTCCTATCATTTCGAACACTTGAAAAGGACCATAATCCCTGGCACTAAGCTTTTCATATGGCCTTCTTGCTAGTGACTTGTACTGATATGGTTGAGCCTTCAAACATACCTTATCTCCCACCTCAAACTCAATGTCTCTTCTTTTCTTATTTGCCTATTGTTTCATGCTAATTTGGGCTTTTTTGAACTACTCCTTTAACCCTTCCAAAATGGTATTCATTTCCCACAGTAACTAATCCACTTCATGAACTCTTGACCTTTCTTTAGCATATACCATTTAAATTTTATTCTGTCATTTTTTTGTATCCTTTGTTTCTGTCTCCCAGTTGTGTATGTTGATTTCAAGTACTTTAAATGCCTTAAATATTACATGTTTTATTTAAATATCATACATGACCTATATGCTTTATTTATTTATATTACAAAATATACAAATGAGCATCCGACAACATCGTAGTTGGATGTATAATAGGATAAATTCTGGCCGAATGAGTTCACGGATGAGTTTCAAAATGGGTTAGATGAATTTGTGTTATTTGCACTCCAACTACAACAAGAGTGATAAAATTAGATGTCCTTGTTCTAATTGCAGAAACATCCCTTTGACACACTTCGAAGAAGTTAAAGTTCATATTCTTCAAGTAGAGTTCAAACTTTATTATTGGTATTAGACTTGTCATGGAGAAACTGGTCCGAAGTTGCTTGTAGAAATTAATAAAAAAAGGTGCACAAGTGGGTCATAACAGCCACCATAGCAAATTTGAAAACATGGTACTCACTCATTCCATCGATGGGACAAGAGGTTCAATCCATATGCGAGGTGGAGACTTCGACATAGGGTCGCCTGTTCGGCCGACACTGTTGGATCACAACACTAAATGGAATATCAGGAAGAAATGGAAGAGTCTTCAAATATTAATGATCAAAAGTTTTATGATTTACTATATGCAGCCATTTTAGCTAAATGCAAATATTGCACTCAATTGTATACTACTGTTAGATTATTGACGATTAAGTCAAAGGGAACATTTTGTAACAACTCAACTTAATTATCAATGAGTAATAATAGTTAGAGGCATTTTATTGATAGAAACAAGCGTTGAGAATTGCATATGAGTGTAACCACAATTTAGTAGGATCCACAACCCATTCCAAATGCCATAAATATAGATCAACCCATTCATTTTTCATTTCCTAAAGTCAGGAAACAAAACACTCAAACTTTATTTTCTCTCATTCCTTTCACGTAACAGTAACAACAACTTTCTCTCATAACTCAATTCCAATTTATTTGATCAAAGCTTGCATGCAATGGTATATTCTTGATCCTTAGATTATGAGCATTAAAGTAAGCTTTATTACTCTCATTCAACCCTTCACCTCTCTCGTGTTCCATCTCTCCTAGCCCTTGGAGTTTCAATCTTCACAGTCCTGATGCATGCAAAATCTTCCAACTCTAATCCACCTCTCCAATCATGTTAGGGTTCTAGCTTGGAGTTGTAGATCAAGGAATTAGTATCAAACTTCTGAGTTCACATTCAATTCAGGTGGATTCCCTAAACTGGAGGAAATCATTTTCCCAAATATTGCTAACAATGTATGATAACAATAGGATTCTTATGATAAATAAGAATGTATGCTTAGTTCTAACTAGATTAATTGTTATGTGGATGAGCTAATTTTTCCCTTTAACCAAATGCTCATTTTTCTGCTAAATTACGTTTTCTGATTGTTAGTTGACTGCGACATGAATTGGAAATGGATAGGCTGTGCTAAACTTATGATTTTGTGAAAACCCCAATTTTAACATGGTAAATCAATTTACATATCAGGGTAAATCGATTTACCTGAAGGATAAACAATTTTTTTCAACAGGGTAAATCGATTTACCCTTCCAGTAAATGAGTTTACCCAAGCCCTGTACATTGAAAACCTTATTTTTCGAGGCCAATATGTTCCCTAATCCGCAAGACATTAATTTTTAATCATCAAACATGAATTTAGCTGCACATAACTTCATAGAATATGTTTGAATTAAAGAATATCATCAATTTTGAAACTTAGAAATCAATTATGCATTTCCTATGTCTTGGGATATAGAGGTTAAGTACACTAGTTTTCGATAATTATCAGTTGATCATTATGTGTCGACCTTATTGATAACTCATATTTTGTGAGTATAATTAGGCCCTTGACACTTGATTTATTGCCTGCTAATATGGTTTGCATTCAATGTTTAGGTTTATTTTAATGTTTTTGTGAGTCTAGTATGTTTTTAGGAATAAAATGTAAATTCATCATGAAAAGAGTAGTTCTGGTGTCAATTGGTGTCAAGATAGACCACTGGGCCATCTAAAAGGTCCAAGAGCCAATGCAAAGAGATAATCAGAGTCAAGACTACCAATCCGTACAACTATGAATGGCGGCTAGTCAGTCAAGTCAGCAAATGCCGCTACATCATAAGAAGATGATGATAATGAGCGCTAACGCGAGGAAAGACAGCTGGCAGATTTCCCATGTGCAGATGTACTATCATCGTACTAATCATTTGGGGGAATATGCTTTATTCCTTTGGGCTGTCTTATCCTCAAGAGGGAAGGCCCATGATCCGAGACAGAGTGCTATATAAAGAAGTCTTAAACCCTAAAGTTAGGGAGCTCAGCCGTTGTGATGAACAAAGAAGAAAATCAAGTTCACTCTTGGTGCGCCGCTGCTTACTGATTACCGGAGTCGTGACTGTTGCTGATCTTGGAGTTTGAGACATCTTCTCTAAGGCCGTCACGGTTATAGGTTTACATTTAGAATTTATTTTAATGTGTAAGCTTATTATTCTGGTTGTTATGGTTTCTAAGCTCACCATGAGCTAAACTCTTGATGTTGAAATTATGTGAAGTTTAATGAAGGTTTAACATTATTCATGTGATGTGATGTGTGTATGTTTGCTCCTTTAGTTCATTTGTTATTTTGTTATATATTTGCATCTAGGATTGATCACCTTAGATTTGAATACAAGTTTATTGTTAAGAGACATCTAATGATAAACGGACTTAATGAACTAATATGGTTAAGTGAGATATAGACATATATTTTCTACCTAGACTTAGACATAAGCTAGGGCCATAGTAAGAATACAACCACGGATATCTGAACTGCAATGAAGTTTGACCTAGACATAGGACCCATCTTATCACACATTGTATAATTTAACGTTGTAGAAATACACTACAAGGCAAGAGTTGCTTGCAGGAGTCTTGCCTTCACTTATCTCATCACATACCTATGTTAAACCGGATTTGAATGGATCATAGTTTCAACATATTTTCACAACTGTTTTCTCAAAACTTATTTAATCATTTTGCTGTTACCCAAAAATTGCTACCCTAATTGTTATTTATTTATTGTCATCACTCATAAGCATAAGACTACTTTGAATACCATTGGAACGAAATTCCCTTATCACAATCCCTGTGGGATCGATACTTTTTCTTATTACTTGCTGCAAAACTGACTGTGTATACTTGCACATTGCTTTTAAAATACATTTGTCAACAAGCGAACCACTTATCTACAAAGTTATTATGTGATTCTCGTACATTATTAGGAATCTATTATGTAAGTTAAAAAAAATTGTAAGCTATTATGGCTGAAAACCGATGTATATTGTGTGTTAGATTCTTTGTGGAATATTTGGAAGAAAGTCATCCAAATATATGTTTGTACCGGATAAAATAATTTAGGCCCAATTGACAAGAGGTCCAGTTTGCCATAACCCGATCCGCCACATCAAGCCCATATCGCCAACAACACGTGCCCCCCCCCCCCCCCCCCCCCACGTGGACCACGATCTCCCCCTAAGGCTACATACCACGCATGAAAAACGTGGGCAAATGGCGGTTACAAGGAATCATGGCCCTAAGAATAACCGTCACTCATCCCACTACTTGAGGAGAGATCATGGGATCATGGGAGGAATAAAAAACTGCCTTCCTAGCTCTATAAATACAACCCCCAATGCATTTCAAAAATCAGGCAATATCAATATACCACACATTGCATAACCATAGCATTAAGCAAATATACACCCCCTATTGTTCTATCAGGAACATTTGGCGCCCACCGTGGGGCCTTGGTAAAACATTTCCCAGGCCTCAAGTCATAAAGAAGTAAAATCAGCAGTTATGGCCGGAGGAACACCTAACAACGACGACCAACAGCAAGGTAACTTACAATTAGCAATCAACGAGATACGTCGCCTCCAAGCGGAGGTCGCCGAAATTCAGAAGGAAAAAGCGGAAGAGATAGCCAGAACGGAAGAAGAAGAGAACATCGAAGTCTCTCAACCCCTCGCTCAACAACTGTGGGATGCTCAGGTTCCACCAAACTTCAAAATCCCACAACTTCCAAGCTTCGATGGAAAGCGCGATCCACTAGAGCTGAATGTTATATCAAAGGCGAGGAAAGTAATACAGAGAAGCGATCAAGGGACCACAAGGAGCGAGCCCCGGAGTCTGGAGGCAACAGATACCCAGACTACCAGAGGCGGCGTTGGCCGAACAAAGACCATAGAGCCCAGCGGAGCAACGGAGGCTCGTATTACCCTCAGAAAAGGGCATCCAAGCCTTTCGAAGAATACACACCACTCAACAGAGTCAGAGTTCATATCCTTGACGAAATCCTACAAGCAGGATTAGCAAAACGCCCACCTCCCCCTGATTGCCATTACACCATGGGGCGAAACGAGAATGAGTATTACCATTACCATCGCTGCAGAGGCCACGATACGGAAAAATGCTTTCGCCTCAAAGATTTGATCGAAGAGCTAATAAGGAGCGGACATCTTAAGAAATTCATAGAAAGGGCGGCACAGGAGAACAAGGCAAGGCAAAGATCGCCAAGGTCACCGCGTAACCCACCGATGGAAGATGCAAGGGAAAAGGATCAGCCCAGAATTGCCGTGAACACCATCGCTGGAGGGTTCGCCGGTGGCGGAAAATCGAACAACGCTAGAAAGCGTTATGTTAGGAAATCTGAAAGAGAATTGGGCGTGGTGGGACACGTATCTTTCCCCCCAGCCCCAGACTTATCCTTCTCGCCAAAAGATGCCACTGATATCGCCCCGCATGATGATGACCCTCTCGTTATCCAAGTACAAATTCTTAACTGCGACGTCAAGCGAGTACTGATCGATTCGGGAAGTTCGGCAGATATAATGTACTGGGACGCCTTTAAGGCGATGCAATTGGCAGGCGAACAACTCCAACCCTACCATGGCACTCTAGTTGGATTCACCGGCGATCAAGCGGAAGTAATGGGGTATATCACCCTACTGACAACGTTCGGAGTAAAGGAATACGCAAAGACAATCAAGGTAAGATATTTAGTAGTAAGAACCCCTTACACGTCTTACAATATAATCATAGGGAGACCAGCGTTCAACGCACTTGGAGCGGCGATGTCCACTTTGTATCTCGCCATGAAATACCCTCTGGATAACGGTGGAGTAGGAACGATAAGAGGCGATCAAATCCTGGCACGGCAATGCTACGAGTCGAGCCTCAAGATAAAGAAAAAAGAAATAAGCAGGCTCAGTGTAAACAACACCCACACCCACGAAGCAGCAGAGCTTGATCCAAGAGAAGATTTCCAGGAAAGAAGAGTGAGCCCCATCGAAGAGTTGGAGGAGATTCAGATAGGCAAAGAACAACACCAAACAACCAGTATCGGTACCGCCATGAGCCAGGAGGAAAGAAAGGATGTTCTCGCCATCCTGAGAGAAAACGTGGACCTTTTCGCCTGGAAGCCAGAAGATATGCCAGGGATCGACGAAACCGTAATCACCCACAAACTAGCTATTGCAAGCAACGCCAAACCGGTGGTTCAGAGAAAAAGGAAGCAGGGAGAGGAAAGAAGAGCAGTAGTAGACGAGGAAGTGGCGAAATTGATGAAGGCCCAGTTCATAGAGGAAATCAAATACCCGGAGTGGCTCGCCAATGTAGTCATGGTAAAGAAAAGCAATGGGAAATAGAGGATGTGCGTAGATTTCACTGACCTTAATAAAGCTTGCCCCAAGGATCCTTATCCTCTACCCAGCATCAATAGACTCATTGACGGGGCTTCAGGGTACAAAACCCTCAGCTTTATGGACGCATACTCCGGTTATAACCAGATCAAAATGAACGCAGTTGACGCACCAAGTACCGCCTTCATGACGAATACCTGCAATTACTTCTACAGAGTCATGCCTTTTGGCCTAAAAAATGCAGGCGCCACCTACCAGCGCCTAATGGACAGAGTATTTGCGCAACAAATTGGAAGAAACTTGGAGGTATACATTGACGACATGGTGGTCAAGACCCCTAAAGAAGGAAGCCACAACAAAGACCTCGCCGAGATCTTGTCTTCAGTAAGAAAGTATAACATGAGGCTCAACCCAGCAAAGTGCTCTTTTGGTGTTCAAGCTGGAAAGTTCTTAGGATTTATGCTGACAAAGCGCGGGATAGAAGCGAACCCAGAGAAATGTCAAGCGATAATAAACATGCGGAGCCCGACATCGGTAAAGGAAGTACAACAGCTAACAGGGCGAATAACGGCGCTGTCTAGGTTTCTATCTTGCGCCGGAGAAAGATCATGTCATTTCTTTGCAGCACTTAAGAAAGGAGAGAGGTTTACATGGACAGAACAATGTGAAGACGTTTTCGGCAAATTAAAGGAATTTTTGGCGTCGCCACCGGTGTTAGCACGCCCCCAGCAGGGCATACCCCTGCTGCTGTACCTCACAGTATCAGATAATGCCTTAAGTTCCGCCCTGGTACAAGAGATAGAAGGAGAGGAAAGACCCATTTATTTCGTTAGCAGGACACTCAGAGGAGCATAGCTAAGATATCAAAAGCTCGAGAAGTTATCACTAGCAGTGGTAGTAACTGCGAGGAGACTTCGCCAATACTTTCAAAGCCACAAGGTAGTAGTCAAAACAGACTATCCCATCAAACAGGTACTCAAGAAGCCAGATTTAGCAGGGCGAATGGTGGCATGGTCAATTGAATTGTCGGAGTTTGACATGACATTCTCACCAAGGGGGAGCATCAAATCACAGATTTTGGCAGACTTTGTCCTTGAGATGACGTCCCCCCAGAAGAAGAAGACAATCTACCCTGGACTCTCTCAGTGGATGGCGCCTCGAACATAAGAGGAAGTGGCGCGGGCGTAGTCCTCGAAGGACCGGATGGAGTACTCATAGAGCAATCGCTATGCTTCGCCTTTAAGGCGAGCAACAACCAAGCAGAATATGAGGCTCTTATAGCAGGAATGAAGCTGGCAAGGGAGATGGAAGTCACAGACCTACGGGCAAAAAGCGACTCGCAACTAGTTACTAACCAAGTATCTGGAGAATATCAAACAAAAGACCCACAGTTGATCAAGTACCTAGAGAAAGTACAGAGCCTGGCTTCCCAGTTTAAACGTTTTGAACTCATATACGTACCAAGGGAGCAGAACGCCAGGGCGGACCTTCTGTCCAAACTCGCCAGCACCAAAAAACCAGGAAACAACAGAACCGTCATACAGGAAACAATAGCTAAACCAAGTGCGGAGACCGCCGAAATCCTCCTGGTAGTAGAAGGCAGCGATTGGCGATACCATTTGATCAGATACTTGCAGGATGAGGTTTTACCAGAAGAAAGGGAGGAAGCAGCGAGGCTAAAAAGAACAGCAACCCACTACGCCATGTTAGGGGATAAATTGTACAAAAAGGGATTCTCAACTCAATTACTGCTGTGTGTGGGCGAATTGGAATCACGAAGGATTGTGAAGGAAATACATGACGGATCATGTGGAAATCACATTGGTGGGAGATCGCTAGCAGGGAAGGTCATAAGAGCATGATTCTTTTGGCCAACGATCCTAGAGGATGCAAGAAGCTATGTTCGAGCATGTGACAAATGTCAGAGGTACGCCGAGCTCCACCACGCCCCCGGCGAACCCCTGAAGACAGTAATGTCCCCATGGCCATTCTACATGTGGGGAGTTGACATCTTAGGACCTTTTCCCGCCTCACAGGGTCAGGTTAAGTTTTTGCTGGTAGCAGTGGATTACTTCACCAAATGGATCGAGGCGGAGCCAGTAGCTACAATATCGTCTGAAAAGGTAATAAGCTTTTATTGGAAGAAAATTATATGCAAGTTTGGGCTCCCCAAGTTCATTGTCTCGGATAATGGAACGCAGTTCACCAGTGAGAAAGTCGTCCAATTCTGCGAAGGTTATGGCATAAGGAACACATTCGTTTCGGTTGAGCACCCTCAAGCAAACGCGGACAGGCGGAATCAGCAAGTAAGTAATCCTAAAGGCCATAAAAAGAAAGCTAGAGAGGAGGGACAAGAATTGGGCGGAACCACTGACAGCGATCCTTTGGTCCTACCACACAACAGTCCAGTCATCCACAGGCGAGACCCTGTTCAAAATGGTTTACGGATCATATGCCATGATACCAGTAGAAATAGATCCCCCAAGTTGGAGGCGAGAAACAGTGACAGCAGCAGAAAACAAAATGGCGCTCGAAGAAAATCTAGACTTGCTAGAAGAGGAGAGAGAAGCAGCACACTTCAGGAAATTCGCAATGAAGCAAAGAGTCACGAGGAAATACAACACAAGGGTAATGCCCAGGAGCTTCATAGAGGGCGACTTGGTTCTCAAGCGACCAATGGGCAAGGACAAAGGTGGAAAGCTCGCCCCAAATTGGGAAGAACCGTTCAGAGTACGGGAAGCGTTCGGAGGAGGAGCGCATCGGCTGGAAACACTAAAGGGCGAGGCGATGCCCAGGACGTGGAACGTGTCTAACCTCAGGTTCTACTACAGTTGAAGCCATAGAAACAGTAGTAGCGTAGCTGTAGTTTACTATTTTGTCTTCCATTATTGCAAGTTATTTTCATTTTTCAGTCATGTACTCATTTTAAACTAAGTTTATCAATAAAAGCGGCGATAGGACACTATTTTCTCCTGCAAGGGCAGGAGTTTTTATCGAGGCCTATCGTCTATTCTCAAAATCTTTCTTGTCCTTAGTAACGCCTTAGCGAAGAAACGAAGACGTATAGTGGTGATCCCACAAGTAGTCGAAATGCAGAAATAAAAGTTATTCGAAATCGTCATGTAAGACTAAGGCTTTGGCGAAGTAAAAATAGTAAAAGCCATCATATAAGACTAAGGCGTTGATGTGCAAAGTTATTCGAAATCGCCATGTAAGACTAAGGCTTTGGCGAAGTAAAAATAGTAAAAGCCATCATATAAGACTAAGGCGTTGATGTGCAAAGTTATTCGAAATCGCCATGTAAGACTAAGGCTTTGGCGATGTAAAAATAGTAAAGGCCATCATATAAGACTAAGGCGTTGATGTGCAAAGATATTCGAAATCGCCATGTAAGACTAAGGCTTTGGCGAAGTAAAAATAGTAAAGGTCATCATATAAGACTAAGGCGTTGATGTGCAAAGTTATTCGAAATCGCCATGTAAGCCTAAGGCTTTGGCGAAGTAAAAATAGTAAAGGCCATCATATAAGACTAAGGCGTTGATGTGCAAAGTGATTCGAAATCGCCATGTAAGACTAAGGCTTTGGCGAGGTAAATCTCTAAAATTCGGACATATATAAATAAAGGCTACACCGTCACAAAGACAAAAGCAATTTTATTAAAGAGCCATGAAAAGGCGGTAACAATACATCACGCCCAAATCCTTACATCAAAGGAAAAACAACAAAAGGAAACTATCTAGCCCTAAAAACATTACTTCGAGGGTTTCAACCCTGGAGATTTTGCAGTCTTCACCTTAGACTCCACAGTAATCTGCGACCCGCCATCTTCCTCATAAGTATAACCACTAGGATAAAATTCCTGAGGGTTATAAGTCCTCAAAAACTCTGCATAGTCTTCATCCAAGTTGTCGGAACTTGAAGAATCTTGTGGAATCGCATCATTAGGGTAAAATTCCTGAGGACGATAAGTCTTCAGAAATTCGGCATAATCCCCGTCGATATCGTCAGAACTGGAGGAATCTTGTGGAAGTGGCAGGTTCTTCGGCTTAACCTTCTTGGGATCTTGCACACGAACGGTTTGGGACGTCGACCCCTCCATTTTCTTCCTACCCTTTTGGGTCTTCAAATTCACGAGAGTACTTCTCTTCCAATTTTTTCTAGCCATCTTGAAATTATTAATGACTAATAAGATGAAGAAGGCTCTTATTTATAGGGCAATGCTTCAAAACCTAAAAGGGATAACTGAACCCACAATAAATGCGGAGAACGGTTGCAACCACCCATTTATTAGGGTGTGTATATCGATGTTAGAGATAACTCCTAAAAACGTTCGACCAAGTAACGGACCAGAGAAAAGAATGGATCATCCTCATCAAGCAACGGACTACCAATTCAACAACGACATTCAAAATATTCATATTGGGCGAGATAAAAGGGCGATTCGAACAGAAAGCATTCTTCACTTTATAAATGGCGAGGGCGCCGTACACAGACAATAATTATATTAAACAAAATGTAGGAAAGCAAGAGTTCATCATCATTTAAAAGCCAAGTACATCATGTTACAAAATCACCCAAAAAAGGGAAGCACCAAAAGGCCAAAGTACATTGATAATGTTACAAATGATAGGCGAGCAATTACAGGAATAAAAGATAATCCTAAGCTGAGAGGCGGGATACTAGTTTTTAGGGGTGCTCAGATCCAATCCAATCCAAAAAAAAACCGAAAACCGAACCGAAAAAACCGAAAACCGAAAAAAACCGAATTTTTTTGGATGTTTTTGGACCACTAAACAACAAAACCGATCGGTTCGGTTCGGTTTTCGGTTGACTTCATAAAAACCGAACCGATCCAAACCGAACCGAAATATATATTATATAATCCAACTATTTCACTATATTTAATGCACTAAATTAGAAAGAGAAATTTGTAAGCAACAATGCGGCTAAGCAGAAGAATCGAGACTCACGTTTCTTCTCCCAACGTTTCACTTCTCTCAATTCATCTCCCTAAGACTCTATTAAAGTCTCAAACAATCCAATGTCACACTCATCTCTCTTTCGTTTCATCTTTCTCTCCCTCAAAATCTCAAACCCTATTCCCTTTTCCTTCACTCTCGTGACAAAACTCTTCCCAATTAAGTAAGTTTTTATTTTTTTTCTATGTTTTAATTTACAGTTTTCATGTGTTGATTGATTTAGGTTTTATTCTTTAGTTTTTCCATTTTGATAAATTGTCTATTGTTTGTTTTAAAGGAATGAGCCAAGTGAATCCTTCTGATCATGGTACTTCATCTACTCAAGCTGGTCCTGTTAGTAGCCCCATTGAGGTATCAAAGTTTATTTTTAATCAACTCATGTAATTTCATAGCCTTAATTAAATAATATACCTTGTTTTGCTGCTCTGCTTTTTCGTTTGCAATTTTGGGCTATTGGCCATGGATTTTGCATGTAGACCTTTTAGAATGATTAAAGATATTGCCAGACTTTGAATTGACATGGTTATCTCTTGATGACAACATGCAGAAATCATGTTTTTATGGATTAATTGTAATGATAAAGAAGAGACCAATTAGTTAGGTATTAAAATTGATTAACAATTGTGGTCTATATTGTATAGAGTTAAGACTTGTTGAGTTCTTTTCATGGAAAAAAATCTGAATGTGCTTGATTGAATTAGGTGCCTTTCAAGTTGATGCTTTTGATTAATTTTTTTCTATTTCATTTTTGGTGAGTTATTTCAAATTGAACTTGCATATGAAATAATATGACAATTATTAGAAATCTAGTTTTCCCCTTTTTGTATGCTTTTAGTTGGGATTTCAGGTCTGTTACATTTTCTAGTTCTTTAGATTAGTTTAAGATAATTATCTTATTATTATTATTACTAAGTTATTAAATAAAGTTGACTAAGGACATGTTTATTATTTGCTTCCAATTTTGCAGGTTCAAATAGTTGAACCCCCATCCACATTGGTGCAAACTAATGACGTGAACAATGATGAAAAAAATTCTAAGAATAAAAGAAAAGTTGGAGAAGCATCAACATTGCCCGCAACCAATGAAGCTAATATTGAAGCTGGAGATACAGGTAACAGAAAACCTATTAAGCCTAGGTCCTGGACTTGGAAACATTTTACAAAAATAGGTCGTTCAAGAGCTGAGTGTAATTGGTGTGGTGTATCATATGCTGCTGATTCACATAAAAATGGCACTAGTAATATGAAACATCATTTGGTGCACCAATGTCGAAAGTTTCCCAAAGAGTCTCTTGATCCCACTCAAAAGACTCTTGTCCTTCAACAATTGAAAAAAGAAGATGGGAATGAATCTGGTAGTGTTTTGACCGGTGTCCATTTTGATGCCGAGGCATGTAGGAAAGCTTTAGCTAGGATGATAGTTGTTGATGAGTTGCCTTTTAAGTTTGTTGAGGGAGAGGGGTTTCTTTATTTTATGAGTGTTGTGCAACCTAAACTCACGATTCCAAAAAGGATGACAGTTGCTAGAGATTGTTGGGATTTGTACACAAGTGAGAAACTTAAGTTAAAGAGTGTGTTTAATAAAACAAATCAATCTATTTGTCTTACAACTGATTGTTGGACTTCTGTGCAAAATATGAGTTATCTTTGTCTTACTGCACATTTCATTGATCATGATTGGAAAATGCATAAAAGAATTCTTAATTTTTGTCCAATTGTGGATCACAAAGGATTGACTATTGGCAAAAAAATTGAAAAATGTTTGGAGGAATGGCTGATAGGTAAAGTTTTCACTGTAACTGTTGATAATGCTAGTTCCAATGATGTTGCTATCACTTACTTGAAAAATACAACCAGTGATTGGAATTCACATCCATTGAAAGGGGAATATATGCATGTTCGCTGCTGTGCACACATTCTAAATCTTGTGGTCCAAGATGGTCTAAAAGACTATCATTCTTCAATTAGGAAGATTAGGAATGCTGTTAACTATGTTCGTAAATCTCCCGGTCGTTTGGAAAGGTTTAAAACTTGCATTAAGGAAGCTAGGATACAAGAAAAGTCAATTGTTAAGTTGGATGTTTCCACTAGGTGGAACTCCACATATATTATGCTTGAAAGTGCATTGAAGTTTCAGAAGGCATTTAAGAGATTGAGTGAGAAGTGTGCTGATTTTGTGTTGATGCAAGATGGTTGTCCAAATAATGTGGATTGGGATAATGCAAGATGTTTTGTTAATTTTTTGAAAATATTTTTTGATATCACTAACAAGGTGTTTGGGAATTTACTGATTTTTTTGTTAATTTTTTTGAAAATATTATTTTGCATATCTCTATTGAAGTCTTTGGGAATTTACTGATTTTATTTAGTCATTATATCTCTAAAAATTTTGGGAGTTTATTGTTTTTGTTTTATCAATTTGAAACTGCTGTGCTGCAACTTTGTTTTTTTAAGAACTCAGTTGTTGGAACATTGTTGCAACTTTGTTTTATCAATTTGAAATTGTTGCAACTATACTGCAATTTAAGAACTGTTGTGCTGCAATTTTGAAAATTGACTGGTTTTGCTTTGTTATGGATTATTTTTTATATTACAATTATTTATGTATTGATTATTTAAAAACCGAATAAAACCGAACCAACCGAACCGAAGTAAACCGCATAAAATTGGATCGGATTGGAACGGATATTTTTTTTTAATCATCCAAAAACCGAACCAAACCGCATGCTCTTTTCTCTTTGGATCGGATCACTTTTTGTCTCATAACCGATCCAAACCGAACCGCGAGCACCCCTACTAGTTTTCCATCTTCAATCTTCTTAAGAAAGTCCGCTTGGGCCAGAACATCGCCGTCAATGTCAGGAAACAGTACCCGAACCTGCTCAATGGCAGCTTGAAAGCCAGCCACGTACTTGCCGGCCATAGCCTCCTTCAACTCGGCATTCTCATCCTCCAGCTCCTTCAGATCGCCATCTAAAATGTCCGTTGCCGCCTGAAGTTTGGACATATCATCGTCCCGCTTGCCAGCATCTTTCCAAATATTTACTAAAGCCTCGATCATTGCATTGCGGGTCGTCATCAGATTTCTCTTATCTTTCCTCACAGCAGAGACCCTCTTCTTCTCCTTCGCCAAGCTTTTATTAAAACCAGCTTGACTCTTTGCCAATTGATCAGCAAGATCCTTCTCCAGGCTTTCTTTAGCAATACCAACCTCTCTTTCCAGCTTCTCAGAGGTTTCCTTCTCCTGGAGAGAATACACCATCAGGTTCAGGGCCAAACACTTCAGGCCGGTTCCAGCTGCAAGCTTGCGAAGCTCCTCTAGACTCATCGCGTCCAGGCGAGATGTGCAGCCTTTCAAGTTATCTGCAACAAAGGCCACAGGATCAAAGTCTTCGTTCCAGGCGGGGACTGGCTCGCGCCTCGAACTCTCCCTATCAGCCGTGGCGGGCTCAACCATTTCGCCTTTTGACTTGGGCGGACTCACATGAGTAGCGGTTCGGCTGCGAGTACTTCTTCCACCCTTGGCCACAGGGGGAGGCCTATGCTCTTGTGTGTCATCACCATCCTGCTCGCCCAATGTGTCTACATCATCTCCAAGGCGAGCAGCCTTGTTCGAAGCAGAAGCAACCTCGTCCTTCCGGCCCCTCTTCGTCCCCTTACCTTTGTCAGCCATGATAACTTGGGATAAGAGGTCCATAATGACACCTGGAGCGGCCATCTTCTGCTTCGCCCTAACCAAGTAGGAGGCAAACTCGTCGTCAGAAATGGTCTTCATCTTTCCTACAAAAGTAATAAAAGCACTAGCATGAAATTCAAAAACTACATGACGACAAACAGGTAAAAATATCAAGACAACACTTACTCAAATATTCAACAACCCCAGTAGGTTTGGTCTCAAGACCTACAAGTTCTTTCATGCTGAGCATGTTGAAGGAGTTAAGAAATGCAACCGTCTCCATTTTAAAAGAAGATAAATTATCAACATCAGGACCCTTGATCAATCTAGGATTGGGGGACCAATAAAATGGGAATAGGGGAGTCCCGTCGCTATCGTACATCACGTCTTGACAGTTTGGGCCACCACGAACTCTAAAAAAGGAATCTTGGTAATGTTTGAAGTTGTTGGCATATAAGGCGAAGAGGGCCCTATGAGAGGTAATGCGCATAGGGACACCAAGCGATCAGGGGTGAAACTCTTAATATGATAAAAAGAAAAGAAGACGCCTATGCTGGGCGTCAAGCCCAAGGCGAGGCATATGATCTTATAAGCTTTGGCGAAGCCCCAACTATTAGGGTGAAGTTGAATGAGAGCGACGTTCAATATGTGCAGAAGGGATACCTCAAAAGGGGTAAAAGGAAACCAGAGATTGAAAGTTTGTACAACCACCCCGTACATCAGAAAATAGTGGGGGGCTTCAAGGTTAACTGTGGTGGCGAGGTCATTAGTATCCACAGGCTCGACAACGACGTCGCACTCTTTTCCAGAGCCAGACAGTTTAATGGCCCCCCCTAAGAGTTTGAATGTTATCTTGAGAATGAAATTTTGATCTGGTGAGCATCGTAGCAGTAGAAGGATCTAAAATCGCCAACTCCTTTCCGTTGAGAGATGGACGCGAGATTTTGAAAGACACCAACTCTTTTCCTGTGAAAGATGAACGTGGGATTATTACACAATCGCTATCACTACTACTGCTTGAGGAATCGCTATCACTCTCACTAACTGGGAAATTAAGAATCTCCGAGATATACTTATCCTCATCAAGCGACCCATCCCACCTAATACTATAAAAGTATATTTGGCGTTCAGTGGCAGATCCCAAAGGAGGAATCGATGCAAAACCCCCTTCATCGTTTAGGTCACGAAGTATAACCATGGCGGATAGAAGAAAAATAAAAGAAAAGGTATAGGGGAAAAGAAACTTATACCTTAGAAATGCGAGTAAGCACTCAACCGTAGAATGATCCACAATCAAGAAAAAGTGTGCGCCATTTAAACCAAACCCAGAGGCAGAGTCAATGATCGATACACATTAGAGGTTGCATATTAAGATTCAACAACAACTACAACATGTGTAGATTGTATAGCAAATAATGAGCTACATGGTCATTTAAGAGATGAAGGGGAATACGAGGAAATAAAATGAATATTGAGGAGCTAGAAATAGAACATGATGAGAATGACGAGAAGAACATAGACAATTTGATTTAGAAAACTTGGAGTATCATGATGATGACACTAATAAGGATATTGATGGTGATGACGATGATGATGATTAGTAAATTGTAATATTTTTTGTTTTGTGAAATGATGCATTTTATTACTATACTTCATTAATTTATGTCTTCCACTCTTTAATAACCGCTTCAAATCTTTCGATGGGCTTGCAGCTCAATTGCCATCAGTCCAGCTTTAAAGATTTGGATGTGATGATAATGTTAGGCTCTCCCTCATCTAATAGGTTTTTAACTCCATGCACTAACTAGGTACATCTATACACTTGGAATCTCACTAAATTATATAGGAGACATTTAGTTAATTTTATTATTATTATTATTATTATTATTATTATTTCTTTTTGAAAGTTGGGAATCTTCTCCATATATATGATTACACTAACTTGTTTTCAGTTCAAGTATTAAATCAAGCTTATTTATATTATGGCAGATGGCGGAAATGATTACACTAACTATTATTTTTTACTAATTGCAGATGACATATAAAGTTAAAGAAAAATCTTCCAAGAATTATGGCGATACTTTAACATTCAGATCTTAGGAATTTAGTCAATCAAATTTAAATTTTGGACCGTGTGATTGATCTAAAGGTTCAAATTTTGAGAAGCACAGAGAAGAAGACAAATGGGGAAGGAGAGGATCCAATTCCTTGGAAGGAGGGGGTTGGTGTTAAGATTCGTCATTGCTTGGAAGACTACATGTATGCAAGGATTTTAAGAATATGCATCCATGTTACCAAAAATATTTTTGTTGTGGCTAGATTTGGGACATAAGATTTAGATGCCAAGTAGTACAATTAATATCGATCCACAGGGATTGTCTTAACCGAATTTAAAGGCAATTAAAACTATGTTACTATTTCCTAACAAAAACATAATTGGGGGATTTTTCAAATATCAAAGTTATGATTCAATTATCAACGAAACTTTCAAAGATGAATTATAAAAGTGATTGAATCTCGATGCTCCCTTGAATTCATATGATGTGGTAATTAAACTTCAAACAATGAACCAATTCATTATGCAAGATTGATTAATATAGCTTGTTACTTCAAATCTCTTTGAAGCAACACTTCCTAATTAACATAAATTTCCTAATCTCTTAGTTAATTTCAACATTATTAGAGGAATTAAAGCATTAATCATCAAATCATACATGTTCATACAAAATTTCTAAAGAACAAACATGTACTCTCTCAACCTAGATCCATGCTCTAAATACTACTCTCATAGACATTCAAATCACTCATATCAATCCTCACTTGATCAAGGTAAGAATAGCTATAAACATAAAATTGAAGAGATTGCATAATCAAATTGAATTCAACAAAGAGAAAGTTTAACTACAATATTATAGAATTCAAGGTTACATCAAGATTCAATCTACAAGGAGTTTAGCCAATTGTCATGATTGAGCTGAAGCTAGATTCTTCACAATCAATCATCATCTTCATCTCTTTCTTCCAATTCTACAAAGAACTTCAGTCTGGAGGTGAAAATAGCTCAATTCTCTAATCCTTCCTTCAAAATTCTGAACCTGGACACTGAGCTTCAGCTTGGCTTTTATAGCTTTCTGATTTTCGCGCCAACTTAGCTTCGCGCCAGATCCAGTTCGTGTGCGCGAACTTTCCTTTTCCAATACAAATACTTCGCGCAGCTTCCGCCCTGTTCCGCGCAGATCTCGCGCAGGTTAAAACCCTGCTTGCGCACGCTAAAGTGACAAAATGTTTTTCATTTTTCCAGCCAATTCTCGCGCACGCTATGGAATCCACGCGCACGCTAACACACCTAGCGCACGCTAAGTAGACAGAATGGTTTTTGGCCTTTTTGGTCAACCAACTTCGCGCACGCGTACTTCATCCTCGCCTGCGCGAATTTCACTTCTTTTTTAAACCAAATTTTTGACTTTTTCCCTCCTCTTTGACCTTGGCTTGTAGTTCAAGTAATCTCTTAAAACCTTCATTTTCTAACACTTGTAGCCACTTTTATTTACTAAAACTTACCAATTTACTTTGAAAAGATCCTTGAATTGTAATCATGATGAGGTATCATCACATACACAAGAGTTGGAAATTATATATTAATATTTTTCTTTTTCTACCATTTTTTATTTTGTACTGAGTGTGTCCAATTCTATATCCAAAATTTTATGAATACACAAGAGTTTTCTCTCAATGCTACAAATTATGAAGAATATTTTTCCTAATAACAATTCAGGATGATTGAGCATTTCCAAGATATCACATCGTCCATAATAAATATTACCATTCACAACAACAACAACAACTTCATTGCCTTTCAAAAAAAACAAAAACAAAAACTTTTTAACTTTTTAAAGGTCTAGGTAAAAAAAACTTTTTAGGCCATAAGTCTTAGTTCAATTGATCACAAATGTAAAAATTGTTAGGTTAGACGTCATGACCGAAATCACTTATGTGTGTGATTTATTACTTTGTAATTTTGTCTATAAAAAACTTTTTAGAGGTCAAATTTTCAATACCAATGTCTACTTCTCCAAGAGTGGTCACTTGATGGTTTTACTACAATGCTTAATTTCAATACCAATGTACATACTGCACTTTATTTGTGTTGTGAATTCGATTAATCTCACACCAATAATCTTTAGTGTGTGGAGAAAATGATTAAAGCAACCATAAATCAAGAACGGACAATAATAATCACGAACACGAATAAACAGTGAAAAGCGGTAAAGAACACAGACAATTGTTTACCTAGTTCGGTATTAATAAACCTAATCTGGGGGAGAGAGCAGCCTCTTCGTTCCACTATCTGTAGAATACTTGATTACAATGAGATTCTCCACAAGAGTTACAAGAAATTAGAGTTTTCCTACTTCTACCCATTTCCCGATTCTCTCTTCGTGACCAAGAGATTCAATCAACAAGTGTTTTCATTGTGATAGAATGTTTCTCCCAACCCTAGAGTCTTCCCAAGATGATCTCTATTAACCCTAGTTTGTATGTTGGCCTTAGAAACCCTAAAAACCACCTTGGAACATCAGAAAACGCAAAACAACAATATATAAGCGCATGACTGCGCCCCAGCGCCTGCGCCGCACCCAGGCGCAGAAAGTCAATAGCTACTGCTTCCTGCTGCCTAATTGCGCCCAGGCGCCACCTTCCTGCGCCCCGGCGCCAACAGGACCAGGCCAAGCCCTCACGAAGGCACGCCAGCCAAGCTTGTTGCTTGCTGCTTGCTGAGCCCTCACCAGGGCACACCGATTTCCTACAACAACATCATTTTCAAGGCAATATCCAACAATTTATATTCAAATGTCTTTTTTTTTCAAATAAGTGATTGAAATCTTGTGGTTTATAGTAAATTATTCTTTCTTGTAGTTTATATAATTCATATATGAACGAGTCATATGAATTTGAGTTTAAATTATGATAGAAATAATCTTACTCATATTTTACTTACCCGAACTATATTAAGAGCAAACAAATTTTTATTTAGAACTAATTATGTCATTTGCAATCACTCCAAAATTACTAATTTTTAATTTAACATTTTTTATAATGGCAAACACTCAACTCAAAAGGTCAATTTTATTCGTAATCTATTTCTATGATTCGGTCCTCTATCCTCCTTCAAATTAAATCTTTACTATTTTTCCTTCTCTCAAAATCTAAATCTTCCCCTTTGCCTCTCTTAAAATGCATTCAAACTTGTCTCCTTCCTTTGTAATTCTCTCCGAAATTGTGAAAGCATCAATCTAGAGACTAGTGCCCCTTATGCAATCACCACATGCAGAGCGACAAAGAAGCTTGTAGCGGCGATGGATGAGAGGATTTTCGAGAGTGGCAATAGAGAGGAATATCTTATATTTTTGAATGTATGTATTACTATTTTGTTTGCGTAAAAAAAAGATTATTACTATTCTATTACCCACCATTCTTTATTATTGAAATTTATTTGTTTTTAGATTTTCCAATGAAATTAAATTGATCTAATTTTTTCTATCTTTACTTTTGTCTAACCCTACTTCTATGAATTTTTTGAATATATGTATTACTATTCTATTTGCCTAAAAAAATGTATTACATTACAATTCTATTAACCACCATTCTTTAGTCCTATAACATATGCCCCTTTTTGCACGGTGTATTAGAGTTGCTCTTGTGAGATCTAAAAGTAAAACAATTCAAGTCTAAGAGCTTATTTATTTACCACAGTAAAAATAATTGATTGTACAATACATCATTGGATCATGGAGACTATAAGTAAAAAAGTAAAAAATTTAGTCGACAATATAAAGAGAAATGATTGATTTGCGAGTCCACATCATTTTATAAACATATATAGTATTTCTATAAAAAAAAACGCAAAACAACAAAAATTTATTCTTTCCCATTTTCATCTCGTTATTTAAAAGAAGTATAATTTATTTTATTGATTTACAATAGAGTTGAGGATCGAAATTAAGACCCCTAACATACTATCCAAATTTTACATCCATATACCAAATCTAATGACTTAAAAAGAACGATCTATATACACATATAAGTAGGGGTGGCAAAACGGGCATGCCCGCCCCGTTTAGGCCCACCCCATTTAAGTCCGCCCAAAAATGGGGTGGGGCGGGGCGGGCCAACTTAGGTGTGCGGGTTTAAAATTCAAGTCCGCCCGTTTATTGGCGGGGTTGCGGGTTGGCGGGCATGCCCGCCAAATACTTTTTTTTTTTTTACAATTTGAATTACAACTTCACAATTCAATGTTAAAAAAATATTAAATATGTTGAATTATAATAACTTAACAATTCCTTATGATTCTTACCTCATATTTAAACTAACAATAATACTATAATAAGGATAATTAAGAGAAAATTGCAGCAGAGAATAGAGATAATTAAACTAAAAGAAACATTAACCAAGTTAATAAACAATTCTTTATAATTACGCTTAATTAAACTAACAAATCATCAACTATGTTAATAAGTACTCCTTACAATATAAGATAAAATAATAAATACTAGAAAGGAGTGGAAAAACGGGCATGCCCGCCCCCGTTTAAGCCTGCACCATTTAAGGCCGCTCAAAAACGGGGTGGGGCGGGGCGGGCCAACTTAAGGTAGCGGGCCGAAAACCTCACCCCAGCTCGTCAAAAATTGCGGGTCAAACGGATCGGTCCGACGGGCTCGGCCCGTTTTGCCACCCCTACATATAAGATACTCGCTCCATCTCATCTAAATGTTATTGCGTTTATCATTAATTTTCTAATCAATATATATATATATAAACACATTTAATTAATGAATAATAATTCCCACACACGAAGATGACTAAATTTGAATTTAGATAAAAACTTTCAGCTTACTCATCCGAACTTAGCTTACTTGGTAAAACATTGCAATATTACGTTATATATGCAGGGTACCGAAATTCGAACTCTGATCATCTCATTTATTTATATTAAGGGTGAAATTTATAGCTACTAGGCTCCTTGAAAAAAAAATCTAGTCTAATAATATTTGTAGACAACAATTTCATATATTTTATTTTATTAAATTAATTAAAATATTATATTATATATTTAAAAACTTTTTTTTTTGACAAATATATTTAAAATAGCAAAATAAGTTAATTACTATATTTGTTTTTATGAAATAGCAAAATAAGTTAACGACATCGTATCCTGAATCAACCACCAGCTTCCTGAAACCTAATTCATCACACGCGCCACCGTCATCCTTTTCTCCGGCCGGCAACATGGTGCGTCGCAAACGGGAAAATCTCCCACCGGAAAGTTCAAGCTGTAATTATCAGTCAAAGCGAAGAAAACATTCTCGGTTCGAATATTCCCGCTCTAATAATAACGAATTATCTTCTTCTAGAAAATGGGTTTTCTCTTCCGAAGATTGTTCTCACTGCAAAGGTCAGAAATTTATCTACTTGTTGTAATATTTATCAATTTTGAGTTTTTTTCACTCTGAAATTTTGCATTCAAATGTGATTCAAGTTTTGTGCTAAAAAGCTCAAATTGTTTGGTATTTAAGCATTAAATGTTAAATTTCTCTGACTGAGACTTTAATTGAGGAATTAAAATGGTGAATTTAATACTGAAATTAAAAATTAGTATGAAAAATCATTACAGATAATAAGATTGTGAGATTAAGACTGTGAATTCACTGAGTAATTGGGTTCAAGTGGTTAATGAGGACGAATCGTTTGGGAGAACCCGAGTTTGATTCATGGTAGGAACAATTATTGGCCAGACTTTACTTATCTCTGCCAAACTTTTGATTACCGGGCCCCCTTCCACTGAGAACCATAGGGTTAAGACCAAAATAAAAGTAAGATTGTGATTTGTAGAGTGTAATTGATTGATTGACGATAGATAGTTATTGTTTAGACAATTTTTATATGGAATGTATCATATATAGTCACTATGGTAACAAATCTTTGGTACTGAGTAGTGAGTAGCATTGTTGTAAGGTTTTAAATTGCGGTTGTGCTGAGATTGTTAATATTGCATAACATTTCGGTTAAATGTGGTTGATGCAGCCGTGTTTGTGGTCGTGAGGCAATCATGTAGATATCAAAAATCTCGAAGTCATGGCCACAGTCATGTTTGTCTGACTGCTTTTTAAAACCTTGCATTGTTGTTAACTACCTGATGCCACTCTTCGTATTCATGTACACTCTGTTCGGTGTCTATGATCCTAACTGCCAGTTATTTATAATGTCATATTTACCAACAAAAAAAAGTGGCATGAATGTAAAGAATGATGGAATTTGATTGGTCATAGGTAGTGTTTTGTTTCCATTAATGAAATTTCTGCTATGAAGATGGATAAAGATTACTCCATATTTTGGAGCTAGTGATTAAGTGTTTGTCGTTTAGACTTTAGAGTGGATAGTGTTTATCTCATATTCACTATTTTGAACCCTTTCTCTGTCTCGCAGATACGATTGTAGTTGTTTCATACAATATCCTTGGTGTTGAAAATGCATCAAATCATTTGGATTTGTATTCTAATATCCCACGACGCTTCTTGGATTGGGGTAGACGTAAGAGGCTTATACTTGAAGAGGTCAGTAGCTATAATGCAAGCATACTCTGTTTCCAGGTAACAAAGGGGATTAGAATCTGTGGTTATTTTTTTACTGTTGCTTCACGGGTTTTGTTGAGGTACAAGTTATGCACTTATGCTGATGCTAATGTTAATTTGGTACATAATTGATTTCATGCATCATAGAATTAAACTGTCGATAATTGATTTCTATAAATCCAATGTCTGCAGGAGGTTGATCATTTTGATGATTTGGATGATCTTTTTCAGAAAAATGGCTTTAAAAGTGTTTACAAGGTACACTATATACATATTTGAATGATTAATGTCCAAACATTACTCAATTTTCCTTACCTTTATTATTGTTACAAATCTTCACAGCCTCGCACAGGAGAAGCAAATGATGGATGTGCTATATTTTGGAAAGACAAATTGTAGGTTTCCATTACCCTTAAATGATTTAGATAATTAGGCTTTTGTGTCTGATGTTAGTTTGTTTGATATCTTACATTTGTAACCTTTGTCAATAAGTAAATCAGCCACCTAAGCATTCCTAGATACAAAGGAAAGCCAATTGATTAAAGATTTGCAAATCATAGAACATAGCAACTGAAAAAATACAGTTCCAATTTGGCCTAAATGTAGTATATTTTCAAAATTTGAATGCAGATTCAATCTTTTGCATCACGAAGATTTAGAGTTCCAGAAATTTGGTATGCGTAATAATGTCGCTCAGCTTTGTGTTTTGGAGGTATATAGACTTGTTTTTATTTTATTTTTAACTTGTTTCCTACTTGTCATGTTTTATATTTTCTATGTTGTCTTTTATTAGATTTATTTATGATCTGTTATTCAAATTTTGTATCCTCTCTTAAATTCTGTTTTACCTAGTACTATTCCATATATTATTATTCATAAGTATGTTCTTGACTTCTTGTTGCATTAGACCAATTATCTTAGGTTTTGATTTTATAGCTCATTTCATTACCCTTTATTGCACAATTTATTTACAGGTAAACAATGATAATCCAGAATCTGACACATGTAAACTAACAACAGAGTAAGTTTTATGTTGTCTAAAACGGGTAATGTGAACACAAATTATTCGAAGTTTTTAACATATCTTTTCATGTAATATTTGGGATGTTTATATGCAAGTTTCCTGTAGTGGTTACTTGCTAATGTGTATTATTATTTCATACCAATATGTAAATATTCACTACAATTTCTAACTCTTCTGATAACGTACATTTTATTATCTTCAATCTTTAGCATCAAAGGTGTTACGAAGTGAAAATTTTCGAAAGAATAATATACACTGTCATGCATGCTCATATGGTGCCTATTTCATGACCATGTAGTTCTCATATTTTATGCTTCATAACTAATTTGATCTAAACCTGCAGGGAACAATCAACCACAAACAAAAGATTTGTAATAGGAAATATACACGTGCTGTTTAACCCTAACCGTGGTGACATCAAACTTGGCCAGGTACTTCATTTTTTTTACTAACTTGGTTGCTTTATACTGATTGTTGTATTTGTGCTTGTATTTTTTTTCCCCTTAAGGTTTAAATGTTCTTTTCTGGGCTCGGATTGGTGCAAACCATTTTTCCCCCCTCAAACAATTTCACTGTCTATAGTTAATTAAGTGGTCTAATCTATTTTATTGATGCTGGTTACTTGTTTAATGACATAATGGACAGGTCAGACTTTTAATTGACAATGCTTACAAGTTATCAAAAAAATGGGGCAATATTCCTGTTATTTTAGCAGGGGATTTGAACAGTGTTCCACAGGTAAGGTCATTCTTTGTACTATGCCAGTTGGTCAATGTTAAATTTTTTTGTCCAGTGTGCTGTTACTTCATAGCTTCTACTTTGTTTGTTCTTGTGTGGCAGAGTGCAATATATAAATTTCTGTCTTCATCCAAGGTGAGTTTGGCATCTCCTCCTCGTGGTATATTCCCAAGCCTTTAAGCTTTATTTGTTGTGCTGTATATGAGAAATTAAGTATATGGACAGAATCTCAGATCTTCGGTAAATAATTTATTTGTGTTAGGATTATGAGTAGTAACGGGAATGGAAAGGGAATAAAGGAAAGCAGAATCGATTTCCCGGTTTTGGAGTTTAAAAATATCTAAGAAAGGGAAGAATTAACGGATACATTTCCTCCTATACTCCTCCCAAAGGCACAATTTATTTTCCCTCATAGATTCTAATGGAATGGAGGAACTCAAATGTAATATAGTTCTGTTCCTTTCCTTTATTAATTTTCCAAACCAGGGAACGGTAGTTTTGTTACATTCCTTCCCTCACCTTTCCAGCTTATCCCTCCTTATTCCATTTGGGGTGGATTTTATTGTATAGGAGGAGGGGACCATTAACGACCCTATTTTGATAGGGTCGTAGGAGGTGATACGGGCCTAGGGGAGGGTCGTAGAAGGTGATGCGAGCCTATGGGATGATGTAATTATTAAGCCCAAAATATGGAGAGTGTATGAGAGGAAATCTAGAAGGAATGATGAGATGGCAGAGAGAGAGAAGGAAATTTGCTGCACGAGGCTTCCTGTTATATAGGAGAGGTGTGGAGAATGAGAGGGTATGGTGATGATAGTAATATTCTGTTAGGCCAGAGAGTGCAATCTTCTGAGTTGAAACCTTGCTCTGTGGGTAGTTACGGAAATATTTATGCTACTATTTTGTTTTCCTTCATCAATAATCATCATCAGTTTTATAATAGTTCTATTATATTACTTTGATTTGTTCAACATGATCTCTGGTTTGCATCACTATAGTATTTATCTATTAAATTAGTGCAACATTTGTTTATTGCAGTTAGACATTCAATTACATGATCGGAGAAATATGTCAGGACAACTTGAAATCCGTCCCAATAACAGAGTATTCCAATCGAAGTTTGGCGATGATGCTAGGTTGTTTCTGAATCTGTTCAAAGTTTTTATTTTCATATACTATATATGTCATGGCTTCACCTCCTCCCCCCATCTTAAAAACATGGAAAATGTCAATGGTTTATAAAGACTTCTGATTATTTTTTAACGTGAAAAAGGAGATTTTTTTCCACCCTGAATAAATTAAAGATCATAATAATATTTCCATCATGATTTTCCAATTTTAGAAGGAAGGATTGTAATCATGATTACTTGGGTGTGTATCTGGTGCAGCATTTCAATGTCTGTTTCAAGGCAACTGCTACACAAATGGAGTGCGGAAGAACTAATCCTTGCAACTGGGGCAAAAGGAGTCACTCGTCTTCAGCACCAACTCAAGCTCCACAGTGCTTATAGTGGCGTTCCTGTACGTTGCTGTTTGAATCTGCCAATTATATTTGCTGAGTTCAATCCAACTTCAATATAATAATTACAAATCTATTACAATCTATTTCAGCAATTTTCATATTTTTTATGCTTGAGATAAAAAGTTTATCGGTTTATCCCTGAAGCTTTGATATGGGAAACAACTTGGAAATTTTATTGGTGTCATTAAACAGGGAAAGCATAGAACAAGAGATGATATTGGGGAGCCCTTGGCAACATCATACCATTCTAAGTTCATGGGAACTGTTGATTATATCTGGTAGTTATAACACTCCATACTGAACACCAAAAAGTTTTCCATTTACAAATTTTCGTTACTGATGTCAATGGTAAGCAGGCATTCCGAGGAACTTATCCCGATCAGAGTTCTTGAAACCTTGCCCGTTGATGTTCTTAGAAGAACTAGAGGACTCCCTAACGAGGTACTCTACTTAAAACACTGCCTTGTATGCTATGTAGCACTAGCACCGACACTTTAGATTAAATACATGTCTTGTGTCTGACACGTGTCTTGTCCGACAACGGCACGGCACAAATATACGTATATTCAATTTCTTCCGTTTTTTAAATAATTATTGGCATCGACGTGTCAGTGGTGTCTGCTCCCCATGCATGTGTCAGTCCTTCATAGCTTGTATGTATGCTTATGTTGTTATGTATTTTGTTCTGTATTGTATTATCAATATCTTTATTATGATTGTTTTGTGCCCTGCAGAAATGGGGAAGTGATCACCTCGCCGTTGTATGTGAATTGGCCTTTGCAAAACGTGATGAAAGTTCTGATTCTTGTGATCTTCCCTAGAGTATGCATGCAGAGCCTTAAGCTTATTGACAAGTACGGAAATTGAGTAGGAGTCGGAGCATTTTCAGTTTCAAGACCTGTTCCTGCACTGCTCATTCCCTCATATCATGAGACCACACTTTGAATTGCTCCTGATATTTCGAAACAATTCAACAAATCTGCAAAGTGCAAACTCTCCTTGTGAACATGCTAGGTAACATCCTGTTGTGAGGTTCAGAGAACAGTTGGTATACATCCAAAATAACTTACTGTTTCTGAGCATAATTATATGTATCATTATCACTAATCTGTTGTAAGGTTTTGTCAATCATAGCACCTTTAGGTAGGAACTTAGAACTGTATTCAACATAAGTTATTTCAATTATTTATCAATCCATGATAGTTGTTTCTACCAGACTTTTTGGAGAATGGGTATACATTGTATCTTAGCTACTAATATCATAGTATGGAAACAATTAATTGTTTTTGTTTGTAAATATCTGTTTGTTTGAAAGGTTAGCAACATAATGCTTGTGGCTTATTCTTGTGAGCACAATTTTTTTCAAATGTTATCCTTTGGGAAAGTGTCAAAAGTAATCCAATGAGTTTCAAACTCCTCACATGTTACTGACGACAAAATAAGTGATTAAATCAACACTTAAATTGAATGTATGTTTCTATATAGTATATACAGATTCAACTTTTTGTGTCTAAATAGTAATTAACTGCAAGAGATTAACACATTTGTGCAGATTGTCCTTGTCAGCCACACTTTTGGAACAGGAATAAGTGAGAATGTTTTAAATGATTCTTGATTAATTTGCCTTTATTATGCTTACGTGAAAGGGGAAAACACTCCCTAATTTTTTGTTTTTAAGGAACATATCTTCCTAGTTATTGTCATGCTTTTCCTTTTAACTTTGCTTTAACATTTTCTTTTTTTGTTTGTTTTCTTTTCCATTCATCAGCAGTAGCCAAAACAAAGCAATGTCCTTTTAAAGTGAAAAAAATACGAGGAAAATACAATGTGTCTAAAGACAAATAACGAAACAAATTCAAATCTCATTTTTCCAATATTACATTAAAATTTGAAAAACTACACATGTCAATAGATAACATAGAACAAATCCTTGTTTACATGCTTTGTAATTGTAACTTCATTCAAAATAAAATAAAAAATGATTTGCAATTGTAGCAACCAATTTTACACTACCACATTAACAAAACTACAAAGGTCTTTTCTCACTAGGATTGTTGACAATAGTTTTTTAGTCCTTAACTAGTAAAAATCTTGTGCAACTGAAAATAGGAATTTGGGTTTGTTGCAGTCACAGACTCAAGCGGTTTGCATATCGATGATTGTTCGATCGAGACCAAATGGTACAGAAAACACACAACTTTTGAATTTTTTATAAACTCTAAAATATCAAACTTGAATTCTATACCGTCTAATTTTGATCCAAATATGTTGACCGCATGGAATTTATGACTGCATCAAATTCAAATCCCGAATACAGCAAATCCAAATCCGCAAAAAACAAATATATGATATTTCACCCGACTTTTTGTAGAATAGATAGATGCAAAATTTTAGTGGCAATCCCAATTTAGAGTTTCATCAATCCAACCTAGCTCAGTATCATTGAAATCACAATCAATATGTGGAAGAATGCTAGTACTACCTTTATCATGTTCTACCTTCCACATAGAGCCACAATTAATCTCATCACTCTCCAACAAGTTACAAAATCCATCACCAAGCAACATTTCCATTTCATCCAAAATATAATGATCATGACCAACCAATGATGCCACATTTGGTTCCTCTTGCATATATTGAATTGAAATATCTTCTTTATTACAAACTCCTTCAACTACATTTCCTCTTTCTTCATCACTTGTTAACTCTTTGATTTTGATATCTTCTTTGACTAAACCATTAATGTCATTAATATCTTTTGCAGCTTTTGTATCAGTGACAGTGACATCAAGCACAGATGATGGAGATGTTTGATACAACAACACTTCTTTGACATCTTCAAAAGCATTCTTCTTATTCTCATAAGCTAAGGGCATAAATGGAACAAAAATTTCCTTCACAATCATCTTCTTTGAACCATTTAATTGATAATCATTTCTCAAAAACAAATCTTCTTCTTCACTTGAATAATCTGTAGCATAAGGATCACTATACAAAATTCTAATTTTCCTCATTTTGTTCAAGTTTTTTTCTTTGCCTTGAACTCTCTTATTTCCTCTCTATGATTTCATTTCTTGTTTCATTGCATGCCTAAGAAAGCTAGAAATTTTGAACCAAAATCTTAATAAGAAAAAGGAAACAAATTTTTAAAAAGGGTTTGAAAGATCATGAATTTTTTTAAGCTCAAGAGGGTGAAAAATGAATATTTTCAAGTAGAAAAAAAATGATAAAAATGTGAAACCTCTAAAAACTATATGAAGGTGAATACACATACCATTTTGATGTAACTCTCATGCAAATGGTTTGAAACAAATTATTGTGTCTCTGATCAAATGGCTTGAGTTGCATGCAAAAGGCTCAACAAGAAGCACTTAGAAGAAACAGAGAAAACAACATTAAGAACATTCAAACCTTAGAAAACATATATGCAGCTTTCACTCCTTTTTCTGCAAAAAAGTGTTTACTTTGCAGTGTGAAGAAGAAATGAGGGACATAGAAAAAAATTGTATACTTGTATAAATAAATGAGACAGAGAGAGAGTGTGTGTGTCAGAACTTTGACTGAACAAATGGCTGAAAACTTCTGTTTCTAAATTCAGTTTCTTGTACTTTCTCTTGAATTTCTCATTTATAAGTTCTTTTCACTCTTAGCTTTCACATTAATTAAGATCTTAAATTGCAATTTTTGTTAGAAATGAAGGATAGTTACATTACATCTATTCACATTAATGTTGAATAAGTGGCGTCGCCACATACAAGTCATGTGTCAACTGAACTTCCTAGACTTAAAAAAAATACACATATCTCCCTATATAATTTATATATTGAATCCTCTCATTTTTTTTATATTACAGCACTGACCCAACTAAATTCAAATTAATTTTTACTTACTCATTTTTAAATTTTATTCTCTCTTTATTATGGTTGGCAATGAAGCGAAGCAACTCGAATAAAGTTCGAGATCGATTCGACAGTTAATTCGTTTAACTTGGTTCATGAACCAAATGAGTCAAACTTCAGTTAATATTAAGTTCGTTAATTAAATAAGCTGAACTTGAGCTATATATAATTTGGCTTTTTTGGTTTTGAACTTGGTTCATGAACCAAATAAGTCAAACTTAAGCTAAATATTAAGTTCGTTAATTAAATGAGCTGAACCTGAGCTATATATAGTTCGGCTTGTTTGGTTTTGAACTTGGTTCATGAACCAAATGAGTCAAACTTAAGCTAAATATTAAGTTCGTTAATTAAATGAGTTGAATTTGAGTTATATATAGTTCAGTTTGTTTGGTTTTGAATTTGGTTCATGAACCAAATGAGTTGAATTTGAGCTATATATAGTTCGACTTGTTTGGTTTTGAACTTGGTTCATGAACCAAATGAGTCGAACTTAAACTAAATAATAAATTCGTTAATTAAATGAGTTGAACTTGAGCTATATATAGTTCAACTTGTTTGATTCACGAGCTGACTTGATTTTAGTTTCAAGTTGAAAATGAATTGAACCTAATGAGCTAAACCGAACTGCTCGCAAACTATAAACGAGTCGAACTCGAGTTGAAAAAAGAGATTATGTCAAACTCAAGTCTAGTTTCTAATCGAACCAATTCTTATCGAGTCTAGTTTTTATGTATTGACTTATGATGTTTTATATAGTATGAAATTATAAATAATATCTAATTTGATTTATTATTATTTTATATAGTATTTAAAAATATAAAAAAAATATATATTTAATTAAAAACAGTTCGATCTGTTGACCTCCGGTCCGATCTATTGAACCTTGAACCGGTATGTACATCCGTTCAATAATTGATCCGATTCTGATTTGCTTGGTTAACTAACACTTTTTTGTAAGATACTAACCCGACTATTAATTTTGGTGGAACATTTTTTGGATGAATTTAACCTTAGAGTAATCTTTTTTTAAAATATTTTCTATTTTTTTTAAACTATTTATTAATTTTAAGCCGTTTTCAATAAAATTTTCCCATTTAGAAAAATAATTGCTAACTAGAATATAAAAAATATTTTGAAGCAAATTTTTTCTTAAAGTAAAATAGTCTGAACCCCCTGCTCCAGGTTCTTGGAGACGCCACTAGTTGAATGTAAAAAAAGTGAGAAAAAAAATAATTATGAATAAATTGTTTGAAAATAAAACACGAGTTTAATAATTATATATTGGCTCCATTTTAGATTTTAAATTTTTTGGTTCTATCTCTTTATCATATTTCTAGACTCAAATAGATGTGATATGTTTTAAATAACATGGCATATAATGATGTAGAATTGTCTAAATGCATTACTATTTACATGTAATTAATTAAATTAAAAAAATATTTTTAAGTTAGAATAAAAAGTTCTTAAGAATTTTTTTATAATTTCATAGGTATTCATCATTCAATATCATTAGGAATCAAAAGTTAGAATAACAAGTTTCTAATTATAAAAAAAATAAAAAGTTTCTTATAATTTTGATTGTGTATATGTGATTTCATTTAAAACAATGTCATATTACTTTAGTCCAAAATTTTGGAGAGACCAAACATGAAATTTTAAGATGGTAATTTGTGACCAAAATAAGGACTAAAAGTGTAATTAAATCAAAATTATATATAATACTTTCATAATTGGTACGAAAATGTGACAGTTCAATGAACTGAAACTGCTGAAATCTCAGCCTAGAATTTGAATTTTTCCAAAATTCTTTGGCAAAACATTCTATCTCAAGGCAAATTTTATAGTACATGGGACAAATTTCATTGTACCGATACATTATATTGAAACTTTTTATATGTACGATCGAAGCTCCCCTATCTCAACATATAGAAACCTTGTATTTTTAATTTTTGTGTTTTAGCCCCTCAAAATGTTTTGTTTTGCACACTGACCCTAAAAAGTGAAAACCTCACATGATCTAATCTAACTCTTCTCTCCACACTCTGATCTCATCTCCTTGCAATCTACCGGCGGCAGCCTCCTCGCATTCTACCGGCGGTAGCCTCCTCGTATTCTTCCGGCGGCAACCTCTTAGGTGCGATCCTTCTTCTCTTCTCCAACAAAACAACAGGTATCATCTCTCTTTACCTTCTCTGTTTTGAATCTCCATTGTTAGGGTTTTTTGATTTGTGGTTATTTTTCTTCATTTGTCGCTAATTGTATTAAATTGATTATTGAGCGTACAATTGAGACTATGAGTGATATATTTATGTTATGAAATTGTTGTTAGGGTTTCATGATTTGGGATTTTTGTTCATTTGACTTTAATTGTATTAAATTGATTGATTGATTATACAATTGAGACTATGAGTAATATATATGTGCAAAATTGGAATTTTGTGATTGATAATTGGGGTTTTTGATATGTCAAATATTGAGGTTTTTTTATGAGTAAAATATTTGTGGTGTAAATGAAGAAAGAAAAATCACATTCTGATAAAAAATAAATTAGAATTTGTTTGAATGGTTTACAACACAACAAATTTTGCTTGATTTAAATAGTGCATGTTTGGTTTCGCGTTACAAATTTGAGTGAGCCCCTGCAATTTTTGCAAAAGCAACACTTTTGGAACTTCAACAAAATCACGGTGCCGCTATGATTTGACCAAACTCACCACCAACCAATCATACATTAGTCGCCCACCCATAACAAACTGGGTTTTACTCAACTTTGCACGAAGTGATTTTGTGGAGCATAACAAATTGGGGTTTTATTTGAGTTTTGATATTATGCTTTTTTATCCGAGTAGATCTGCTAAATCAGTTATTCTGTCCTTTATTTTTTCTATCCTCTTTAGCAATGGTCACAATACAATATTTTGAGATATTTTCTTTTCCATTTGTTGTTGGACAATGTTAAAAGTCATATCACAGCACAATTAGTTATGGGTTTGCAAACAGGGGCGGATCCACGTTGGGGCTTAGTGTGGCTTTTAACCACACCAATATTTTTTTTTAATATGCATTTGTTCTGGTGTTATTCTCTCTCTCTCTCTCTCTCTCTAAAGTCTAAACCCTCTGCCTGCGACCTCACCTGCGCTGGGACTACCACTGCCACACTGCCACCAGTCGCCCTGGTCGCCAGAAAAGCTTCGACCACCACCATTGGTGCCACACCACTAGCCACCGGCCCCCGTTGTCCCCCTTTTTCTCTCTCTGCTCGACCCCTTTTGTCTCTCTTCTCGACGCGAAATGTTCTGAAATTCTAGAGACAAAGCTCCGTTCCAATTTCCAATCTAAATTCTTGTTTTCAGGTGCGGAAATTTTGATATGAATTGTTGAGACAAATTTCTATAATTTTTCTAGGTTTTAGTTTTTTGGAAAATTTTGATTTGTTTCTTTGATTGATTGAATAAATATAGATAATAGATAACTCAATCCTTATTATTGTAAGGGAACCATAATGGTGACGTTGTCATGTTGAGTTAGAAAATTTGAAGAAATTTGGTGTTGCGTTAGAAAATTTGAAGAAATTTTGGTGTGAGGAATTATTTAATTGGTTATAAATATTGGTATTGTTATTTAGATGTAATACATTGTTATTGGGTACTTTCATATCCGAATGATCTCTTTCTCCAATTGTTTATGCTTGCTGCCATGGTCATTTGTATTCTGTTTTTGACCTTTGACAGCAGAATTTAAGTAGTTTAAATCATGGTTTTAACCTTAACTTAGCATTGTGAATGTTTGAATTTTGGTATTCTTTCTTGGTTAATATTCATAATTGCTCAGTTTTGGTAAAGGATGCAGACTGGCTTAACTAAGTATCTTAATATTTTAGATTACAATTTCGAATGATGACACTGTCATTCTTGATGGTAAACACTACAGTGAGTATCGGATCTGGCTTACTTATTGCGATCATTGAAATTAAAAAACAATGTTGTAAATAGTGACAATAGATTAAAAAGGAGACCTATGTAAGAAACTTCAATTGTCTTATTCACTTACCCATCCTTTTCATTTGATTATTTTATATATGTACTTAGAGATTCCAATTGCTAGTGCGTTCTGTATGTAGTTTTTAGTAGTTAATAACAATTTTTTATTTGGAGTTATTTTTGTTGAACACCAAAGAGTTTGTGAATCTCCATTTATGGTTGATTGGTAACAGATTTGAGGTATTCATAGATGGCAAAGGCAAGGGATAGGACTGAGGACTTCAAAGATGCCGTGCGCCAAAGTGCTCGCTCTTTGGGGTATGATGAGGTATATATAATGCTTCACCACCCTCAACTCATTCTCTTCTTAACTTCCTATTCATTATTATGATTCCTAATAATTCAAATCATGATTTTTCCTTTAGAAAAAAGTCCTGTGATTCTTGCAATAAAAAATATTTAGGAGTTGCACTTAAATTTCCTCAATATCACAAATCTTGAAAATGGAACATTAAGTATTGCTATCTGTTGCTGGATCAGTGTTATTCTGGTTGGTTTGAACTGTGAATTTTATGTGGTGTGTTGCCATTGCTTTGCAGGCTAAATTGGCATCCATTTTGGCATCTTTTATTATTCATAAACCTCCACAAAGGTCCCCATTCACCAAAGCTGCATATAAGACGGTAGGCTCAGCATCGATATTTTAACTTCTGGCATTATGTTACTTTTTTAGTGTTGTCAATTGTGGATTGTGGAAAATAGCCGTTTGTTCAAATTCCGCTACGGTACAACACTATAGTGCCACACTAGCCACTTTATGATAACACTTTGTATTAAATTGTATATCGCAGAACAGTAACATTTTGTTCTAATTCCGCTACGCTATAGTGCCACAATTTGACAACACTATTTACTTTATGGGAAAACTAAATTAGTCACTGCATAATCAGTAATGATCCTGTTTGTGCTGCATGTAGAGTTTTATGATTGTTATTTCATTAACAAAAGGAAGCAACGCTACTTTTAAATGATGTGTATTTGATATTGCTTCTCCTTGTTTGTTGTTAGTAGCTCGAGAGTATTGGAGAATTGGACCATTTTTTGTTAAAGCATAGAAAGGACTATACAGATCTACACCGAACAACAGAACATGAGAGAGATAGCATTGAGAATGAAGTAAGCCATGTGACTTCAGCTGATATGCTAGTTTTGAAAGTATTGTTGCATGTTAATTAATTGATAATCAGAAAAACACTGTTTGGTATTACATTTCCTGCCTTGATCACTGTCATTATTATATCAGATTGGTTCTTGGTAATAGTTTAGAGTTTCGCATATTATTCCACTGTATGTTTGCCTCTGACATTGATAATTTACAACTTTCTCACTATGATGTAATACATACAATTTAAATTTGTTTTATTAGCCAGCCTAGCAAATTGGCTTGCTAATTATTATTTTATATTTATAGATATAACTAAATTCTACTTCTTCTAAGGCTGGTATTAAGTTATGAATTGACTACTAGTGCTATCATTATAAGATCACATTGGATCTCCCACATTGGTATTAAGTTCCCATAAACCAGTAGAAAGTTGAATTTTCACATACTTGGTTTTACATCTGCTGTTGACATTAATGCTAACTCACCACAATCTATGAGATAGATTTTTATTTATGCCTGTTAAGAAATTTGATACGGGAAACCTATTTCCTTTGCATATCTAACTACTACATAGTTTTTGTCTCTTGTCTTGCATCCTCACCTTTCTGTATAGCTTTCGTTTAGGCCTTCTCTCTTTATGGAGCCAGCAAGTTTGTATATAAGTTAGCTAAACATCTTGAAATATCGTGTAGAGATTTGCTTATGATGTACTATTATATTGTTCTTATTTGGTGCAGGTTAGTGCTTTTATTAAACATCTTGAAATAAGTGTTGAGTTTTGCTTATGATGTACTATTATTTTGTTCTTATTTGGTGCAGGTTAGTGCTTTTATTAAAACTTGCCAGGAACAAATTGACGTTCTTAAGAATAGTATAAACAATGAAGAGGAAATCTCAAAAGGTTGGCTTGGCATCACCACTGCAAAGGCTAATGCCGACACCATTGCCCACAAACATGGGGTGGTATGGACTTGTGCTTTTTGATTTTTTTCAATTATTAACTTATTAGTTATTAGTTATTTATTTTCTGCATGGTGTTGCCAACTTACCCTCACAACTGAACCATATATAAACATTTTCTGAACGGTCTAGTATAAGAACTCAAATAAAAAAGTATTCTGATACACATGCACCTCATAATATACTTTGAGCCTTTATATAGGCATGAAGCATGAAGAGGCTTAAGGCATCTGCTAGCTGACTCAGTAGTTACAACAGCTAACTACCTGTTAGCATAGGTAACTGAATCTATACATAAATAGCAATGCTGAAATTGTACAAGGGCAAGTTTATAATATACAGAAATATAAAGTATATACCTAGTTACTAACAGCCTTCCTTCTTCAAACTCGGCGGAAGCCGCAGTTGAAGTCTGGTAAGCACCCTAAGTTTGGAGGAAGGATCACAAAAGCTGGTAGTAGATAGAGGTTTAGTGAGAGTCAACCAATTGATCCTATGAGAGGACATGAGAAATAATAAGATTTTTCTTTATAATTTTCTTATGGGCAAAGACTTTTTTTTTTTATAATAATCTTACAGACAAAGACTGAATCTAACTCCATATGCATGGTCTGAACATGTAAAACTGGATTATGAGATGATAGAAACTGCACTTGGATTGTTGCAAAACAAGATTGAAGTTGCTGTAGGAACCTGTAGTTCGGTTAAGATATTGAACCCTAAGAATCTCAGCAGTAGTATGCATTTGCCTCAATGCTTAGCTTTTGTATTGGAACTGTGATAGAATTAAAAATGTATACAAGAGAAAAGGTAGACTGGAATTGAGCTTGTTGCTTGGGAGATCACAAGGCTTCTCGAATTGCCTAGACTATCCATTTCTTTGTTTTTACTGCATTTCCATTAATTCACTCTTGTAATTCTCAAGTAGAATCACTCTGGTTCTATTTGTTTTCCATCATACAATCAATACTACAATGTTATTTACCCTCAGTTTCATCTATTATTACTTATTTTTTCTGTTTGTCAAGTTGATTCCTATCAAACTGGCAACAAATAGTTGTTTCTTGTTAACTGGCTTATAAATCATTGTGTAAAATCCTGTAAATTGCAAAGCTTGATCTAGGCTGGTCATAGAGAAGAAGAGGTAGAGGAAGGAGACATAAAAGTAGCGTGAAATAGGATTGGATATGGAAACCAATACTTATTAAACATAACATCCTTAGATGCACAGATGCGACCATCATTAGCAAGACATTTCCACCCTTTGTGATTGTATGATTAACCCAAAAACACACTCCTTGGATCTGAAATCCATTTTAGGTTGGAAGGCCTTAAAAATGAAAAGCAAGCACATGCAATGTTCTTAGAACCTTGTTATCAGGTAGGAACTTATTAAGTGTAAATTAGAAATAGAATATTGCAACTGAACGGGGTCTGTTGCTAGGGTATAGAGCAATGCAAAAACTGAGATCCCAAGGAAAACTGTATGTTTGAGGTATGAGCAAGTAAAGTGTGACTCTTTTATACTATTTGTCAGTTTATATTCAGCCAAATCATTTTAGTTAGATGTGCAATATTAGTAAATCTATGAGTGATGCAAAATTCATTGAGAAATTGTGCAAAGTTTGTAAGCTCAAAAGCATCAGTGACAAGTGACAACATCAAGTTCTTGGTCTGCTTCAGATGTATATTGTGCTGGAATATGAGGATTTACAAAAAAAATGATGAAGCTTGTGTACCATGATTACAGCTTCAACCACCTGTTTCGATGACAGGAAAATCTTCAGCTAGTTTGACTGAAATAGAGTGGGTGAAATTGTCAATTGACAGGTACCAGACAAGACTAGTGGAAACTGGAGTATTAGACCAACTAATATGGCAACCATGGAGAGGATTTTATGCACCAATTTCTCCATGAATATTATTGATTGTGGATCTTGGACTCTTGGTGATTATGCCATTATTGCAAATTTTAGGCCCAAGTAGAGGTTCTAGAGTAGTTACCATGTTAGAGATCGAGTGAGTGAAGATAGAATGTGGCTTGGCCTTGCCCTTTTGAGTTAGTGAAGAGAGAATGTGATGAGAGAAATGAAAGTGCTCTCAGTCTCTGTCATGAGAGTTGATAAAAAAGATTCTTATACACTTCAGAGTATACAGTTGGCTTTCTATAGGCATGAAGCCTGAAGAGGCTTAAGGTAACTGCTAAGCATATTCAGTTTCAACTGCTAACAACTACTCTGACTACCTGATACAAGCACCTGTACAATGGCAAGTATATACTACGACACAGAAATACAAGATATGAATGTTATACTAAACACTAACACTAAATACTGTTGAATATTTACATTCATGAATTTAGATGCTGTTTGCTTTTTGGGTGCTAATTTGTTTATTTTATTTTTTAGGTTTTAATTTTAAGTGAGAGGCTTCATTCAGTTACGGCACAGTTTGATCAACTCAGAGCTATACGCTTCCAGGATGCTATTAATAGGGCAATACCACGAAGAAAACTTAATCGTGTAACCAGGAAAGAATCTACCGAAACCTCTAATTCAGGTGATGTGGAGCTCAGAGAACCAGATGAGTTGCGCAGTGAGCCTCTAAGAGTCCAACAGCAACTCTTGGATGATGAAACACGTGCCCTTCAGGTGATAAAAATTGATTCCTTTTGAGTTTGAGTACAACTTATTTTTGTTATTTAATGTTTGGATTCTCATAACTATCCCTTTGCCAATTATCCTTTTCTTGTAGGTGGAATTGTCTAGTCTTCTAGACACAGTTCAAGAAACTGAAACAAAGATGGTAGAAATGTCTGCATTAAATCACTTGATGGCTACACATGTTTTGCAACAAGCTCAACAAATTGAGCATCTGTATGACCAGGTTAGATAACATATCAAATTCTTCACCCTTCTTTATGTTTGTTTGTTTTAACTTTTAGTTGATGTTTTTGTGGATCTTGTAAGTGTGTTTATCGATCTACATATTTTGTCAAATGCGGCATCAACCACAGTTAACCACATTTTTCGAATTAACCAACGCTTTTCTGTTATCTAGCTATTCTTTCCCCGGTGTAGAGCGTAAATCTATTGCTTTCATAAGCTAGGTGGTGTGAAAAAGTTAGCAAGAAAGTTTGAGAAAGAGGGAGAAAATTAGAGTAGAATGGGGAAAGAAATAAATGGCATAGGGAAAAACAGAGTTGATTCAATCTTAAATTCAAACTTTAATTTTTAGATTCATTGAAAATCTAATGTATCTAGTCAATAATATGGACTACATACATTAGATTCTCAATGAATCTAAAAAGTAAAATTTCTCTTATATTAAGGACCTGAGGAAGTACTAAATTAAAAGTGCCATAAGTGAAATACTAAATTTTTTTAAACTACAAGAAATAAAATAATCAATATCCTTTCACCCTTAAAAACCATATTCTTTATATAATTTTCATACAATTAATGCATAATATGTTTGTGCTGCCTTTTACAGGCCGTTGAAGCTACCAAGAATGTTGAGCTTGGTAACAAAGAACTCTCACAAGCCATTCAACGGAATAGCAGCAGCAGAACATTTCTTTTACTATTTCTGTTTGTGCTCACTTTTTCCATCATCTTTCTTGATTGGTATAGTTAAATTGTTTTCATTTGCTTCTATCAGTGTGTATCTTCTTATAGCACAGTCTCAATTTTCCTTATTACTGATTATTTATGCATTTGTTCACTACAAAAACCATCTTTTTCTTGATATTTACATTATAGAGGAAGCAAGTGATATAACAAACAATTTGAGCAATTAACTTTATGAAGGAAATAATGATAAATTGATAAGAGTTGGAAATCTTGGAAAGCTCCTAACTGTTTTATTCGGATTTGGATTGAGTGCAGTCACTGCTTTATGCAGTCGGCTGCAGTCAGTTCATCAGGGCTGTCGGATTAGAATCAGACGGTTCATGTTTAATGACAGTTTTTAATTTTTGTTTAATATTATTTTTTATGATCAAATCAAGACCATTCATTTTTGATCGTACAGCTATTAGGCTGTTGACTGCGTGCAGTCACTGATTTGTGACTGCACATAACCCAGATCCGTTTTATTCACTTGAATTGTCACATCTTTTCTAGTGAAGTAGTATTATTTGGAGATTACTGAGTGTTTTTATGAATTGTCACATCTTTTATTACTACTATTGCTAATTAAATACATCAATTTTTTTAATAAAAGAATGCAATTCATTTGAGCAACATATATAACAAATCAAATCAAAATACAACTTGTCATGAAAATAATTATATCCAAATTGGATTCTCTACCTTTGATTTCTCTACGAGTAACTTTAGGCATAAATAGAAGAGATTTACTTATGCCATCCTACCAGTTTCTAACGCGCTTTACGCGTTTTCCATTTTACTCTTGAGCTATTAAGTAGTCGATATTATAAAAATTAAATTTTTTTGAAAAATGTCATCATCTACTTAAAGTATGTTCATAGTACCTTTATAAAGCATTGGAGTCATAAATACTACTATTTATATAAGACTTATATTTTTATTTATATTAATATGATTGATATTTTTTTTATAATTTCTCCAAAATTTATATTATATTAATATGGGAATCTTGTCTTAAAATAAGGATAAAATATCGACAACACCATGGACTCTCATTTGAATTCATAGTCTAGACAATGGGAAAAAAGACAGTTTGAGGAAATAAAAATCCTAAAACAATGGAGACATCATATCAATGAAGATTTTTTTAAAAAAAATCAAGAAATAAAATACAAATTAGAAAATGATGGTGCATGGTATTGGTGGTCCACCTAGACAAAGCAGTAACATATTCCTTTATCTTGCACATGAGTATAACTATTTTTGGGATTTGAGGTGATTCTTCGTGAGATAGCTACTAGCTAATTCTAACTATTTTAGTACCATTTTTCGTTTTTGATCTTTTAAAAAAAACATATGTTTTTGACAGGACAGTGTCTTTGACTAATGAAATCCATTACCACAGGGTTCTGAATTTTCCTTGTTAGGCCATGTAGATTAGAAATGAATTGCCGGGAACCAGAATTGAAATGGTGACACGAGGATTTTCAGTCCTCTGTTCTATCGGCTGAGCTATGCCGACCATTCTTGACGCACCATCTTAATTTTAAGAAATTATTTGAGTCTATGTCAACTAAAAAAAACTTTATGAATTTAAAACTCTTTGGTGGAAATTTCAAGCCATAAAAAAGGTACTGTATTTTATTTTGTACCAAAAACCAAGAAAAAACTATTCTATCTAGATTTAAATATGATTAGAAAAATAGATTTTCAGATTTATTAATTATTCAATGTATTTAGAAAACAGTTTTTTTTTGTTGCATATTTTGCTTATATTTAAAATTGTGAAAAAAATTTAATTTGTTTTATTGTGAGACATATTATTATGAAAGATGAATTCTCTTCATTTTAATTTTCTATGCTACACTCCCTTCCATTCCATCAATATTTCTTGTGTTTATTTAAGGTAGATTAAATGAACAATGTCATCTGTTGTTGAATTTGAAAGTTACCTAATAAGTCTGTTAATAGCTCTTAAAAAAAAAAGATCCGAGGGTGTAATTTTTTTTTGATACATGAGGGTGTAATTTTTTATTTTATTTTTACCACCAGTTAAATCTGGTCCAGGGATCAGTTCTGCCATCAAGTGGTTTCAGCCCCTTCCGACAAATGATTTAATACAAATGCTAACAAGTGCTTTAATACAAGTGCCCAATGAAACTTGTCAAGAAACAAGATAAAAAGTTGTGTTGAGAAAATATATTTTCAAACTTTGAAGATATTGACTATACAAATTTAAAATATTATTAATATATTTCATTATTTAATGCCCTATAAACATCTGTAATAATACTTCTCCATTTAAATTTCTAATTGAATCCCATCATTACACATTATTTATTTATAAAAAAATTATATTAGTTATATTAATAAATATTCGCTCCTTCCAATCTAACACTTAAAAAAATAATTAAATGGTTCCACAAATGACTTTATATATTACATTTCAACAACACTCCTTTATTTGATACTACAAATTTTATTAAGTGGAACGTATAAAAAGTGAGAAGAGAGAGTTTGTATACTTGCCCCAACCCTTCTTAATAACCACCCACTTTTTTCATCTCTAATGGGTTACCTAAATAGGTTTTGGTCCCTAATAGATAAAGGAACCCTCAAAGTGGATCCCTAATAGTAATAGACTCTCAAAGGAACCCTCCCTTGTAAAATAATAATTGTTAGATTTAATTGTATTTTTTGTCCCTCTATTTTATTAAAATAGTTCTCCTATTTTAAAATCGAACTTTTTGATCCCCTATTTTTATATTCATTGCAATTTTGGCTTAACTCGTGTCTTTTGTCCTAAAGGTGGCGACTTTTGACTTCAAAAAGGGTGAATTTTGGTCTTAAATATAATATCTTATCTTTAGATTAAATATTTGAGACAATAAATTACTTTTTAGGATGCAAAAAATCACCATTTTTAAGGTAAAAATCTGGGTTGAGACCAAAATTGCAACAAATATGAAAATATAGGGACTAAAAAGTTCAATTTTAAAATAAGAAAATTATTTTTGCAAATTTGATAAAATATAAAGACTGTAATTAAACCTAATTTTTTTAGCCATCTCATTGCTAAAATACAACAGGTCATAGAGGTGTACAAGATTCTACTACTAATTTGTGGCTCTTATGATAGTACTTGACTGTCCTTGGAAATAAAATACATAGGGTCCGCCTAAAATCATTATTCACAAACACAAACAAAACAACTCTGTTTTTTTAGTAAAATGTTTCATCATTTTTTAGCCAACAACAACTCAATTCATCATGAGCTATTCTTACGTAGGCACAATACATTTAGGCACAACACATTTAGGCACATAAACATAAATTTAAAAAATTAAAAGAAAAATAAAATGGTCACATCAATCAATATTACTTTATTCATTTTTTCTTTAATTTTTATCCCTTATTTGTGAGTGTGCTTAAACTATATTTATTTAGATTTATGCCCATGTTAGAATTTCTCATTCATCAACGTGGAGTGTAATTTTGCTTCATTTACTATTCACCATTGTTTATTCATTGATAAGAAAAATAAACACAAAAGATAGATTAATAATATTTATTTAATAAATAGATTCCACTAAATGGACAACAAATGGAAGATAAAAAATGGAGCAAAGCCAAACTTACTAGCATGTTATATGTAAAAAATTTAAATGATAAACTATGAAATCTTGAAGAAAAAAGCCTATAAGTGTTTGGGTTTAGGTGTATGTGATAAAATTGAAAGCTGGTTCGAAATATTTTGAATGAGGATAACATTTGGAGAAAATCTTAAATGATTCATTATATTTATTAGAGATCTAATGCCATATAATGTTTTGTTTATGCCCCAAAAAAAATAGGGGTCGGGCTCTTTAAGACACTCTGCACTTGTTGTAGACTGGTCTTAGTTATTGTTATCAATCTTACTTGTTGATTCCCATGATATGATATGATAATAGCAAAATATAACGAATACGAATTTTACAAAATCCATCGTTGAATTGAAAGTTTATATCATATAGATTATTTATAGAAAAATTGAAAAATCATTTGATATGTTATTGAGACCCATCAAGATTAACGGTTTATTAAATACTGTAAATCTTGATAAATTCCAATAAAATATCAAATGATTTTTAATTTTTTTAAATTTTTTTATGGATACTCTATTTGATATAAACTTTCAATCTACCAATAAATTTTAAAAAATTCATATTCGATAGATCACTTATCCACGGTAGACCACTTGTGAAGGTGGTCCACCATAGTATTAGCCATAATATGAAATATAATAATGATGAGTTATGATCATCTTCATTTTCCATTTTTATTCTTACGGTTTTGAATAGTTTTCAATATATATATATATATATATATATATATATATATATATATATATATATATATATATATATATTAAATAATTGGATTTATTAAATGTCATATTATTGCATTTATATTTGTAAAACATTAGTAATGACAAAAATAGAGAGAAGAAAAAATGGAGAGGAACTTGACTCGATAATGATAAGATATAATATAAGTTGGATACTTGGATAACAGTTATCATATCTTATGTTTTGTGCACACGGGACAACGAACATGATAACTATCATATCATGTTTTTTTTATACAAAGCTCATAATAATATGATAAAGAATGATAATGGTTCTTAATTTTTTTTCTTTTTATTTTTTGCTTTAGGCCTCAGGTTCTTAGCAAAAATTGAATAGAAGGTAACTTAGATTTATTTAAGAGTTGACAATGACATCTCCCAATAAATCACCCTATTCTTCGGGAATTGGGACACTCTTTAAACAACTTAAATAGTAAGTTTTAGTGAAATTTTTATGAAAATATGTAAAATCAATACATTAAAAAATAGAATATTTTACTTTTTGAATAAATAATTTCTTTAAATAATTTTTTTTAAAGAGTGTCCAAAAACACTCATTAGCAAGACCCATAAATTAAATTTATACCTAATATAATATCATGTCTTTTAATCTATTCATAAACAGACCCTTAAATCTATCAATTAAGAACTTAAAAAGATTTAATTCAAATTCTAAATTGATCAGCAAAATTTATTTGTTCAAAATTCAAATGATAATTTCCGTTTGTACCACAAAAAAATATAAGAGTTAAATGCAGCTTTATTCCCCAAATTTTACAAAATACGCAATTTCGATTAATTTATTATGCAACAAAATAAAGCATCGAAATTGTTCATTTTTCAAAATAGCGAAGATTAAAATTGTCCAAAATAAAATAAATTATTAAAATTACACATTTATATAATAGAGGGACCAAAATTACATTACATTTAATCAAAATAATAATTTTCGCAGTCAACATTACAACAGTAACATACACCCTCCTCACCTAATCTGACCTAGTTGGAGAATGACGCAATCGTGGAAACGTCAGCTGGGAAGTTTGCATGACATCACTCTCGTCTTTTTCAACACATCTGTCAATGCATTCTTTCTTTACCATCAAAAGTCTTCCCAATATCATTACTTTAAGGTGGTTTATTTATACGACTAATTTATAAGTGGTCCCCGTGGACAAGTGATTATTACTATTACAATGAATAAAATTATTTTCAAATTCATTGTTGTATTGAAAGTTTGTATCATATAAATCATCTATGTAAATTTTTAGAAAAATTTAAAATAATTTGATATGTTATTAAAATCTATCAAGTTTAACGGTATTTAATAAAAATTCATAAACCATTAATCTTATTGAATCTCAATAGCATATCAAATGATTTTTAATTTTTCTAAATTTTTTTTTATGGATGATCTATATGAAATAAACTTTCAATCCAACGATAGATTTTATAAAATTCGTTATAATGTTATTTATAACCGATCCACCATGCACCACTTAATAAAGTTGTTCATTTTAAAATTTATCTTAGTTATACTAACTCCATTATCCTACATTTTGTTTATAGTTGCGCTAACAAGTGTTTCAGATATTAGTTAAAGAAATAAATAAATAATCTATATTATAAACAAATGAGAGGTGATTCATAAAGAGCTGACACGTGTCATTTTGTATTAAATTATTTATTATATTAATTTTTATTTAATATTTTATGACGTTACATTTTTAATTATATACAAAAATGCAAAAAAATTATATTATTATTTATTACATTTAATTTTATTTAATAATTGATGACGTTACATTTTTTATTTAATAATTGATGACGTTACATTTTTTTTATTAATAATGAAAATTAAAAACATTTATATTAATACAAAATAGAATTAATACATTAACCGTTTCTATATGATTTTTAATGATCATAAATATATTTCCATTACGTATAATTTAAAATTATTATAATAAATATTTTTTATATTTATTTGAACGTTACATAGCAAAAGTTTTAACCGATATTTTGTCATAAAATTCATTTAATTTGTATATTTCTAAAGCTAACTATAAATATACGTAGCTTTTTCCACAACCAACTCACAAATCATTTGGTATTTTCCACAACCAACTCACAAATTCATTTGGTAAGTTACTAAACAATGGCTCCAAAAATTAACATGATATCCGAAATCAACCAAGCTAATGAGAGTTTGAATATTGTTGTTCATGTAATGCGGATGTGGTTGGTTCGTGATGTGTCCAGCAACAATGAATCATTTTCTTTGGATATTATACTAATGGATTCAACAGTAAGAACTCTTCTATATGTTTAACTTTCATTTACACTGAGTTTTAATATATTTTTCGTTGTAATATATTATTCTAATGTCTTATTGTTTAGGGAAATAAAATACCAGTACAGTCTGTCGCACTCTGATTTTTAAGGAAGGTGTTGTATACTCGATTACAAATTTTGGAGTTGTTGCAAACGGTGGATCATATTGTACTACTAGGCACGAGTATAAATTAAACTTTCAAATGCAACTCTATTATATTTATTCTATTTTTCAAACACATAAAAATGTGGCAATAACGTTTGTTTTTTAACTATTATATAAGTACATAATCATAATATTTGTAGTTGATTCAAGTGACTCTGTCACATTCGTCATTTTTGATCGTGAAACAACAAAATTGTTCCAAAAAAATGCATCTCAAATGATTGAGAGTTCTAGGGTAATATATTTGAATTATTTGTAGTGATGCAAAAAATATATTATATATGCTATATTTTGAATCTTAATGTAATAATTGTATTTGTATAGGAAAAATTGTCTGAAGTTCTACCTAAAGACATTTCTGAGTTGATTGATTCTATATTTTTGTTCAAGATTGAGTCTAACACCAATAATCATGACACTAAGTTTGAAAGGAATTATAGAGTGAAGAAAATTTACAATACCGAAAAAATTATTCTGAAGTTCAAAGAGACAAAATCTAACACTAATGTATATACATTTCGTTTTTAATATTTTGTTTATACCTTTTAACAAATAAAAATGAAAACTTATTCATTAGTTTAATATGTTATATAGAAAATGATTGATGTTGTCATTGATTGGTTTCAACGAATCTCAATAACAAAAATATTGAGATTCAGTTCATAAGTTAACTTTCATTTTTTATTCTCCTTTAATTGTTTGATAAAATTAGAGTTATCCAAACAGACTATCCGACCTTCAATGGGCTGACCCAGATGGGTTACGAGTCCTATCGGACCAGGCCAACAAATCTATATTTAAATACGGATTTTTTCGAGACATGTAAAAAAACTCTAAAAATATTCGTGCTAATATTTTAAGAACCAAACCATATATTTATTTGTGCTCGGCGGGCCAGTGCATACGGGCTAACTCATTTTGACAACTTCAGAGCAGTTAAAGCAGGCCGAGCCAAAAAGCCCATATTTAAATTCAGACTTTTTCAGGTTGGGGTAAACCCTTAAAAAATCTGGGCTAATATTTTAAGTTCTAATCCCTATATTTATTCCGGCTTTACAGGCTGGTCCATATGAGCTAGCACATTTTGATAACTCTAAAACTGTATCTCGAAAAGAGTTAATGTCGCTAATTTTTTAACATGACCATAAAAAAATATCATCAAAACAACAAAAATACTGAAACATTAACTACCATCCTAGAAACATTATAGTCAAACATTTAAAAACTGATAAAAATCATTATTTACTTATGACTGAAAAACAGATAATATAAATAGCTAAATTACAATGAGATAGAACTATATAAAATTTCACAATTGACGAACTGATTCAATGACCACAATAATTTTAGTTTAAAGTTAAATATATTTTATGTTCCATAACATATATCAACTTTTATTTTTAGTCCCTTTATAAATTTCCTTTGAACTTTGGTTCCACTAATTTTTATGTTTTAAATTTTAAGCTGTTTTTTTTATCGAGTTCATATTGCATGCTCAAAGCGACTTTAAATGAATCTAAAGAGTTGTTTTTTTCTCAAGAATGACAAGTAGACACATATACAATAGGTATCCGCAAAAAAAGAACACACACATTGGTAATTATCCGCAATAATGAACGCGTATAGGTACTTTAGTACACATAATGAATATGTCAACAAAGATATATATGAACATTAGTATGATTACTAATATTTTTTCTATAATTTTCAAAAGTCGACATTAAGTTTTTTTATAAAAAAATTAATAATATTAAAATGATATATTATTTTTTAATTGATCAATTTATTCTTAGTAAAGTTGAAGGTAATGAGTGTGAGTATATGGGTACACTGGTATTCAAATGGTACGTGTATGATACGAGTAAAAATATTATTATACACGCGGATATGAGTCAGGATCTATTAAGCAAAGACACTCCTCAGATTAGTTGTGTCATGTGTCGGACACCAACGCTTATGATTACACTTAATTATATTATTTTTTTCAAATTATTATTGATGTTAATGTGTTAGTATGTGTGTCGTGTCTAAGGTCCTTATATATATTCGCGCTTTATAGATCATAATATATGCATATATTTAGAACGGGAAGAAATGTTAATTATCCGTGCTTGGCACGGGATCCATTCTAGTTATATTAGAAAGAGTATTTTTTTTATAGGTTTTGCGTTTTGGATTCTCTCCTTCACTCATTTATTTTCTACTTTATTTTTCACTCATTTATCGTTGTCTTTCTATTATATTTTCTCACTTGTTTTTTCCCCTAATAATTATAATATCTTAAACAAGTTAGTAGAGATATTGCATTATATGTAATATGTACCGGTCAAAATTTAAATTTGAAACACTAAAAATAACACAAAAAATAAAACTTAAATAAAAACTAAAAATATATAATATTCACTTATTTAAATAAAAAATAAATTTAAAAAATTGTTTTAAAATTAAAATTGACTCTAAACCATCTATCCAGTGAATCCACCTCTACTGGATGGATGAAAAAAAAAGAAGCAAAGAAAAATTAGGTGATTCCGTACTACTATATTATTTAAGAATTTTTTTTATGAGACTGTATTATTTATGATCATATGATGACCAGTCAATAAACAACAATTTCTACCAAATTAATATTATTTTTTATTATTTTTAATCAACTATTCCATGTTGTTTTTAAACAAATATAAAAAGAAGACCTTTATCAAAAAAAAAATATAAAAAGAAGACTTCTCTTAACCAACATGGTCTTATTCTATTTCTTCATAAAATATCATATGCACTATTTATATTCTCATGCTTCTTGATCTGTGTTTTTTTGTATCTAATTCATAAATAAATAAATATATCAATCTATCATGGAACTCGAGAAGAGGAAGAAAAAAAGAGTCACAAAAGAAGATGAAGAAGATTGTGAAAGATTGAAGCAAAAATTGAAATCAAAAGTATCAAAAAAAGATGAAGGTAGTGAAGTTCCAACAGAGGAAGAAGTTGAAGAATTTTATGCAATACTCAAAAGAATGAAAGTTGTAGTTAAATATTTTGATGACAAAGGAAAAGGTGGAAGAGAATGGAGGAAAATGCTTGAGAAACCGCCGGAGCTCACCGTCGACCACGGCGATGCCGCCGTCGAATTTGAGAATAAGAAGGAAAAAATGGGTGGAGATGTGCTAACTATAAATCAAGATTTTGACTTGAATGCCGTGGCTCCGGAAGCAGCTGAAAGCGGTGGCGCGTGAAATTTGTTGCTTTGAGTTGTAGTTCCACGCGCCGCCGTTGGTGTAACATTTGAAGGTTTGGTTTCTCCTACGATGTTGTTACCTTGGTTCCTCCGAACCAAATTGAATCAACATGTGTCTTTTTTTTCCTATTTGTTTGGAACTACTAATAATTAACTTTTCTTTTAAATAATTATTATAATATTGTAATAATTTAGCTGGTTAGAAACGTTGTTGATTGGTGAAGACATTTGTTTTTCTTGTTTCTGTATTTTTTTTTTCTTTTGGAAATTTTAAGAATAGGAGAGGATCATCCACCTCTTTGAGTATCCTTTTTATGCTTAATTATTTTTTGAAAAAAAATAATTTTTTTGTTTATTTTTTCACAATAATTATTTTGTTAGAAAATTTAAAATGAATTTATTAGTCGTACATATTAATGTTTTAAAAATCGAACTAATAATCAATCTTATAGTGATGTTTTGTCACTTATCGAAACGCATGATAACAAATCACCCTATTTCTATTTTTTTGTATTAAATCAAATTAAACTAGCCGACTTAATCTTTTAAAAAATTTGTAACACTCATAAAATTTAAAAAAAAAGTAAAAAATAACTTTAGAGATTTTAATTTAAATACATTTGTCAACGTTAATTTAAATACATTTGTTTAATACATTTCACCGATTGAAGTAATGATCTATCAAGAAATTTATAATGGCTCATTTTTCAACGGCTTTCATTATAATATATTGTGATGAAAATATAGACAACGTCAATGTCTTGTCCACTTATCAATTCTACCATTTATAAAAGTAATCCACCGTAACATTAACTTATGTCTAAGTGTGTGTTTAGTTTCAATTCTAGAAGAGCTAGAATTAATTCTGGAGGTGTCGAATTGATTCTGACTTGTTTAGTTTCTCAAAAGCAGAATTGATTCTGCCTCCAGAATTGATTCTACTTGAAGCTAGAAATAGTAGCTTCTGGTTTCTAGAATTGATTCTTACAGATTTACACTTAAATATTTTGTTCAACTCACTTTTACATGAAAGTATCCAAACATAAATCAATTATGCTAAAATCAATTCTGTTAAAATCAATTCTACCAAAATCAATTCTATCAAAATCAATTCTCGCTAAAGCCAAACCAAACATACACTAGACATATTTTAACAAATGGATTTGTCAAACATCTTTTTAAATTTAGTGGCAAAAAAAAATGCTAAACATAATTTTTCTAGAGCATTATATTTATATCGTTTCTCAACATCATTTAACAATATGCTAATGTGATAAATGATTCATTCTAAACACTGCTCTCTTTCAAGCATTATTTACTAGTTTTTGATGGATGATTAATGTGATGAATAAACTGACATACATTTGTAATCAAGGGATGCCAGTCTTATAATTACAAACCACAAGACTTAGACTTACTCGATCGGGTTAGGTCCGAATTTGTTCGACGTGCCCATCACCATATTATGCAAAGTCACCACATTAATTCACTCACATGTCGATTTTCTCTTCGGCTGTGAACACAAAAGTATCATCGATGAGAATCATCGATGAGATTATGCTCCAACAAGTTAAAACCCCTACACCTAATTAACAAATTAACTACTTTCACTAAACATTGAATAAAATTTGTTGTTTGAAGTAGTAAGAATCATCACATTTCAGCACATAACACACAAGTCAACCTAACTTTCTTGTAATAAACACATAAAATTTGGGCTCATACATAAATTTTTAATAAAAAACTATACAAAAAGAAATATAAACCACAGACAATTTCTCTTTCCACCCCCATGTTTCTTTTTCCTCCCTAGCATACAAAAAAAATTGGAAAACATTTTTCAAAAAATTTCTGAGTAGAAAGAGAAATTTGGAGAAGGGAGACGAGGGTGAGAAACCTCAATTTCACATGGGTCATCCCATTCCATAGAAGCTTACAGTGGTTAAAGTTTAGAAAATTGACATGCTAAACACCCCCCACCCCCCCCACACACACCCAAATAATATTTATTCACAATTAAATAAATTGTTATGTAATAAATAAATATTAAATTGTTAAATATGTTTTTAATCCCTTTTTTTAATTCTTCTAACATGAACAAACTTTTGTATTTTGGTACTATTCTTGATTCGCGAGACAATAAAATTTTTATATTGAATAAATTTTTAAGGAAATATATGGCGATAAACCTTTGTTTCTCAAATAATTGATTATCTCTATCTTCCTAAGCCTAAACCAACTTTATAGTTGGTATAAGAATGCCTATGACCAAACACTCAATCCTGGACAACCACTACCTAGTGGAGTAGACAATATGTTTCCCATGAGGAAATAACTGCCGTTGTTGCCTTCCCTTTACTTAGAGCTGTCAAAATGGGTCGGCCCATATGGGCCGCCCGAATAACCGATTTTTTTTCCGGGCTTGAGCCATAAAAATCTAGCCCAAATTAACAGCCAGACTTTTTAGTCCGGCTCGATAAAAACCCGTAAAAAATATGGGCCGGTCCGAATGAGCCGCGGGCCGCCAGCAAGCTCGAATAAATTATAATAAAAAAAAAAAAAAAAAAAAAATGAGTAAATAAGGAAGGATGTTTATAATATTTTTATTTGGGCCACCAATCTAAAAGCCCACTGATGAAGTATCAAAGTAAGTATAAAAATTATCGATTCACAGGGATTGTTCCGAATCAAATGCGAGTAATTGGTATCATACGAAAGTAAATTTGCAATTAAATAAATTGGGGGGAGTTTTTAGGTTTCAAACTTAAGAAAATAAACGGCAAGAAAATATGGTTTTTCTTTCAAGATGCGAAGGAGATTGGACCTTTTCGGTTCATCTAATTACTATTGTCTTGGTATTCCTCGCGTGTTGACAAACTATGAACTTAGTTTCATGATTCGATTAAATTAAATAACTATGTCCAATGTCTTGGTACATAATCCTCTAACTTGATTATCAATCCCTAATATCTTAGGATGACCTATAATCAATTTAGGTTTTTGCCCTTTAATCCTTGAATTCTCAATTAACAAACCAATATGTCTAAAGTACAAGTTAATTGAACAATTATCCCTAGGTCAATCAATTTGTTTCTAATGTCTTAGTAAACAAACAATTATAATCATCACACAATTCGCGACTTTGTATAAAGCATTAAGATTAAGAGACAATTGAATGAATACTAACTTCGTAATTCGATTAACAAATCATAAGAAATACATAGTTCAAGACAATAACAATTAGAATCCCCTAGGATCCAATCAAAAGAGTTTAACTACTCATAATCAAAGCCTAAACAATAAATAGAGTGAAAGAATTCATTACAAGAAGGAAAACTAGCTCTGGACTTGATCTCAAAAGTTGCCTTTTTTCGCCGGTAAAATTCTGTAATCCTAATTGTGACAGAAATTTGTATTTATAGACCTAAGATACGTAATGGCGCCGTGCGCCAGCCCGACTGCGCCAGGCGCGAATTAACAGAAACGTCAGGCCTTTCTACCTGCTCCTGGGCGCCGCGCGCGTACTGTCTGCGCCGGTGCGCCAACTGCCTGCGCCGGTGCGCCAACTTCAGCCTTTTTGTCTTGTTTTCTCTTCAAATCCTTGCGTTTAGAGCCAATTTGTCATGATTCTTTTCTCCTTATTTCTTACGGAAAACATAACAAATACTAACTAAAATGCCCTGTAATGTGGTTAGAAACACAGTAATGACGTGAAGTCATCACAACCCCAAACTTGAACTTTTCCTTGTCCTCAAGGAATATCTGCATCTATCGGAAAACATGGCACTATCTTAACAGTTTAATCACACCAGCAAAGTCAGTCAATTCAAACATCATAATCAACACTCCTATGATCATTCCTATTATAACTACATAAGCACACCAAATATTATTAAAATAGCAAGAACCTTTTGCAAAAATTGACCAAACATAATCGCTTCACTCCCTCACTTTCTCTCCTGTTTCAGATGGTTAAATCCGCTCAATCAACACAGTCATAGCTATTCAACCATAGGCTTGCAAACATTCTACAATCGATCGACATACAAACAAATTCACACCTTTTAGAGGACTTGAGTGTTATAACGGGGCTAAGGTTTAAGGGTGGATGTTTTTGGATGGTAAGCAGAAAAACTTGGAGTTTTCAAGATCACCTTTTCTAAACATTGAAGTTTTTATTTTTCTTTCCCTTTACACTTAGCGGTTTATACTAGAGAACTTAAAATTTTCAAGCACATATATCTTTTTGAGAGGTGTATGAAATATACCTCTTTTCTTTTTTTTTCTTTTTTTTTTCTTTTCTTTTCATTCATCATTTTTTCCTTTTTCAGTTCTCTAGTACCCCACCCCAAACTTATTAAGTTGCTAATTCCAAAAGCAACCCCAAACTTATAATGAGCAATGTGCTCAAATATCAGTTAAGTGTCTGAACTCCAAGAAAATCATTTTTTTTTTGTTCTTCATATCTTTTGAAAAATTTTGGGTTCAGCAAGCAATAACATTTTTCTTTCAACTCAAAGGGGTTAACGAAGGATAAATTATTAAATGTGGCTTCAAAAAGGCTCAAGGTAAAAACAACTTGCCTCAGTGTGTAATTTGTAACGATCAATCAAGAAAGAGAACATAAGCAAGTTCTAGAGAATTAGCTAAGCTGTGGAAACTCTCATAACAAGAAAAAAATTTAAGTGTTTGGGCTCGAATTCTCACGGCTGGGCCGGATTATCGAGTGGTCAATGTTTGAAAAATTTCCTCAGCTTTTCTAATAACATTCAAGCATACAAAGTAGTCAACAAGAAAATCACACAGTCATGTTTCAGAGACGCTACCCTAACAGACTTCGCATATTTCTGACCAAACAAATGTCAATAGTGCACAAGTTTTCAAAAAGACACAAACATTCATAAAAGACAAAATTAAATTCAAGTTCAAGGGATTAGGTAATACCATAGAGTCACTACTGATGGGACGATCCGCTCCCATCCTGTCTCTCATCGAGGCCAAAGTCTGCCTCATAAAGTGTCTGCCTCTCCTGATAGGCATTATATTCCTGTTGCCACCTCTCTGCCTCATCCAATTGTCGTGCTGTGGTGTGAGCATTTTCAATGGCATGTTGGGCCTGCAATCTTGCCAACGAGCTGTACTGGGGGTACAAGGGAGGTGGTCTGAAATTTGCTTCCCTTGCCCTGGCCTGCTGGTAAAGGATGGACTGATCGCTATAGTAGGTGTGCGGCACATTGCATGCACGAGCAATGGCCAACTGAGTCATCAAGGCGGACACCTCATCTTTGGAGTAAGTAGGGCGAGGCATCTCTGGTGGTTGTTGCTGAGTTGGATGCGCCCCACTCTCACAACGGTCAATTTCTTCCATCTCTTCATCCTCCTCCTCTCTTGGTTCCTCCCGAACCACATTTTCTCTGACATTGGCTCTAGCACGAGCAGCCCTCGGTTGGGCTCCAATAGGACCTACGTCATAATTTCGGAAATATCGCAAGTTCATGGCACGGATTGGCAAACAGGGGTTATCTTCATCTCTTTCAGGAACATCATTGGCTCTGCATAGGGCGGTGATTAAGTTACAATGCCCCAAGGTAAAACTCGGCTACCCATTGTTGGCGATTCTTCTGATGCTCCTCACCAACCACTGCCCCAAATTAATGTCCTTTTTCTCCATAATTAGTTTCACCGCCAAAGCATTCTCAACCTAATACTCTGAGGAGTTGGATACCGGAGTGATATTGTGTACAACAAATTCAGCTCAAGCACGTGCCACGGGTTTGAAATCACCCAATCTAATCTTTGTGGGGAATTCTCCTCCCGTATACTTCTGCCATTGGGTACCAGGACGACCCACAAAATCCTTAATCACACTTCTTCTCACCTCCGGCCACTTAGGAAAATCAATTGTGGCCGATTCCAGCGCACACCGGAAAGGAATTTCAGCCCCAAGAAACTCATTTAGGGTCAAAGCAGAGAAATCAATCATTACACCTCTAACATACGCTCGATCTGTATGCTGGTCATATGGTTCCTTCCAAGCATTAGCAAAAAATTCACGAACCAATCTCTCATTCCCTATGACATTCTCCTTTATCATCAAACTATTGAATTTCAACCATTTTCTACGTCTAAGCTCCTCATAAATTTCCGGAACAACTTGCAATTCATCACTAAAACCTTTTTCTTGATTGAAGCCAAAAGTTTTGATGAAATTATACCTGTTCTTTCGGTCTTCCCGGTAGAAAATATCACTCCAAGCATTGTCCTGTGGATTGGAAGCTCGGAAGGCTTCACTGTAAGACAAGTGTTGAGTTGGTTGAGAGCGGCGGGAATTTCCTCCTTCCTCACGTGTGCTCCCTCGGGTACTCCTCTTGCTTGCCCTTGGCTCTTCCTCTTGTTGTGTTGCTTTGTTCTTACCATCATTCTTCCTCCCCATAGCAATGTTGAGTGTGGTTGTGAGGGTTGAATTGGGATTTTCGGGTAAGGGTTTTTGGTGGGTGAAAATTGGAATTTTTGTGAGTTTTTGAGGTTTTGGTTTGTTTGAAGGCTTGGTTATGATGTGGGTTTAAGGTTTTGAAGTGTGGGAATGGGATTTAAGAAGGAAATTTCGTGTGGGTATGGTGATTGAGAAGAGAAATTTGAAGTTTTTGAGATTTTGGGGGTTAGGGTTTTGTGAAGGATTTGGTGGATTGGTGGTTTGATTGGATGAATTTGAAGGTTTAGAGAGTTGTTTGAGTATGTATAAGTGTTGGGTTGAAGGTTTTTGGTGGTGTTTGTGTTGTTAATGGAGGTTTTTGATGTTTGGGAGAAGAAGAGAATCAATGGCGGCGAGGGCTTTGTTTTGAGGAAGAAGAAGAAGTGTGCTTTTGTTGCTGAGCCTGGCTAATGAATCGTGTCGGCGCCGCGCGCGAATCAACAGAACTGACAGGCCTTTCTAGGCCCCTCTTGGCGCCGCGAACCTCATGCCACGCGCCGTGCGCCAACTGGTACTACCCCTCCAAAAATTTTGTTTTTTTCTTTGACTCTACTCATTTTTTTGCCTAACCTGCAACCACAACACAGACATACACAAATAGATATTAGGAAATAAAAACCTTGGGTTGCCTCCCAAGCAGCGCTCGTTTAGCGTCAATAGCTTGACGGTCCGTGACCAAAGGCCACGCGCTTGTTTAACGTCCCGATGCTTGACGTTCAATGACCTCACGTGTCATGGAGAGGTAGGACCACCTTGTGGCGATCAAGTTCTCCTCCTTTGTAAATCTTTAGTCTCTGGCCATTCACTTTGAAAGCTTTATCTTCTTCTCCCGGTGGGATGATTTCTATTGCCCCATGTGGGAACACTTCTTTGATGATGAAAGGACCAGACCAACGGGACTTGAGTTTTCCCGGAAATAACTTCAATCTAGAATTGAACAACAAGACTTGTTGTCCCTTCTGAAACACCTTTGGTACTAGACCCTTGTCATGGTATTTCTTGGTTCTCGCTTTGTAGATCACGGCGTTCTCATACGCCTGGAGTCTCCATTCTTCCAACTCATTCAGCTTCAGTAACCGTTTTTCACCTGCTAAACCTGCATCAAAATTTAAAAATTTAACAGCCCAATAAGTTTTATGCTCAAGTTCAACTGGTAAATGACACGCCTTGCCATAAACCAGCTGATAAGGTGAGAACCCCAGATGGGTTTTGAAAGCAGTTCTATAAGCCCAGAGGGCGTCATCCAGCTTCATAGACCAATCCTTCCGTGATGACGAGACTGTCTTTTCCAGAATCTGTTTCAATTGACGGTTTGACACTTCAACTTGACCACTTGTCTGAGGGTGATAAGGGGTAGCCACCTTATGCTTCACATTGTACTTAGCCAATAAGTTCTCCAGATACTTGTTACAAAAATGTTTTCCTCCATCACTTATCAGAACTCGTGGAACACCAAACCGGGTAAAAATATTGTTTTTGAGGAATTTCACCACAGTATGGGCATCATTAGCTTTACAAGCAATGGCTTCAACCCATTTTGTCACATAATCCACACACACTAATATATGGAGGTTAGACTTAGAAGATGGGAAAGGTCCCATAAAGTCAATCCCCCAACAATCAAATGGTTCTACTTCCAGCATGCCATTAAGAGGCATCTCATCCCTCCTTGAAATGTTGCCGGTCCTCTGGCAATTATCACAGCTCTTCACAAATTCAGTACAATCCTTAAACAATGTCGGCCAAAAGAAACCGCTTTGGAGCACTTTGGCCGCCGTCCTTGGTCCACTGTGGTGTCCACCATAAGGCGAACTATGACAATGCCACATGATGTCTCTTGCTTCATTCTCATCTACACATCTCCTCATTAGACCATCTTGGCCTATCTTGAACAGATAAGGTTCATCCCAAAGGTAGAAGTTCGCATCTCTTTTAAACTTTTGTGCTTGTTGATAGGAGAAATCTTCCGGAATTGCTTTGCTTGCCTTGTAGTTAACCATGTCGGCAAACCAAGGTCTTTTAGATACTGCAAATAGTTTTTCATCCGGAAATTCCTCATTGATGCGCTTCTCCTTTTGGGTCACCTTTGGATTGTCTAGTCTAGACAAGTGGTCAGCCACCACATTTTCCACTCCCTTTTTGTCTTTAATCTCCAAATCAAACTCTTGTAGGAGTAGCACCCACCTCAAGAGTCGAGGTTTTGATTCTGGCTTTGTGAGTAAGTACCTAAGTGCTGCATGATCTGTAAAGACAATCACTTTTGAACCAATTAGATATTGGCGGAATTTTTCCAATGCAAATACGACTGCGAGCAATTCTTTTTCAGTTGTGGTGTAATTTACTTGGTTTTCATTCAAAACTTTGCTCGCATAGTATATGGCATGGAAAAACTTCGCATGTCGTTGGCCAAGTACCGCTCCAACCGCATAATCGCTTGCATCACACATTAATTCAAAGGGAAGTTCCCAATTGGGTGCAACGATTATGGGCGCGGTGACCAACTTTTCTTTGATAGTCACAAAAGCATTTAGACATTCATTATCAAATTTGAAATCATTCTCTTTAACAAGGAGGTTGCTTAAGGGTTTTGCTATTTTAGAAAAATCTTTAATAAAACGCCGATAAAAACCGGCATGACCCAAAAAGCTTCTCACTCCCTTAATGTTTACGGGAGGAGGCAAATCCTTAATATGAAGGTGGAAAAACACAAGAAGGGGGGGGGTTGAATTGTGTTTTTTTAGAATTAAAACTTTTTCGAAATAAAACCAAGTTTGCAGCGGATAAAACACAAATTAAAAGAGATGCTGAGAGAAAGAGAGAAAGAAGGACACAGAATTTATCCTGGTTCCCCTCACAAATCGAGAGTACTCCAGTCCCCTTGTTACTAACAAGAGATTTTCACTATAATCTACTAAAGATTACAAATTGCTCAAGCACACTTGCAAGAGACTTCTCAGGTGCTCAAGTTTCACTAAACGAGAGACTTCTCAAATGCTCAAGTTAATCTTAACAAGAGACTTCTCAAACAAACTTAAGAATAAGAATGAATGTTAAGGAACACTTGATATACTATCAGAGGTGTTTACAAAATACAACTCAAATTGCTCTAAGACTTAGAATGACAGATTTAAATTATGATGTCAGAATGCTTCTTAGTCTTTGAACGTAGAACAGTAGTGATAACAGTTGTAGTAACAGTAGTCATTTCTTCCATTTGAGTCTTCTATTTATACTTGGAGGAAGATGATGACCGTTGCAGAGAGAGAGGTGCCAGCTGGAATTTACTCGTACAATTGATAGCTGTATATTGCCTTCTTTGGTAAGGAATTCCAATTCCACTACCTAGCTATTCAATTTATCACTCATCCATTTTGAGTAATAATAGTACGATAGTACAATCCTCAAATGCGCTCCACTTATGGATAAGGTTAACGTTGTACCAACGAATATTCCTTCCTGTGGATGTGACAGAGCCTTGAAGTGGATTGTTCTTCAATCATTGGTTCTGTATAGGTCAGCTCTTGAGTGACGTAAATTCCTTTTGCTTCTGATGTTCTTGTCATAGCTTCTTAAGATCTTCAGCTTCTGAACTTCATCAGAGCCTAGCTTTTGGTCTTCAGAAGTGCTATCTTCAGCACGCAAAAAATTAAGCTTCTGATGAACAGTGATACTCTTTCAGAGCTTGTTTTGACTGGCTTCTCTGCTACTATTCATAGTGCTTCTGAATGAATTTTAACTTGTAATTCTGCACACTAGAATAATCATTAGTAATACCAATTGTAATTTTAATACTTTGTTATCATCAAAACCACTTAAAACATTAGAGGTTCATGTCGGACCCACTTTGTTCCAACAATCTCCCCCTTTTTGATGATGACAAACCAAAGCATTAAAATTCAATTGTTGTTGATTTAATTTAATTATGATGACTTCAGGTTTCAAAGGTTTGCAGTCTCCCCCTGAGTCTGATAATCCATAAGGGTAGGTTTGTAAGCTCCCCCTAAGTTTTATCCATAATTAATTAAAACAGTTTAAGAGTTGATTTATTAACTTAAAATAAATTTTCATATTTAACTCTCAGAAGCATAGTTTTGCAAGCTTTGCTTCTTAGAGTTTGATAATGCTCAGAAGCGGTTTGCAAGCTCTTCTGACATTGTCTATGAATTTTATTTTAGGTTCTTAAATTTTCTCCCCTTTCAATAATCGTTCAGAATGAGAAAGAATCATAAGAGATAAATATTGATTCATAATGCTTTTAACATTACAGTTTCAGATTGAGCAGTATATGAATGAATCAACATTAATTTTAACGCTACTCTTACTCCCCCTTTTGGCATCAGTCAAAAAGACACAGAAAACCAAGCAGTCAAACTCGTCATAACAAGGTAGTCAAGTCAAAAAGTGATGACAACTAAATTCATTTAATGAATTGTGTTGAAAACCGTCCTGACAAGAGAGCTTGATGACACTATAAAAAGGGATGATTCCTCTCATTTTACTCATCCAGAGTAATCAAGTAACATCAAAAGAAAAACATTCAATGGAAAGACAGGTTACCAAGGATGCTTCAAGCTCAAAAGGAGAGAGCAAGAAGGGAGCAGAGCCCTGGCGCTGCGAAGAAAACAGGCTACGATATGAGAGAAACAAGGAAGAACTTATTTTAACAGAGTCAGAGGAGGAAGAATTGGGCTCTGATCTGGAAGAGTTCTTATGGACATATGAAGATAATCTAGCAGATTATCCAGCTGAGGTTCAGAAGCTTGCTGATGAAGCACTATCTCTTCTCAAAGAGAAACTGAAGAGTATAGAATCAGAGGCTTCTAAATCTAAGCCTTAGGCTAGATGCAATCATATGTAATAAAGAATCTTTCTATTAATAATAAAAGTTGTTCCTCTACCTATCTCTCTCTCTTTTAAGCTTGCTTTCTTTTTATATACCACATAAGTATTGTCAGAACACCAGTTACCAGACACGCCTCATTCGGTATTGGTGCCCCGTTGTTAAACAGGCTTTAATACTAAGAAGCTATTTCATGAGTAAACAAGAGTACTGATGAGAGGGACTCTTAGGTTTTGAAAATCCTAGGCTTATTAGTTTAAATACTAAGATGCTCTTCAGCATCTTTCACTAGAGTCAGAATTCTCAAGAGTACCAGACAATATTATGGTATATAGAAAAGTTAAATTTTGAAAAACAAAGATAAAACAAACATATAAGCAAATAACAAACACACAAATATGGATAATATAGATATGAATTAAAAGAAAATTATCCAAAAATTACACAAGAACTTAACAATAAAACAAGTGCTCAAACATAAGGGTTAAGGTTTGGGTTGCTGTTGAGTAAGCTTCAGAAGAAGTTCCATCATTGCATCTATCTTCTTGTTTGTAGCTTCACCAGATCTGTTCATGTCTTCTCTTATATCGGCCCTGAACTCATCCATTTCATTTCTTAGTTCCTCTCTTAAGTCATGCTTGATTACATCCAGAGCTTCTTGCATAACAGAGGGTATAGCAGATGAAGAAGAGCCTTGGACAAGTACTGGTGGAGATCTAGGAGGAGATGAAGCAACAATGGGAGCTTTACCTTTATCAGAATCTGGTTCACTAAGGTTCTGATCATTCATAACAGTATCTTCTGCAGCTCCTTGATTCTCAAGAATCTTATTAGTCTCAATGACAGCAATGTGAACAGCTCTATCAACCAATAACTTGAAGGCTTCTTGTTCAGCAAGCCTCTGACGTTCCATTTCAGCAGCTATCCTAGCCTGCTCATCATCCAGAGATCTTGTGATACTTTCATTCACAGCAGCTAAAAAAGCTAACCTCTGACATTCTTCTTCATGGTTGAAAGATGTGAGCCTTGGAGCGTTTAGCTTCTCAACAACCTCAAACAGTTCCTGTACAGTGTTTGCTCCTCTACCCTTAATCTTATCCTTCAGATGAGTACTGAGAATCCTTAAAGATTTACCAAATAAGTATTCTAATTCCCTGACATCAGCATCCATATCAGAGGGGAAGATAAGAGCTTCTTCCTCTCTTTGTTTAAACCTCTTAAGTCTAATACCTATAGCATTATTTAGCAGCTCAAGGTTTGGTTCAGAGTCAGAATTGAAAAAGGGTAAGGATGGGTCAAAGGGAATGGTTGGTTCAGGTTTCTTTCTTTTGAGTTCAATGATTTTGATTTTGCTGAGATTTGGAGGTATGATATCATCATCAAGATTGATGGAATCCTTGAATATTTGATGTTCAGCTTTAGTTAGGTGTTGGTAAAGCTCAAGAACCTCTTCTAAAACTAGAGGTTTGTTGAGTGGGTCAGAGACAGGTTGTGGTGATTGGTGTTGTTGTTCAGTCATGACATTGATTGGTGATGAGTGAGGTGATTTTTGTTGTTCTTCAGAATGAGCAATTGGCTCATTCTGAACAGGGGTGAATGTAGGTGGATTCACTCGTGAGATGTGATCAAGTGAGGGAGGGGGTGTGTGAATGACCTGTGTGTTTTGTGTTTTATGGACGGGTGAATCATTTGTGAGATTCATTGAGGGAAATTGATGTGGTGAATTTGGATTTGAGTTGGTAAATGCAACACCACACATGTGTTGTTCAAGATGTTCTATGACAGAATCTTGATTTGTGGTTTGATTGAGAATGGTTGTGTCTACATAAATAGAAGGTTCTTCATCAGAAGAGAGATGAATGGACTTTATGGTGGTTTTCTTTGTGGTTTTCTTGAAAGAGGTTCTCTTTGGTGTAAGAGTTTTCTTTTGTTTTGGGTTGGATTCTCTGATGAGTGTAGCAATTAACTCATCCGAGGCAGTGCTGGTATCTGATGAAGATGATGATGGTATAGCTTTATGATCAGGTAAGACTACACTAATAGGTACAGTGAAGTCTATGGGTTGAGGTTGATTTGTAGATGATGGAGGTTGAGAAATAGATGGTTTAGTAATAGAGGGTTGAGGTTCAGAACCAATAACCTGAGCTACAGGAATGCTAGAAGTATTAGATTCAGAGATCTTACCTTTTGGTTTAGAAGCTCTGGTCTTTAATCTCTTTGCAGGTTTAGCAGGGTTCTGATCTTCCTCAGAAGCTGAAGGCCTATCATGCCTTTTCTTTGTCCGTTTTTCCTTCTGAACAGCTTCAGTCATCATATTTTCAGCACCTTCCTCAATCTCATCAGCACTAGCATGTCCTTGATCATCAGAGCCTTCATCCATCATTTCTAGCTCAGTAGTTCTTGGCTTTCTTTTGTTCCTTGTTATATCTCTTGGTCCTTTGAAGATATCCCAATTAGGAACACTTACAACCATTTTCCTGGGCACACTAACCCCAGTATCTCTTCTTACTGATTCAAGAAAGTTCTTGATGACCTCCTCATTATCATGTTCTGATATGGTGGGAAACCCATCACACCAGAAGTACTTTTCGTACACTTGCTGTAGAGGTGTTTTCACTTGAATGATTTCTTCCTTGGTTTTTCTCTTCATATTGACCAGAACTGAAGCATCATACTTAGAGGTTTGGAAAACTCTAAGTTTTTCTTTGGCACTCACAATATCTGTGAGTTTGGTTTGCCTTATCAGTTCAGAAATTAACCTAGGGTGATGAATGACTGATGGTATTTTGGTTCTACCCTCATTGATGGTAAGGCACATGTGATCAAAAAGAATCTTAGCCAAATTAACTTTCACCCTCTTGTATAAGAACCAGATGAGATGTTTGTGTGGAATGGAGATGGTATCCAATCCACCTTTTCTGGTGAAGATGGTAGACAAACACATTCTGAAAGCAAATTCAAATGTGTGCTTCATGTGCATTACTTTTCCAAAATCCTTTTGGTTGCATCCAGATTTAAAGAGGTCCTGATGAATTGAATCCAAATGCTTGCTTTTCTTATCATACACTTCTATATCTTCTCCTTTGTTGTCTAAACCCAGAATCTTAGCAATGTGTGCCTGAGTTATCACAACATTTATTCCCAAAATATTTGACCTAATTTCCCTTTCTCTATAAGGTTTAAGACCAAGTTCCTTTCTTGTTTTTCCTCGTAATTCCTTGTTCTTCTCAACCATATCCTTGTATTCTTTATCAGCACTTGCTCTATCGTACACTTTAGCCTTCTGCCAGAAATACTTCACTATGTCATAGTATACAAAGCCATTAAGCATCTCAAAATAATTTTGCCATTGTTGGTTGTAGAACAAGTATTGAATGTCAATCCCATTTGCTTTCAAACTTTCAAAATCCACGAACTTCTCAGTGAAGAAATCATAAGCATCTAGTCCAGCGTCAGTTTGATGATGTTCGTAGACTAGATTATCTTTTGAATTAAGATCGATGATGGGTGGTAACGTAGGGTTAAAGGGTTCTTGAACGATTTCGTTTGATGAACGAGCAGCCATAGTTGCAGAGAATTAAGAAGATGAAGGTTGGGAATTTCTGTAAGGTCTAGGGTTGTGTAGGTAGTGATTTTGTGTAAAAAGTTGTGCAAGTGAGTGAAGTGACTTATAAATAGTAACTAGCACACATACACAGAGAAAATAAACATTGGGAGGGAGCGCGAGCAGTTTTTTTAAAAATTAAATAATATTCTTAACTGCCATAATCATCATTAACTGTTCTCTGCCCGTCAGGATCTAGACACGTGTTGAAAAAGTTTAAACATAATTAGGATTCTTCAAATCCTCAAAACCTGGGGGTTGTTTAACATATACTTCTTCAGAAATAACACCATTAAGAAAGGCGCTCTTAACATCCATTTGGTACAATGTGATTCCATTGTTAACAGCATATGAAAGAAGTAACCTGATTGCTTCCAGTCTTGCTACTGGAGCAAATGTTTCAGTGAAGTCTATACCTTCTTGCTGACTGTAGCCTTGTGCTACCAGTCTAGCTTTATTTCTTACCACTTCACCTTGTTCATTCATCTTGTTTCTAAATACCCACTTAGTTCCAATGATGTTCTTATGTGCTGGTCTTGGCACTAAGTCCCATACATCATTTCTTTGAAACTGATTGAGCTCATCTTGCATAGCTACAATCCATCCATCGTCAGTAAGTGCTTCATCAACATTCTTTGGTTCTATCATTGAGATTAGTCCCAGAAGTGAATCAAGTTGTTGATAGTCTGATCTTGTTTTTCTTGGACTTTCTTTGTTTCCAAGAATTAAATCTTCTGGATGTGATGATCTATATTTGAACTTCCTTCTTGGAGCTTCATCAACATCAGCACTTGGCTGGGTGTCTTCTTCTGAAGTGTCATCATGTTCTTGTGATGCTTCTAATTGAGATGCTTCTTCAGCATCTTCTTCCAGTACAGCTTCTGAAGCTTCAACAGCTTCTGATGCTTTTTCAGGTTCTGAATCGATGTATTGGTATGGAACACCTGCATAACTATTATCTTGCTCTGACATTTTACTGTCAGGCTCTTTATCATCAAATCTAACATGTATAGATTCTTCCACTGTGTTAGTTTCAGAATTATACACTCTGTATGCCTTTGAGCGTTCAGAGTAACCTATAAAGATTCCCTTACAAGCTTTGGCATCAAATTTTCTTTTGTAGGCCTTGTTGTTTAGAATGTAACATGTACATCCAAACTGATGAAAGTAAGAGATATTGGGCTTTCTTCCTTTGAAGAGTTCATATGTTGTTAGATTCAATAGAGGTCTTATATAGATCCTATTTTGAATGTAACAAGCTGTGTTTACAGCTTCTGCCCAGAAGTGCTTAGCAAGTTTTGTCTCATGCATCATGGTTCTTGCCATTTCTTGTAAAGACCTGTTCTTTCTCTCTACAACACCATTTTGTTGTGGTGTTCTAGGAGCAGAGAACTCATGGACAATGCCATGATCTTCACAAAAAGTTGCAAATGGTTCGTTTTCAAATTCACCACCATGATCACTTCTAACCTTTAAGATTTTGAGACCTTTCTCATTTTGCACTTGAGTGCAGAAGATGCTGAACACATCATATGCATCATCTTTCACTCTTAGAAACTTTACCCAAGTCCATCTACTGTAATCATCAACAATGACTAATCCATATTTCTTCCCATTGATTGAGGCAGTACTTACTGGACCAAACAAATCAATGTGAAGTAGTTCTAAGGGTCTTGAGGTAGAGACAATGTTTTTAGGTTTAAAAGAAGTTTTTGAAATTTTGCCAATCTGACAAGGACCACACAGAGCATCTGAATGATATTTAAGATTTGGCAGGCCTTTAACCAACTTTAGTTTGCTAAGCTTAGAGATTAATCTCCAGTTAGCATGACCTAAGCGTTGGTGCCAGACCCACTTTTCATCATTCAGAGATAGAAGACAAACTATCTTCTGCTCAGTGAGTTCTGACAGATTCACCTTATAAACATTACCTCTTCTTAATCCTTTAAACAATATGGACTTGTCAGAATCATTGATTACTGTACATGCCTCTTTATCAAATTTAACAATAAATCCGCTATCACAAAATTGACTAATGCTAAGCAGATTATGTTTGAGGCCATCAACTAACCAAACATTTTTAATTGAAAGAGAAGAGTTACCAACTATACCTGTACCAATGATCTTCCCTTTTTGGTTTCCTCCAAACCCCACAGTACCTCCCTCTTTCAGAGTCAGGGTTTGGAACATATGCCTTTCTCCCGTCATATGTCGTGAGCAGCCACTGTCCAGGTACCAGCATTGCTGCTTTGGCCTTCTTAGTGTGCAAACCTGAAGCAAATATTATTTGAGATTTTGGTACCCATATCTTTATGGGTCCTTTTGTGTTAGTCTTTACAGGTCCAGGTGGTCTTTGTTTGAAGGACCTATCAGAGCTTCTAGAGTTAACCACCCTTGTTGAAAAGTTTTTGGGTTTAGTATAGCTCTTGAGCTTTGTTCTTGAATGTGTCAGAGCTTCTTTAGATTTAACATTAGCTTGAGGCTTAAAGATCTTAGGTTCTGAGGTTTTATCCTTCAGAGTCTTTGACTTTTGAGCCTCTGGCTTTGATGTTCTATTAGAAGTTGACTCATTTAGAACTTCTGATTGACTCTTTACAAAGACAACCTTAGGTTTTGATTTATCTATATTAGAGGAATTTGAAGATAATGGATTATCTTTAAAACGTGAGAATCCAAGACCTTCTCCTCTATTTCTACTTACATGATAAATCAAAGAGGCTATTTTACTTCTTTTCATTCCATTGATAAGGAATTCCTGAAGAGCAAATTCATGTTCTGGAGGAACCTTATCATCAAGAACATAATGAGTTTCCATAAATTCATTTCTTGATTTTAGAGACTCATTTTGTTCAATTATTTCATTTGCCTTTTCGGTCAGGTTGTTATAGGCCTTTTTAAGGACCTTACACTCACCTGCCTTTTTGGTTAAAAGTTTTAAGGCATCTTTTAAGGAATCTATTAATTCAGAACGAGAAAGTTTAGCAAGTACCTCATCTTCATCTTCTGAATCTGAGTCAGCTTCGTGCTCAGAGTTCTCTTGGTCAGAAGCGGTTGCCATCAAGGCTAGGTTTGCTTCTTCTTCCCCATCAGAATCTGATTCCTGATCCAAATCATCCCAAGTGGCAAGGAACCCCTTCTTGAGCTTACTTTTGTATCTTTCTTTGTTAGAGGTTCTCTTGGATGTTTTACTTAGGTTCTCTGGGCAGTCAGCAATGAAGTGTCCTGGTTTGTTGCACTTAAAGCATTTGTTTTGTTCTTCCTTTTTATCCTTAGAAGCACCAACCTTCTTGGAAGAACCTCCAAATTTACCAGCATACTTCTTGCTTCTCTTAGCCCATTGCGATACTCTTGCAGCCATCAGAACCATTTCTTCTTCTTCATCAGAGTCCATCTCGTGACCTTCTTCAGAAGCTTCTTCATCAGATACTATAACCTTCGCCTTCAGAGCCTTAGAGGAACTCTTGGTGCTCAGGGCTATCCCTTTTAGCTTCTTAGTCGATTCATCAGTCATAAGTTCCATCTCATGACTCTTTAGAGAACTAACCAAGCTTTCAAGAGACACAGTATCTAAATCCTTAGATTCCTGAAACGCTGTCACTTTTGGTCTCCACTTTGGCGGCAAGCTTCTGAGTACTTTTCTTACATGATCAGCCTCAGTATAGCTCTTATCTAAAACTTGAAGTCCCGAAACAAGAATTTGAAACCTAGAGAACATTGTCTCAATGTCCTCTCCGTCCTTCATTTTAAATAATTCATACTGATGTACTAACAAGTTGGCCTTAGCCTCCTTAACTTGTTTATTTCCTTCATACTTGGATTTAAGAGAATCCCAGATAGACTTAGCCGTTCTCTTATCTCCAATTTTCAAGTACTCATCATGAGAGATGACATTTGTCATCATCCCTTTTACACTGTGATGCTTCTTATATTCCAGCTTTTGAGTGGGTGTAAAAGCCTTTCTGTCTTTAGAGCTAACAACGCCTTCTAAGTCCATATTTTCAAAGTTCACTCCATCTTCTACCAAGTCCCACAGATCACAATCAATCGCCATGATGTGACTGTACATCTTGGTTTTCCAGAATGGATAACCAGTCTCAGTTCCATTGAAAAAGGGAATTTTGTCAGAAGACCTTCTGTCTTTGGAATTAGAATCATAGTCAAATGGAACTTCATTGAGATTCTTCTCAGCAGACATGTTTTTCCTCCCTGAATCTTAACTGTTTCACTGATAGGTGAGAGTTAGGCAACAGCCCAGCTCCTGATACCAATTGAAGGTGGAAAAACACAAGAAGGGGGGGTTGAATTGTGTTTTTTTAGAATTAAAACTTTTTCGAAATAAAACCAAGTTTGCAGCGGATAAAACACAAATTAAAAGAGATGCTGAGAGAAAGAGAGAAAGAAGGACACAGAATTTATCCTGGTTCCCCTCACAAATCGAGAGTACTCCAGTCCCCTTGTTACTAACAAGAGATTTTCACTATAATCTACTAAAGATTACAAATTGCTCAAGCACACTTGCAAGAGACTTCTCAGGTGCTCAAGTTTCACTAAACGAGAGACTTCTCAAATGCTCAAGTTAATCTTAACAAGAGACTTCTCAAACAAACTTAAGAATAAGAATGAATGTTAAGGAACACTTGATATACTATCAGAGGTGTTTACAAAATACAACTCAAATTGCTCTAAGACTTAGAATGACAGATTTAAATTATGATGTCAGAATGCTTCTTAGTCTTTGAACGTAGAACAGTCGTTAGAACAGTAGTGATAACAGTTGTAGTAACAGTAGTCATTTCTTCCATTTGAGTCTTCTATTTATACTTGGAGGAAGATGATGACCGTTGCAGAGAGAGAGGTGCCAGCTGGAATTTACTCGTACAATTGATAGCTGTATATTGCCTTCTTTGGTAAGGAATTCCAATTCCACTACCTAGCTATTCAATTTATCACTCATCCATTTTGAGTAATAATAGTACGATAGTACAATCCTCAAATGCGCTCCACTTATGGATAAGGTTAACGTTGTACCAACGAATATTCCTTCCTGTGGATGTGACAGAGCCTTGAAGTGGATTGTTCTTCAATCATTGGTTCTGTATAGGTCAGCTCTTGAGTGACGTAAATTCCTTTTGCTTCTGATGTTCTTGTCATAGCTTCTTAAGATCTTCAGCTTCTGAACTTCATCAGAGCCTAGCTTTTGGTCTTCAGAAGTGCTATCTTCAGCACGCAAAAAATTAAGCTTCTGATGAACAGTGATACTCTTTCAGAGCTTGTTTTGACTGGCTTCTCTGCTACTATTCATAGTGCTTCTGAATGAATTTTAACTTGTAATTCTGCACACTAGAATAATCATTAGTAATACCAATTGTAATTTTAATACTTTGTTATCATCAAAACCACTTAAAACATTAGAGGTTCATGTCGGACCCACTTTGTTCCAACATAATAACCTCTATCTTTGCTTGATCAACTTGTATGCCTTTTGAAGAGATTTTGTGACCAAGCACAATACCTTCTTTTACCATAAAATGACATTTTTCCCAATTCAAAACCAAATTAGTACTTATGCATCTCTTTAAAACGGCATTTAAATTGTTCAAGCAATGATCAAAAGACTTACCAAAAACAGAGAAATCATCCATAAATACCTTAATTTTGTCCTCCATCATATCAGCAAAGATTGACAACATACACCGCTGAAAAGTAGCCGGTGCATTACATAAACCGAAGGGCATCCTCCGATAGGCAAACACCCCAAAAGGGCATGTAAAAGTTGTCTTTTCTTGATCTGCCGGGTCTACAACGATCTGATTGTACCCGGAATAGCCATTTAAGAAACAATAGTAGGCTGCCCGGCAAGCCTTTCCAACATCTGGTCCATGAACGGAAGAGGCAAGTAATCTTTCCTTGTTGCAGAGTTCAACCTCCGGTAATCTATGCACATCCTCCAACCGGTGACGGTGCGAGTGGGGATCAATTCATTCTTCTCATTCCTCACAACCGTCATACCTCCCTTTTTGGGGACTACATGAACTGGACTTACCCAAGCACTATCAGAAATAGGGTAAATCATACCTGCTTCAAGGAGTTTTAGAACCTCCTTCTTCACCACTTCTTTCATAGTTGGGTTGAGTCTCCGTTGAGGTTATACCACCGGTTTGTATTCATCTTCCATATTAATCCTATGCATACAAAACCCGGGACTAATCCCTTTCAGATCTGCTATACTCCAACCCATGGCTTCCTTGTTGTCACACAGAACTCGAACAAGTTTTTCCTCCTCCAATGCATTCAAACCACTACTGATGATGGCTGGATGTGAAGATTCTCCCCCTAAGAAAACATATTTTAAATGAGAGGGAAGCTCCTTCAATTCTGGAATAATAGCCTTGGCTCCTTCTTGGACATCTTTCTTTTCTTCAAGAGCTAGACTACTTTCAAGTACCTGTGGCTTTGTTTCTTCTGGCAATGCCTCAAGCAGGGACGGATCCAGAGATTTTGATCAGTGGGGTCAAAATATATGATAAATATTTATTAAATTAATTAATAAGTAATAAAATAATATCATTATTCTGGAAAAAATAAATAATGTCATTATTATTAACCAAAGAATGATATACTACCAAAACTATGTAATTTTATATCTAAAAAATTTAAGACATCTTTTATCGAGCTAAAATGATTAATTAGCTTCCTCTAAATAAACATAAGTTTTTCAGGAGAATCTATCTTCAATTTTTAAGAAATTTTTTTTGGCAGATTTTATTTATCTTCCGGTCAAATTCTACTTGACCAAGACCTCTTCCTCTAACAACTATAGGGTTAACCACAAAAAAAAAAAATTGAAGACATCTTATCATATACAAATTATAATTGTCTTCTAAAAATTTTAATAGTTTTAAAAGATGCTGAATATTTTATTGGTTTTTTGTAATTTACTCCTAATTTGGGGCTATTTACATATCAACCGATAACAACAAGATATATTAGTTGGTTACAAGTTTGTTATGAGTATCACATGCAAGTTAATTATGGGTACCACATGCAAGTTAATTGTGGGTAGTTTATTCTCATTGATTGTTAGACGAATACCCTCAAATTATCAAGGACTAAAGTACACTTCAACTTTTTAATTTTATTTTAATCACTATAAAATATACATGTGTGAGCTAGATAGGAGAATTGATTCTCTCAAAATTGTTTCTTCAATTTTCACATCTCAATCATCAATTAACTTCTCTCAATTTCTTATAGATTTAAATATTGTTTTATATTTATGATTCAATGGACTATATTCCATATTATTTCCTCAATTTTTTTCCCACTCGAGAGAAGTCATTCTCGCTAAATAGTAATTTAAATTATAATCAAATATTATGAGAAAACTCTTAACTTGGTCTAAATTGATATGTGATATGGGGGCAAGAAAGATTTTTATGTGAAGGATGAGTTAATTAAAGTATAAAATTACAGGTAATATAAGCTATTTATACAAGAAGAGTGGGGGCAACTGCACCCAATTAGGTGGTTGTGCATCCGTGCCTGGCCTCAAGTTGACGGAGGCATATTTCAATCTCTTTCTCTCATTCCTCTTCCAAATCATCAATGGAATTGACGATGACTCTTTCTAGAGGAACGGAAGGAATGTCTTCAATAAAAACATCTTTAACCACTTCTTCTACCACATCCACCTTAAAACATTGCGGCTCATCATCATTGTGCTTCATAGCTTGAAACACATTAAACATTACCTGTTCTCCGTGAGTCCTCAACATAAGTTCTCCCATCTCAACATCGATCAAAGCTCTTCCGGTAGCCAAGAAAGGCCTACCCAATAGTAGCGGTTCATTACCTGCGTCTTCGTCCATGTCAAGTATCACAAAATTAGCCGGAAAGACAAATTTGGCTACTCTGACCAACACATCATGGAGTATGCCATAAGGATGCACAATAGATCGATCTGCTAAAGAGAGCTGCATTTTTGTTGGTTTTGCCACATCACCTGGTATTCTTTTCATCATAGACAGAGGCATTAAATTAATGATAGCCCCTAGATCACATAAAGCTCTACCAACAGTAATGTTACCTATAGAACAAGGTATAGTAAAACTCCCTGGGTCTTTCTTCTTTTGCGGAAGTTTTTGTTGAATTATAGCACTGCACTCTTCAGTCATGTCAATTGTGTCATCATCAAGCGGCTTCCTCTTCTTGGTTAAGAGTTCTTTCATGAATTTAGCATAAGCCGGCATTTGTTGCAAAGCTTCGGCAAATGGTATATTCACTTGGAGACTATGGAACATCTTCATGAATTTCTTGAAATTTTGATGGTCCTTCGCCTTAGCCTTTCTTCTAGGTGGGTATGGTAAGTTGGGATGGTAGGGGGCTTGGTTACCATTGTCTTCATTCCCCTCCTTACCCTTACTCTTCTTTTTCTCACCTGATTGCCCTTCTCTCTCTCGCTCAAGAGTTTTCTTCCTTTCATTTTCAACTAGCTCCTCATAATCACTTTCATCTTCCTGAACTATCTCCCACTCTTTTTCAACTTCTCCCTCATTCTCATTCTTTTCAACTTCTCCCTCACTTTCTTTCTTTTCAACTACTCCCTCATTTGCACTCTTTTTCTTTTCAACTACTTCTGGTGAAGGAACCACCCTATTTCTCAAAGTGATAACCTTGCAGTTTTCATTCCTCGGGTTAGTTTTGGAGGTACCGTCGAAACCATTATTTTGTGAAGCCGAAAACTGTCGTGACAATTGACCAATCTGTGTCTCTAAATTCTTAATAGAAGCTTCAGTATTCTTATTGGCAATGTCTTGATTTGCTTGCATCTGAGTTTGAGTGGTTTTCAGCTGGTCCTGACTGATTTTCATAGCTTCGAACCCTCCTTGAGTGAACTTGATAAATTGGTTCAGCGTGTCTTCCAAAGGAGAAGAGTTCTTTTGTTGATTGTTTTGAGGGGGAGGAGTTTGTTGCTGAGATTGATTCGTGTTTCCACCCCAACAACAACCCCTTCTCCAATACATATAATAAGGGGTGGAGAGAGTGTGGTTGTTGTTGGGATTGCTCTTCCTGAAGTTTGCTAAATAAAGAGCCTCTTCGGAACCTGCAGGAAAACATTCACCATTTGCATGATTTTGGTGACAGAAATCACAAGTGACCCCTTGAGCAGCATTAACCTGTGCTTGAGAAGCAGATTGGTTAGTAAAAATTTTCAGAAGAGATTCAATGTTGTTACTCATTTTACTTTTCCCAGCTAGGAGTGCAGTCCCTGTGTCTAGTTCCAACATTCCCGGTTTCTTTTTGGGACCACGGTCATTCTGAACTCGATACTCATTCTGCGCCATATTCTCTATCAGTTCCCTAGCTTGACTCTCCACTTTGTTTCTTAACGATCCACCAGCTGATGCGTCTAGAAGCATTCTCGTTTGAGGTCGTAAACCTTGAGTGAAGTGCTGCATTTGTGTGGTGTTATCAAGCCCATGATTCGGGCACTTCTTCAGACAGAGTTTGAATCTCTCCCATGCATCATACAAGGATTCCGCTTCTCCTTGTTCAAAAGTTGTGATTTCGTTCCTCCTCTCTAGAAACTTGTGGATAGGAAAGTATCTTTCCTTGAATTTGATAGCAAGCTCATCCCATGTTGCGATGGTGTTGGGAGGTAAAGTGTCAATCCAATCTCGAGCTCTCCCTGTCAAAGATAGCTTGAAAAGTCTCAGCTTCTTATCGGACTCTGACACATTGGGTGGATCCGTGTATCCACATGCCTCATCAAAGTGCTCAAGATGAAGATTTTGGCATTGTGATTCAGCCCCCGAGTACTGATTTTCCTTGAGAGCGTTGAGCACCGTGTTCTTGATATCAAAGGACACTGGGTTGACCGGCTGGAAACCAAGATTAGCATTCCTTCCGTTATTCTGCCCGTAGTCACCCAATGTTCTTTCTCAAATAATTGATTATCTCTATCAGAGGAAGCCTAAACCAACTTTATAATTGGTATAAGAATGCCTATGACCAAACACTCAATCCTGGACAACCACTACCTAGTGGAGTAGACAATATGTTTCCCATGAGGAAATAACTGCCGTTGTTGCCTTCCCTTTACTTAGAGCTGTCAAAATGGGTCGGCCCATATGGGCCGCCCGAATAACCGATTTTTTTCCGAGCTTGAGCCTTAAAAATCTAGCCCAAATTAACAGCCAGACTTTTTAGTCCGGCCCGATAAAAACCCGTAAAAAATATGGGCCGGTCCGAATGAGCCGCGGGCCGCCAGCAAGCTCGAATAAATTATAATAAAAAAATAAAAATAAAAAAAAAATATGAGTAAATAAGGAAGGATGTTTATAATATTTTTATTTGGGCCACCAATCTAAAAGCCCACTGATGAAGTATCGAAGTAAGTATAAAAATTATCGATTCACAGGGATTGTTCTGAATCAAATGCGAGTAATTGGTATCATACGAAAGTAAATTTGCAATTAAATAAATTGGGGGGAGTTTTTAGGTTTCAGACTTAAGAAAATAAACGGCAAGAAAATATGGTTTTTCTTTCAAGATGCGAAGGAGATTGGACCTTTTCGGTTCATCTAATTACTATTGTCTTGGTATTCCTCGCGTGTTGATAAACTATGAACTTAGTTTCATAATTCGATTAAATTAAATAACTATGTCCAATGTCTTGGTACATAATCCTCTAACATGATTATCAATCCCTAATATCTTAGGATGACCTATAATCAATTTAGGTTTTTGCCCTTTAATCCTTGAATTCTCAATTAACAAACCAATATGTCTAAAGTACAAGTTAATTGAACAATTATCCCTAGGTCAATCAATTTGTTTCTAATGTCTTAGTAAACAAACAATTATAATCATCACACAATTCACGACTTTGTATAAAGCATTAAGATTAAGAGACAATTGAATGAATACTAACTTCGTAATTCGAATAACAAATCATAAGAAATACATAGTTCAAGACAATAACAATTAGAATCCCCTAGGATCCAATCAAAAGAGTTTAACTACTCATAATCAAAGCCTAAACAATAAATAGAGTGAAAGAATTCATTACAAGAAGGAAAACTAGCTCTGGACTTGATCTCAAAAGTTGCCTTTTTTCGCCGGTAAAATTCTGTAATCCTAATTGTGACAGAAATTTGTATTTATAGACCTAAGATGCGTAATGGCGCCGCGCGCCAGCCCGACCGCGCCAGGCGCGAATTAACAGAAACGTCAGGCCTTTCTACCTGCTCCTGGGCGCCGCGCGCGTACTGTCTGCGCCGGTGCGCCAACTGCCTGCGCTGGTGCGCCAACTTCAGCCTTTTTGTCTTGTTTTCTCTTCAAATCCTTGCGTTTAGAGCCAATTTGTCATGATTCTTTTTCTCCTTATTTCTTACGGAAAACATAACAAATACTAACTAAAATGCCCTGTAATGTGGTAAGAAACACAGTAATGACGTGAAGTCATCACCCACACAAACATAATAAGTTAACAACACGGCAGCAACACAACATACACGTCACACACACCTTCTAATCCCATCAAACCTGCATTTAAGAAAATAAATATGCACTAGTAACGCAAATTATATACATGCACTAGTGACGCAAATTATATACATAAAGAAATGAAAATAGGCTAAAAGTAAAAATAACTTATCGTGTCATTAACATAAATATCGTGTCATTAACATAAATAAATAAGCTAAAAATATAAAATCACGGTCGTGAATTATTTCTCTACGTAATTACTCGTAAACTGTAACTACCTTAAATAACTTTACATTAATTTTAAAAAATTTCAACCTATTTGTAATTAATTAACTAATGTTGTGAACTCTCTGTAATTTGTTGCATAACAAGTCTCTGGATTTGTCAAATTTATTGGGCACTTAAATTTCTTCTTTTTTCATTACCCTTCATCTATCTAATTTTGCTTTTAAAAACTTTTTTTAAAAAAAGAAAACGGGCCGGCCCGAATGCCCGTACCGGTCCGGGCTTGGGCCTTGTTTTTGCAATCCGATTTTACCCGGGCTTTTTAGCCCAACCCGACGAAGTCCGAATGGGCCGGCCCGAAAATGGATCGGGCCGCCCGTTTTGACAACTCTTCACTTATGGCAAGGGAACATTTGAAACAACAAAACTCAATTGATCAATAAAATGAGCTTGATAGACTTATATTAATAGCAAGTGCGCGAAACATACCGATAATTTTAACATTTTTATATGGTGGAAACTTAATTTAGCGTAATATACAGTTCTATCTGTCATGGCGAAAGATATATTGATCATACTCGTGTCTACAATTGCTTCTTAAAGTAGTTTTAGCATAAGTGGAGGATTTATAGAAACCTATAGGAGCTCTCTAAGTATGTGTTTGGTTTGGCGGTGACAAGAATTGAGTTTGGTAGAATTGATTTTGAGAGAATTGATTTTGATTAAAAGTGAGTTGAAATTAAATTGATTTATGCTTGGATGCATTTATATAAAATTGATTCTTATCAATTAGGTTGTTTGGATGATTTGAATCAAAATTGCTTTTACATGTATAATTATCAAAATGGGTTTTTAGTGTATTTTTTTATAAGGTTTTTAGTGTACTTAAATTTAGATTTGTTCGTGTAGTTATTTTATTTCTGTCTTGATTTAGTAATTTTGGCAATAGCAATTTTTTGCCAAAATAAAATAAGTATTTTAAAACTAAACAAATAAGGAGCATCTTATTAAAAAAAATAAGGAGCGAAAAAGAAAAAAAGAAACTTACGGAATCGTGTCACAATAAAAAATAACTTAATTTAAGGCTTGATGCACAAAAGAACAAAATACCTAACATAAACTTAAATGGGCCGGGTCACAAATAGGATTAAGCCCAAACGGTTTGTTTTCTTCTTCTTCAACCTAAGCAACAGAGTAGCCGCAACTTTCAGAGCAAGGGTAACAAAGGGAAGATATTATTGTATACTGGTTAAAATTGTTGCACACTAATTAAAATCTCAAAAGCGATTTCAATCACCGCAAAAGCTCCAAATAGTAGCTTCGACTAGAATCGAGTTTGGGGAGGTAAAATCGATTTTATATCATCTTCCTAAACATCCTACAAAAGAGTAAAATCGCGTTTCAGGACTTGCAATGTGCGTTTACGGTGTTCCACCGCGTAACCAAAATTGATTAAAACTAACATTCACCTATTTTAAAGACTTAAATTTAATAGAGGAGAGCGAGCTTTCTGAAGTTGTAGCAGACATAAATATGTATTATTTATTTTTATTTTTTTTATCAAATACTCTAATGATTAAATGTTTCCTTTATTTTTAATATGCAGCAAGGTAATAATATTTTTTATAGACTTAAAACACTTTTGGTATCCCTATTTTTTTAAAAATAATGTTTTGGTCCTCCAATTTAAAAACTGATCCTCAATTTCATTTTCTTTTCCTTTTTTTTTTTTGAGTTTTAATCATCCATCTCATTTTAAAATCAATTTTGTTAAAGTGTAATTACGGCTCTATTTATATATAAGTAAAATTTTGTTAATGTGACCTTAATATAACTAGTGACATAACAACATTTAGTTGGACAAATTTAATATCCATATATTACTAATTTTTTATAAAAAAAAAACTACAAAAATATTGGCGCCTTTTTACTTGTTTTCAGATAGAAAAAAATAAAAATAAATTAAATCAACCGAAACCCTAGGAGGTGGAAGAGAACGACGCCGTCATCTTCGAAGGTTTTCCTTTTCTTCTTTCGATTTTGATTTCATTTTTCTCTATCTATTAGATTTGTTGAAATTGTTAATCTCAATTCTCGGTTGCGTGTTGTCTCTTATTCATCAATCTCCTCCATAGTTTTAATTTTCCTTTACAATTTCAAGTCTATTTAGAATCAGGTTTTTTTTTTTTTTCTTTTTTCTTTTCATTTTTCTTGTATCTGAATCTGTTTTTTAGATGTTGCTGCATGAGTAGTCTTGTATGAAGCATGTGATTTTTGTAACACTAGCTATAATTTATGTTATGATGATAATTTGATTTTATTAAGTGATTTGTGTATTGGTATCTATTTGTTTGTATTTCTAAAATTGTGATTGTAGGTTGACTTGCAATTAGGGATGGCAAAAATATTCATACTCGCGGATATCTGCGGATAAAATCCGACATGGATATGGAGCGGATAGCTTAATAGATATCCATGGATAAAATAAATGGATATTTCAATAATCCGCATTTAATGGATACGGATGCGGATTTAATACTATCCGCGCCCGCGGATATCCATACCCGCTAAATAATTAGTAAATTACTTAAATATCTCTATTTACATATAAATTCTATAATTTTTATATAAAAAAATTGTATTTTTATATTTTAACTTTTGCAGTTTGGCTATTTTATATAAATTATACTTTTGTTTGGCTCTTTTGCAATTTTGTGAGGTGTTTTTTATTTGTAGATTGGGTGTTTTCATTAAAAATAGAGAGCAAAATTTATGAATATTATGTGTTAATATTTTGTCTTTAAAAAAATTAATTTTTTTTCAATAATTAGTTCCTTTTTTAATAAAAAAACATCATCCATGGATATCTGTTAATATCCGCTTAGCGGATATCTGCACGAATATGGAGCGGACACAGATATCATATTTATCTGACGGAGCGGACACGGATATCACACTATCCGCGTCCATGGATATCCATTGACATCCCTAGTTGCAATTAAGCTTTTATCGGATGTTATTATTTTACTTTTTTTGTCAAGTAACCTAGTAGCTAGAAATCTTATCCTCAGGATGGATAAGTGGGATGACGGGGTTCGAACCCCGACCCCCTACATATATAATGCAACGTCCCTGCCAATTGAGCTAAGCTCACGGGGACAGGATGTTATTTTGTTGAGTTATTTTTATCTTATCACTTTTTTGTATTCTAGAATCTGCTTGGTTTTCTATTTTAACTAGAGTTTTTGTTTTAGATTTTTACACGTCAGAAAGTCAGTCAATTCTGATACGTTTTTAGTGTGTTTTCCGGCAGAGTCACTCAATTCAGCTGCCGCTTTGCCCTTGTATAAAAAATTCGCCGGAAAACGCAGGCGGTGCTTGTTGTAGTAGGAAGGCAGCCAAAAACAGTGAGAAAAGCCCAACCCAGGTTTCCTTTTTTTTCCTTTTCATTCTTGTATTTCGGATTCCGCTTCCCCTCTCCTGTACCTTGCGCGGTGTGCTTTTGGTTGATTGAATGAGTGATTGCACACTGTTGATTTTGTTCCTATTCAAATTGAGTGATTTTGTTCTGTTTGAATGAATGAGTGATTGCCTTTGGAGATCTCAAAAAGGGTTTGAAGGCGGGGATCAGCGTTAAAATAAACGTAAACTTTCTCTTGTATGTCTCTGTGTTTGCCTCATATGTAACCTCATTAGGGAATTTGCGTCCATGCTCAACTTCCCACAACTGCACATTTAGTGTATAATCCTTGGACAATTAGATGATCTTATCTGGATTTGTATTTACATGGTAACAATTTGACAAAACAATAGTACCAATCTTTTTTTGACAAAACAACAAAAGGAACCTTAACATAACTTTACCTCTTTGATTTATTAATAGGCACGAATCTGTTTTAGACTTCTGCATTTTCTTTTAAACATATTAGAGATTTAAGACACCAAATGAACTTCACTCTATTTCACATATAATATCATTAATTTTTCAATTCCTTAGTAATTGATCTTTTAATATCATGAGTTGTTCCTGCATTGAAACCTTGATTTGCTTGCATAATTGTGTAGAAACATTTTACATTATTGCTGCATAATCTTTAAAAATTCAATAGTAGCTAGTCAATAGTGCTTGATACGTTTTACATTATTGCTTGCAATTATTGATTTGTTCCTAATAGTGGCTAATCAATAGTGCAGTTTTTCTTGTGCCGAGTAAATTCAGAACCAAGGGTGATTTTATCAATTTCATGGAGATGGACAGACCTGACGGCAGGAATCCCAATCAACTGAGACCCTTAGCATGCTCTCGTTCTGTCCTCCACCGAGCCCATGGCTCAGCTACATGGGCTCAAGGAGAAACCAAAGTCCTTGCTGCAGTTTACGGACCTAAAGCCGGGACCAAGAAGAATGAAAATCCCGAAAAAGCTTCCATTGAAGTTATTTGGAAGCCTAATACAGGACACATTAGTCAAGCGGATAGGGAGTATGAAATGATATTGAAGAAAACTTTCGAAAGCATCTGCATTCGTACCATATATCCCAACACTACCACTTCTGTTATAGTACAGGCAAGTTTTCTTCCTTTGGTTCGGTCCTTCCTTTAGTTTATAATCATTTAGGGTCTGAACATTCTGTTTCTAATGCAGGTTGTCCATGATGATGGTGCTGTATCCTATTTAAACATTCAATTCTGATATATGATCTATGTTATGTAGTAGTAACTGTTTTCATTAAGATTTTTATCAGGCGAATCTTCAATTCTACTGGTTATGATTTAAATCATTGCACCATGTGTTTCTTAGGATTTTAATTTCTATTCAAAATTCATTGTTTTTCAATTGGCTAGAAGAAATGAATAGGATTTGTGCAGTTATTCGATTTCTTCAAATTTTTAACTAAATGTGTGCTTGACATTGAAGAGAGGTATCAAAGTGATTCAGTTTAGAGGCATGTTCTACATTCTATTGGATCTTTTGCTTGTTTTTCTTGACTTAATATGTAGCTTCTTCCATGTGCAATAAATGCAGCATGTGCTGCACTTGTGGATGCTGGAATTCCCTTAAGACATCTTGCTGGTAGTTGAGACTTGTTAGTTATTGTCTTTTGGTTTAGTTGATAAGATTTCAATTTACTAACTAATAGTTATTTCTCTTCCTTGTTTCTGCAGTTGCAATATGTTGTTCCGTAACAGATAATAATTGTATTATATTGGACCCTTCCAAACAAGAAGAGGAGGTTTGTATAATCTATTTTTCTTCAATTTCAAAACATTATTTTATTTTTCACCTTATGTCTAGTGAACTCATTCAGCTAAACAAAATTTGGTTTGCATTATGTTGAAATATTTAAATATTATTCTCTCTTCTGTAATTGTTGTCATAACAACCCTTTCACGTACTATAAACGTTACTATATCAGTTGTATGATCCTCATTGATGTTGCAAGCGAAGCTAACTCATTTACATTTTTTATGCATCTAATAGACAAAGCTTGCTTGATCTTAGAAAAAAGTTCGTGTGAAATTGCTTCTAAATGTTTAATTGTATGCTGTAAGGTTTAGTGGAAGTGTGGAACTCATCATATGCTGTTTTTATGTTACTATCCCATAAACAAAGCATAGTTGTTTCTATCTTCATGTCCAAGTAGGGTATAAAGTATAAACAAATTCATAAATTGGTGCCTTGCTCCCATTTTGCTTGTATGCAATTCTAATTCAGTGCATTTTTGTTTTCTGGCAGAAAGCGAAAGCATTTGCCTATTTAGTTTTTCCAAATACAACTGTTTCTGTCGCACCAGAGAAATCATTACAGGCGGGCAGTGATCCCATGGCACATGGAATTATCACATCTGTTACTCACGGAGCTATGTCAGGTACTCGGCTACATTTCCTTTAATTTCTTTCTAGATACTCCTTCAATAGAAATGTTGATGCCAAGTATGTTTTCCCCCAGCATTTGTCTAATTCTCTAGCGCATCGTTCTATAGAATTTGTGCTTATGTAGGTTTAATTTTCTAATAAGTGTTAGGAGTAAATAGTTTTTTGTTTAATTTTCTTTTAGTGGATGATTATCTTCACTGCCTAGAACGAGGGCGTGCAACAACACAAAGGCTGTCTGAATTTTTGAGGAAGAACATGGAGGCAAAATCTACTCGCGAGGCATCTAAAGCTGGGTGATTCCAAACATTTTGAATGTAGTTTTCCTGTATCGTATTTTTCCCTTACAAGGGTGAAGAAGATAGAAATTCTTTGTAGCACAATTGTAATATATTTGCTCCATGGCTGCTAACTCTCTAAATTTCTAATTAGTTTTGTAGTTCTACATCTTAAAGGGAATTGCTATTACAATGATGATTAAGATTAGACTTTATTTATCTGATTATAAAAGTCTAACCGTTCTCTCATGATCTCTTAATTAGCTACTGTGTTGGAGCTAGTAAAACTTTAAGAAGATTAATCACATTTTAATCTTGTTGTATTGAAGTCCTTTCATGTATTATTCATATTTTATATATTCTTCTCTTGGATAAACTATTTGTAACAAATTGCACAAACTTAATGACAATATATAACAGTGAACATAGCTCAATTGGTAGGGATATTGTATGAAATATGTAGAGACCGAAGTTTGAACTCTAATACTCCCACTTTTTCACTTTAAAAAGTGAATTTCTAATTACTAAAATACTTGGAAAAAGAAATGACAATACATAACATTTTATAGGTAGTGTCACCCTACTTTTTCTTTTTACTATGATATAGGGGTGTGCAAATTTAAAAGCCCAACCCATACAGTAAAATAACCAAACCAATCCTTATTACTTAACCGGTGTGTTTCTCTTTCCATCCCACAAATTATTTTTTATTTTATTTGGGAAACTTTTCCGAATTTTTTGTCAATGTAATATTTCTTTTTTCCCTTAATTTTCCTTTACTTTTGGGCGGTGGAGAACTTTTTTTGCCTCAAAATAAATTTGGGAAAACGTTTTCTAAAATTCACAGAGTGAGAAAAAATAGTGTGATGGGAACAGGGACGGATCCAGAAAACTGAACGAGTGGGGTCAGGATTATTTAATATAATGCTTTAATTATATAAAATATATAAACTAATAAGAAATAATAAAATAATAAAATCATTATCATTGAACATAAAATTTGAGATTATACAAATTGAGATTATTAGTCAAAAATAAAATAAAATTTGAGATTATACAAATTGTACCATTGTAATCTCAGCATTGGTCAATGACTTTATGATTCTTTTAAAAAGGTTTATGACCCTGATAAATTTTACTTAGATTAATCTTTTGAAGAATATGTTAAAGACTAAATTGAGAATGAGTACTTAAACTTATTGATCAAGTTGATAGCAAGTTGCTAATGAAATGTGTTTACCTAAAAAAAAAAATTGATAGTAAATTGTAAACTTAATTGATGATAAGTGGTTAAATATAAAACTAAACTTGACAATTTAGTGTATGTTTGGTTCTGCGGTGACGAGAATTGACTTTGATAGAATTGATTTTGAAAAAATTGATTTTGGCTAAAATTGATTTTAAGTTAAAGTGGGTTATGTTTGAATATATTCATGTAAAAGTGAGTTGAACAAAAAGTTTGAGTGTAAAAATCAATTCTACACGTCATAATCAATTGAAGGCAGAATCAATTCAACTTTTGAGAAACAAAACAAGTCATAATCAATTCTACACGTCCAGAATCAATTGTGGCTGCTCCAGAAATGAAACCAAACATGCACTTAATAGAATCAATAACCCTTTTTAAAATATTCATAGAAACAACTATTAAAAAAATATTATCCTTTTATAACCTTAAATAAATAGTTTTGTTTCCCACGCGTCAATCACAGATTCACATACATCCGCTAGCTTGTACGGTGGTAGTAAACTAGTATACAACATTAGCAAAAACAAATGACTATGTGGGGGCAATAGTGTTATGCAAATGGATTAATGGTTAAAAATGTAATCAATGAGTGGGGTCAGCTGACCCCAATAGCTTCAACGTGCATCCGTCTCTGGATGGGAAGAGAAATTTTCTTCACTAAATTGGTTTACAATCAATTTTCATAATCTCAACGTCATCGTCAGTTTCACCTTCTTCGGATACACCTTTGTGAATTAAATGAATTAAGTTTGTTTGTGTAAAACAAAGATAAAAATTTATTGATAGAAAATCAATAAATGCTACAATAAAATTTTAAAAAGATAAAATTTGAAGCATATAAATATTATAAATTAGACACTATCCATAATGGAGCTCTTCTTTTTCTAGTACTTAAATGAACTTCAACTGAACCCTGGACGCATCACAAATTTATAATTTTTTAATTATAGTATCTAATTAATAGTCAATCCATCCAACCCAACACTTCTTAAAAAATTTTAAATAAGTCTTATTAATAACACATATCACCAATAACTCAACTCTATGTAATTATGTTATAAAGATGAGAGAGTCATGAACTGACGTGTGTAAGAAATATCTAGAGATCCATGAGAAATTGTTGGCTTGTGTTAACTTGCTTGTATTGCAGGAATTTTCTTTTCTTTCAAATATTGATATTTTTTAGACAATACATCCAAAAAAAAATAAGATCCAAAAATCTCATGATGAAGCCATTGAAAATATTGCTACTACAGATCCCATCGGTAGTTTTGATGCATCATTGACATGATAGGCCGACCTTTGTTATTCTGAAATAAATAAATTAAGGTTTAAATATGAATTTTTTAAAATTAAAATTTAAATATAATTTTAGTACTTTCTTTTGAGTGAAATAATCTAGTGGCTTATAAGGAAAAAAAATAGTATATGGCTAGAAAATTTACCTTTAAAATGAATAAGTGAAGTGTTTGGAGTTTGAAGTCCGGTCCCTACATAAATCATATTTGGTAAGAAATAGCGGATAGCTGATAAGTTAGTTTACAGTAGATGAACTTATATCGAATAACTTATAATCTAGTTTTTAGCTTATAGCGAATAAGCTAGCTGATTGAGTTTGTAGTGTTTGATAAAATTAGCGGTTTAACTAGCTTATAAGTATGAAATGACGTAAAAAATATATGTATAATTAATATTTAATATTTTTTAAGTAACATGTCAGGGTAAAATTGGAAGGAAAATAATAAGCTCATAAGCTACTTGAAATAGCATTTGAAAAATAAACTATAAGCTCATAACGAAAAAACTGTTACCAAACAGAGCTTTTAACTTATAAGCTAATTTATTTGGCTTCCTAAACAAAATCATATATAATGTAACGTTTCTACCAATTGAGGTAATCTTGACCTCAGTCAAACTTCAAGACCACATTCACCTAATTTTTTTTTCAAATAAGAACTTTTAATATAATTTTTATAATTAAGAACTTTTAACATTAAAACGTGTATACTGATTCAAAAAATCTATATTAAAACTTGTATATATTGTCGACCAGCTGTAACTATATAGTGTTGTTCCTGTTGAGAATTCTGAGCCGGTTCGGTTGAAGAAATCAGGAGTGGGATAAATAGTGTAATATTGATGTTGTGTTTGTAGCTGGTTCGGGTGTAACTTTTATGGATCTTTGCTTTTGAGATACCAATGGGCATTTTGTGGCTAGCTTTACTCAATGGCGGCAACATACTTACTCCGTACTGAAAGGCGAAGCATAAACTCTATTACATGTTATGAAAAAGGCTATTCATCGTGGATTTGAGCGAGTTCATTTTGAAAATGGTCAAAATTGTTGGTTGACGTTGTTCATTCGAGAAGACGAGACAATTCGAAGTATAATTTAATTGTTAACAGTATTGTTCCTCTTATATAAACTTTAAAGTTAAGTTTATTATGAGATAAATGAATTTGGTTATTCATACTATCCTTTTGTTAGGATGACCAATGTTTGGACCAATTTTTATATATTTGGCCATTGCTTATATTTGTAATGAATATGTATTAGTTAATAATATGAATTTAAGTTTTTTATTTATTAAAATATACATATATAAATTGGAGTTCGATTCAACCACGGTTGAATTATATATAAGAAAAAAAGAACACCATGGTTGAGTTATTAAATAAGTGGGTCTGTATCTTCACTAGTACAATCTATTGAGTTTTCAAACATGTACTATATATCCTTGACCCCAAAAAAAAGAACCGTATTATATTCAATTTCCAACAAACAGGTCTTTAAAATTTTTAGCTAATAAATTTATCGTTTAAATTGTTAATTTGTTGCATCGTTAATTTTTTTCTACTTAGGCCTCATAATTCACATCAGATTAAATCTCAAATTCATTATGGTTAACATCAGAATTAACAATCACGCTAATGTTTCTGTACATGTAGAATAAATGAAAGGATAACAGTGCAACAAGTTAGAAACTTAAAAGACCTACTTATTACATGAAAAACTTAAAGAACCTCACTATTATAAAGAAAAACTTAAAAGATTCATAAATACATTTGTTCTAAATAAATTATTAGGTCAAATTGGCAAATATTAGGGCCAGTCAAACTCCCCTCAACCAAAGAACAGTTAGAACATAAAATTGTTAATACGAGTTAGTCGAATTTTGCTCAAGTCTACGGAAATCAACGAAAAACCGCGGAGACATTAGAATCGGTTAAAACTTAATAAAACTAAATAATAAAGAGATAAAATATTAAAAATTCATATTTAAATCATAACTAATTAAGAGACAAAATTCATTCATCAGTGCAATCACTTAGGGTCCGTTTGGTTTTCGAGAAAGTTAGTGGAAGGAAGAAAAATTATAAAAATTGATGAATGAATTTAGACAAACATTAATTTAAGTTCATCTATTGATTTTTGTAAATTTTTTTCCTCTCTTTTTCTTTTCTAAAACCAAACGAAGCCTTAAACAAAAAATCCAAAGTGAGAGTTATTAGCCGACGGCCAACTTTCAAGTTAAACAAAGAATAGACATGTGATGTTATCAAGTATGGTTACCAAATCTTTCAATTGAAAAATTGAAGAAAAAAAATTATCGTTAGTTTGTTCAATTGTGATTGACGCTAAATTTGGTAAGAATGACTACAATTTAATCTTTCACAAATGCAATCAAACAAAGGCTAAAATCGTTTGAAGACAGAATTGACACCCGAATCAAATTAAGCGATTTAGTGGGTTCGGATATAAATGGTAAAGAAATTGAAAAGAAAAAACAATGAAGTGGTGGGACCAATTGCTATTATTGATACAATAAGATATAACGAAGAGGTGCAATTTGGGAACATATCGACCCTTGAAACAAGATAGGGTGTGTTTGACTACTCACCAGACCACGAGGCATAAGCGCATATTAAATGAATAATTGAGTTGTGGTGTCATATATAGGTGTGGTAGTTTGGCAGATTCATTGCAAGTGGGAAGAAGGAAGAGAAGGACAATCCAAAGTGTACGTGCTATTGTTCTTGACAAAAGACACACCGAAAACGATTGGGATATATTGAGTAATCGAGAAGATGGAGTGAGTGGAGGGCTAAGAAATGTGTGGTGATTCACTAGTAGTTGTGGGCATGTGCCTATTTCATATGCAAATGCCACTTTTTTCTTCTTCTTTCTTTTAAAAAGTAAACCCAATTAAATAATCTCGTTAGCAATTAATATAGTCGAGTTGATAAATATATTGTATATAATAGTAATGATTGACGCTAAATTTGATAGGGAGAATTGCAGTTCAATTTTCGCAACGGCAATCAGGAGAGATATGAAATCACTTGATGCATAACTAACCTCAAACCAAATTAAATTGATGGTGAAAAAAAATAAAATGGAATCCTAATACAATTTAAATTGTAAAATATTTGTGATGTTTAAATAGGTGCAGTTTATAATGGGAAGAGAGATTAATTTTCCCATGATGGGAAAGCTAAATCCTACCATTGATATATTATTTAAATATTCAATGGCTTAGATTTTGGATGTGTTACTTTTTGTAGTGGTAACTTTCAAATTTCTCTCTCTATAAAATATGTGTTTTGTCTAAAAAAACTCATATAGCTAGTGAAGAAAAATTTCATATTTACTGTTGAAATTATACTTTACTTTAGCATTAAAAATGCTTGCTTAAATTGTGTTAGACGTTAGTTAATAAACCATTCTTTTTGTCCCAATGAGCTTAGTTCAATTGGTTGGGTCATCGCACTATATGTGCAGGAGCCGGAGTTCGAACCCGAGACATTCCACTTATCCACCTTGAAGGTAGATTTCAAGCCACTCGACTACCTACCAAAAAAAATCATTCTTTTTGTAAAAAAGTTAAATAAATAAATAATAGTGTGATAAACTTATCAAGCTTAATTACTAGTGTCATTTTTTTAATGCACCTTGTATACAATAAATTGTATTTATCTAGCATTTTGACTAACGTACAGTCGTACACCTCTATGCAATATTAATTACTGTCAATTTACATACGTAAAAGATTTTTAAAATTACAATAAATAAATAAAAAGAATGGGTTGTATATTGTAGTTATTATTTTTTAAATTAATATTACTTTTTTACCATAAAAAATAGGGTTAAATTTATATATTTTTTATTATAAATATTTCAAACTTCATTTTAGTTTCTATAAAAAATTTCAACAAATTTTGATCTCTCAAATATTTTTTATTACGATTTTTAGTCCCTTTCAATCATCTCATGCATTTCACGGTCGTGTTTAGTACATTCTCAAAATTACTCTTGTAAAAGTTTAAATTTTTTTTTTTAACAAAGGATGTATTATTATGGGTATTTTAATTCAAAGAAGAAAAAAATAACTTAAACTTACAAAGAAACCGGTTATGACCTGTAATTAGAGGTTAAATGTCATTTTCCCACCATGGGAAAATTGGATGATGCACCCATCATAACCTGCACCGTTTAAATAAGCGGTCATAGGATGGAAATTAATCATCAGAAAATGGTGATGAAAATTTCGCACATAGATGCAATATTGTAGGTCAAAAAATGTGCAACTCAAATGATAAGAGACCATAAAAATATTTAACATATATATTGAGACAAATTAGAATCGCAATATTTTTATTTTTAATAATAATATGTGTACATTTTGCTGCTAACTTGTTTAAACCCTATAAAAAAAATAGACAATTATCAATAATGAATTGATCCAAGTGATAAAGGTTTTGGTGCTTTTAAGTAAGTGGTCAGGGGTTTGATTCCTAACTTAATGCGTATTGAGAAAATTCGGTTGAAATGGGAGAACTCACCTTCATAGATTAGTCATCGCTAACGGCTATTGGAAACTTCGTACCAATATCATGATAACTCAAAATTAAAAATAAAAAAAATTAGGCAATTAAATTAATGTTAATATTGTGACATATGTTGTTCATAAATAATAGGATATATTAATGTGGTTAGGTGATTGTTATGTACTCCTATGAAAGTACACTTGTGATTAGTAGATGAGTAGATGTCGACTTCTAAACAAAAATTTATACTTTAATATATTAGTCTATTTTCAATTAAAGAATACCCTATGGGTATATTTTTCTATTTTTAGTTTTTAGTATAGAGAAGCCTTTTCGTTAGCAATCCCTTCACACCGCCCTCCTCACTCCTCATCAAGCAATGGATGGTAGTAGTAGTTCTATAGAGCAAGTGAGATGCAAGGTGTTGTGTCATGTATATGCTCTCTCCATTTTTCTTTTATTTTTTTTTATTGTCGGATTTAACGTTTCTATTTAATTGTTTCTTTTTTGTATTTTATGGGTATGACTTGTCAATTGTTCTTAATTTTTTTCAATAAAACTAATTAATGCTATATATTTGGAAAAGTAATTTTTTTTAAAATTTTTTTTTGGTATATAACATATTAATTTTTTTTTACATAATATATTAAATTTATTGGAAAGAGAAAGTTTGTAAAAAAAATAGAAATTTATTGGTGGATTAAAATGAGGGTATAATAGGAAGATAAAGTGCAAAAATACACTTTCTTAATTTATTGTTACTATTCTAAAAAGACAAATAAAAAAAACAGAGGGAGTATTTATTTTTAGGATTCGAGGTATCATAGAATTAGTCTTAATAGTATATAGTATAGAAGTTTTGAGTATCCCTTGCATTCTAACTAATTGATATATTTTTCTGATTAAAATCAAAACTAAAGAATAAGCTAGCTAGCTAGCTAGATAACTTAAAAAACATCACTTGTCTGATATTGACCTCTAAAATATATTTAAAGGAAAAAAAAGTAGATTTTAAAATACTATAAAATTACAAACAGATTTAATATTTTATTAAAATTTAATAAAAATATCAAGATCCACTTTAAAATCTTTTTTGGAGGTTCATATTAAATACACTATAAAAGTAAATTTAAAGACAGAGATTGGTCTTTGGAAAAAAACCTAGATATATTCAATCTTATTTTGTATGTGTTAATTTCTTTTATAATTTGGAGTTCGTTTGAGAGGTAAACACAATTTGACTAACAATTGTTCCATTCAAAAATTAAATTTAAATTTTGCTGAACAATTCATTCTTAAAAAGAGTTTAATCACTTGAGTAGACATATTCGATAATCATTCTTATATTTTGATTTAAATTGGAAGAGATCCGTGTCTCTTAAGCAAATAGTCAAAAAATTGAAATTAATCATTGTTAAATAATAATGAAAACTTCTTACATGTAACATAATGGTTAAAAAAGTAAAATTAAATATGTGCATCTCAAAAAGATAAAAGGTTGTCAAAATAATTTAGATTTTTTTTTTAAAATATGTACATATAACACATTAGGTTAATTGGTCATCTCTTTTATAAATCCAATATTCTTCCCAATCATATCCGATGTGGGACTTAACAACTTACACTTGAAACTCAACATAATTAATATTGATAAGGTAAGTTATTTTTACCCTTATTTTATTAGAAGGAGAAAAAAATTATTTAATGGATGGTCTTAGCTCTTGTAAGAGCACACATAGTAAAATATCATTAATTGTATCAATCGTTAGTTGGTTAATTGGCGATTGGCATTGAACTTGGTAGGAAAGACCAAAGTTTAATCTCCCGCAACTGCGATTGAAAGGGGACTGAAACCACTTGATGTCAGAACTGACCCCCAAACCAGATTAAAATGGTGGTGAAAGCAAAAAAAAATTCCTTGATTGTACCTTAATTTTTTCAGAAACACAGTTTTGAGATAAAAGTTAAAAGGACCAAAGAATATGGACGAAGCGAGTAGTTCATAAGGTTAATTTGGAAAAATTTATACATTTTTTTATATGTGTAAGATAGTCAAATATACTCTACTGAGCTGTCCATTATTATAGGAAGGAGTCTTTGACAAAAATTACAGAGAAAAGTTGGCGGTGTAATAAATTTATCTAACTATTACTATCTCCGTTCCTAAATAAAAGATTCTATTCAGATTTTTTCTTATTACTTTTTAATTTTTATGAGATCTTTTACAAATTTTTAAGGGCATTAATTATTTATTTACCAACATACCCATAATTAAAATGTATCTTTTTCTACAATTTGTAATAAATAGTTTAAAAAAATAAAAACTCATTCTATTTCTTGAAGTATAAAATTGTAAAAAAAATATCAATTGTCAACAAATTTAATACTCCCTCTGGCCATTATTATAAGTAAATTTAACTTTTTTGGTACATTGAAAAAGTGATGTATTTGGTTCATATTATGTACCAAATACATCACTTTTTTAATGAACCAAAAAAGTCAAATTTGCTTATAATAGTGGCCGGAGGGAGTACCAAAACTCAATTTCTTATTCTCCGCAATTTTCTCAATAGGTTCTTACAAGTAGGGGCAGAAGTATTACTAAATTAACATGCGTATAAATGTATTTATTGTTGACTTTTTATATTTCAAGACAAATTGATAGTATTAATTAATAAGAGGTATGTTTAAAAAAAGAGTAATAAAAATTATTTTTAAAAAAAGTAATAAATGCATCTAAAAATTTGTAGAGTTTTGTATTTAATTTAATGAGAAACTTTTATATAAGAGTCTTATAATTAGAGATGGATGGAGTTATAATTTTTATGGGACGAAAATATTTTTTTTTGTTACCATGATATTGGTATGAAGTTTTCACCGCTGTTAGCAATGATTATCCTCCATCCGAACATGTGAGGCACACAAGATCAATTATCCTTTCCAAACAAATTTTCTTCATACGCATAAGCCATAAATTGAACACCTACTGATCTCTCCGTTCCACATAATAAGAAAAAAAATTATTTTTTCTTGTCCCAAATTATAAGCAAAAGTAACTGACTTTTATCATTTCCAAAATTTACTTTTACTTATTCTCATTAAATTTAATGCAAATTGCATTTAATTTAATGACTCTCTTTCTCTTCTTTTTCCCATAATCAATAACCAATAAAAAATCTTTTTACATCTTCTCATAAAATTTATTTTAATAAAAGTTACAAAAAGTCGAATTTGAATCATCTCCTTCTTTTTTCTCTCCTTCCCTATTAAGAGAGAGATCGAGAGTTAAGTGAGGGAATGAGATAAAGAAGAAGATCCAATCTCCAAAAAGTCATACTAATAATATATTTAAGGGCAAAACTTTTACCACGTAAATTAATTTATTGTGGTTCTTTTTAATGAAGTTGAACCATACGTTACTCTTTTCTTTTAATCCCAAATCTCAAATAAAACCAAAAGATGATGGTTCTAGGCCCACTTTTTTTTTTTTTTTTGACATTATTAGGTCAATTGACAACAACAACTAGTATTTGCTTGCTGCGACTCCCATGCCTTTTATAATATATATATATATATGCATTTTAAGAATGAGAGTAATCACCAAGTGATTGCATTATAGAAAAAAATAATTTTTTGTCATATTTTATTTATGGATTAAATTTTAGATTACCAAATTTTCTGTCTTAAAATTTGGAGAGTTAACAACAATTTTTTTTAAAAGAATGTGAATTTAAATTATGAAACAATTATCGATTGGTGTTTATATTATAGTGAAATTTTAAATTATCAAAGCTTATTTCAAGATTAAGACGTAAAGAAGGAATTTGAATAATAGTCTAATAGATATATCTTATTGACTTATATTATAAAATACATTCAGACATACATGTTTAACAATGACTACTTCCAAATCTTGCTTAACATATTGGGTTTTTCACGTGGACCCCTCATGTTTTGTCCCTTAAGTCGATCTTAAGGTAACTTAGGTGCTCAGCCACAACTAAAATCTTCTTATAAAAAATAATAAAACAAATGTATCAACTTGGAATTTTAATCCTTTGATGCCCACTAATATTAGTTTAACAAGAGGAGAATGAGAAGTTTGTTGCTCTTGTCATACTTTGGATCTATACAAAAGGAAGATATATGAACTAATATAATTTTTTTTTTTACAATAATGAAGTTTTATTGATTGAATAATTTAACAATAGAATTTGCCAAATAATATATATATATATATATATATATTTATATTTATATAATAGGACAAAACTTATATACTTTTCGTTAGGTACAGTTTTTACTTTGTCTCTCACAAAAAATTAGTTATTTACATTTTTTAATTTAAAAAAATAAAAGGAAACTATTTTTTTAATTAAAATAACCACTTCATTATATCTAGTACAGTAAAAACTGTGTCTAAAGCACTGTATAAGTTTGGTCCTATATAATAAGAGAAGGAATAGGTTGCAGTTTGATCTAAATAATCGACTTTAACAACATGTCAAACTAAGGTCGGATTTCAATTGAAAGATAAGTCTAAATATAGTGTTTGACAAAGTCTAATATAACAATTTTGACATTTTTACTAATTAAACTAAGATTTATGGACAAGCAATTGATTTATTTATTTATTTGGCAATGGCTTAGGTAGATGATTGTGGTTGGTCCACAAATAATATTGATAAAAAAATTAATAAATATTATTTGTAAATTAATCAAAATCATCCATCTCAATAAATGTATCAGTACATATCCAGATAATATGTGTACCGAAAAATTCACTCAAAAAATGAAAAATATAGCATTGTTTTTATGATTGACAAAAGCATATATGAAAGGAAGAATGAAAAAAAAGTGAATTAACCGCTCAATAGTTTCTTATGAAAATTAGTCACCGATAAACGGTGATAAAAAATTTATATCTACAAATTGTAACTTAAAAGAAATTAAATAAAAGAATAAAGTTGTAAATGCTATGCTACTCTGTTCAGTTATATATTCGTGTGTCAAATTATATATTTGTTTTGTTCAAAGCATAATTTCTATTTTCTATTCCATCCATTTCAAAATAATTGTCTCTTTTGACTACTGCACACATATATATTGATATAGTATAATTTTGACTATTAATATTTTTTGTTATGTATTATTAAAAATTACAAAAAATTGATATTTTAAAAGTATTTATTAAGTCAAATCTAATAATATTTCATACGCTAATTTTTAAAATATCTCAACATTTATTATTTTAATAAATTATATTAAAAAATTCATTAGTTTATGGGAGTTTAGGTAGTTGAAGAGACTAGGCTCTCGAACGTAGGAAATCAATCTTTAAATATCGACTTAAAATAATATTAGGATTTTTGGCGGAATTAGAAAAAGTGATTTGAGTGGATTATTACAAAAATTATCATATATAAATTAAATACAAAAACCTTGTCAAAAAAAAAAATTAAATACAAAAATATAAGTTGTAAAACATCCAAATATTCTATTTGGCAATACATAATTCTAAACCTAAAGTTTACATCTTATAAACTCATATTGAAAAAAAAATAAATTACTATATATTATAATTAATTTTTATGAGCTTTTTTTAAAAAAAAAAAACTCAGTATCTAACTTAAGCACAAACTAATCAGAGTTTTTTTTATGAGTTTATAGCTTATTTTTACCAACTTATAGCATATTATATTACAAAATATTATATGTTGAAGATGCTCCTTACCACTACGCACCTCCTTACTAGATAGGTACATATTGCAAAATTTTACACCATAGAAACCGGGAGATATCACATCTAACAATTAAGTTATCAACAATTTTAACGATTCCACAACCACATATCCTCAAACGAAATTATATATCATTATATTTAAAAATTATAAGATTAAACTTTTATCATTGAATTTGCACTTTTAAAGATTCCATAACCGGAACCAAGAAAAATTGTGTGGGAGGGCCACAATTTTTTTAATAAAAATATATGTCAATGTAAAGCACAAAAATCTATCTAGTAATTTTTTCTATGAACTTATAGTTTATTTATAAAATTAGACTGTATAACTTAAAATGATATAACTTGTGTCAAAACAATGATTTTATTATAATTTTAGCTTATAATTTATTTTGATAAGTTAATTCAAATAGCTTATAATTTATTATAGTTTATTCTAATTTCCCCTATTACCTCACTAAAACATATCCCTTTATGTCATATGTTACGTCAATTGCTAATTTTACCCAATAATATAAATTCAATTAATTATTTGTTATTTTTTGACAAATAAAGTCAAAGTTCATTATTATAAAATTAGATTGTATAACTTAAAGTAATATTTTACATACTAATACTTGAACTAATATGTGTGCCGAGTTCTTTATAGTCATCAATAATAAACTCTAAATTAATATTTATAGTAATATTTGTATAAATATGTATACAGAATTATTTAAAATAATTTATAATATAATTATATGAATATTGTACTTATAAAAAAATTTATTATTTTTGAGCGGGGGAGGACCGTGGCCACTCCCAGCCCTCCCCTGATACCGCCACTGTCCACAACCACATGTCCTCAAACGAAATTATATATCATTATACTTAAAAATTATAAGATTAAACTTTTATCATTGAATTTGCACCTCATTTGAAAGAATGAAAAAAATTCTAATATGGATTAATTTGATAATTTGTTCATCGTAGATCAATATTTATAAACTATTTAACCTTTTATCTATTATATACATTATTGTTTGGAAATATAATTTAGCATTAGAAAGAACCTATATGAAAAAAATAATATTCATTTGATCGTTCTAACGTATAACCTAGTTTGAATTTGAATCTACCGACACTCGGACATTGCCTTCCATGATTCGTCATTATTTTTTGAAGGTACATTTATGCTTTGCCTTCGGAACAAATCAAGAGCATCTGCGACTGCATGTGTCTGGCTGTGGGTTCCATTATGTTGGTCATATCATTAGTACCAGATATTACTCTTTCTAGATTTTAAATATGTATTGAAATTTTTAGTACAAATAATGTATTGAAATTTCTATACCAAAAAACAAAATATGTATTGAAATTAACCAAAAAATTGTTGAATTTGTAATTCAAACTTCGTAGCTTCTGACTCGAACAGCTTCTGATGGTCACTAGATTCTGAAATAGATTCTGAAGCAGCAGCTTCTGAAAGTTATAGGTTCTGAACTAGCGTAGCTTCTGATACCTCCATAAGTTATGAATCTCCCTTCTGGTTCAGTTATGTTTCTATTTCGTTTTGTTAGTTAGGCAGTTATTGTGCATAAAATTTATAAATAATTCATCTTATCTTTAAAAATTCTAAATTTTTGTGAAAAAGGTTCTTATATTATAAATATGAATCCAAAAAACCATTAAAAAAATTAAAGTATACAAGAGTTTGATTAAAGATATAGACAAAAAATTAAAATAAAAAATATTTTATTAGTACCAAAAATTGTTGATTTTTTTTTATATGGACTAAAAATAAAATTGGAGATATTTATAGAAATCAATGTTAAAAGTCCCATATTGGCTAGAGATATGGCATACAGGGGCAAAGTTAGCCCAAATTTAACGAGGGGGCAAATAAATAAAATAAAATATTATTTTATGAATTTTATTTTAACAATTTTCATAGTTAACAAAACTTTCATTGTAGTTATACTGTTATATAGTATAGAGACAGAAGAAACAATTTATCTATCAAGTAATAATTTGTTGTGTTTCTTATTTCTATTACTTTTTAATAAAAAAATTTATTTGGTGTAGCTAAATATGTATTATTAGAGTAACTAACAATAAATTATACTAACATATATATGAAAAATTAAACAAATTAAATAAAATGGGGTAGCAAAGGCTACTCGCCCCTGATGGCATATATGGTCTTTATAAGAGTAGTGCAGACGTCAACGTGCAAACTAGTTTTTATGGTTGAGTATAGGTCTCTCAAATTATAATATAGTATCAGAACCTATCCTAGATCCATTTGTTGTTTGTTGATGAGGTCTCTTATATTTGGGTCGCCCGTTATTTTGATTCAACGTTTCAGCTTGTTCAATCCTGGATATGAGGGGGTGATGACAGTCAATTATATGATGTTTTTAGATAGTTTTTATATTAGTTTATAGGCTAAATTGTTCATTTGGTCTCTTACGTTTATTTTAGATTTGAATCAGGTCCCTTACGTTTTAAAAGTTTGAATTTAGTCCCTCACGTTATCAACATTTGCATTAGTTAGTCCCTTCCGTATATTTTTTCACTAACTTTGTTTGATCCTTACACATGGCTGACAGTTTACACATGTGGAAGTGATTTTGGATACGTGGAATGTCATATAATAAACAGAACCTTCGCAAATAGAAAAAAAATACGACAAAGACCTTTGCAAACACTAACTCTTTTTTTTCTATTTGTGAAGGTTCTGTTTATTATATGGCTGTCAATTACGTGTTCAAAATCACTTCCACCTATCCAAACCGTCAGCCACGTGTAAGGATCAAACGAAATTAGTGAAAAATTTGACGAAAAGGACTAACTAATGCAAACGTTGATAACGTGATGGACTAAATTCAAACTTTTAAAACGTAAGGGACTTGATTCAAACCTAAAATAAACGTAAGGGATCAAATGAACAGTTTAGCCTAGTTTATATTAGTTTTAGTCACTATGAAGACCAATTACAAGGCAAAAATCTAAGGAAACAAAGTTACTTGACCAAGAAGCAAGAGTTGAAGAAAATGCATTAAAAATGGCAAAAAAGGAAGAAATGTGCTCATCGTAGCAAAAATGATATAACTGGAGCTACGAGTATCGAATCGAGGTCCGTGACCATGCGTTGGAAAGTTAAGACAAAGAGTTACAACTTTCGTGTTGAAGCAAAAATCAAATACTGGACACCATCGTGGCTACGATGGGTTGCATCGTGGCCACGATGGGAGGAAACTTAGCGCCCAAGAAAAGAACAAAATCTGTAATTAATTTGAAGCAAATCTTTTCCATTGTAGCCACGATGGATCCATCGTAGCACGATGGCACACAAAAGCCCAATTCTAAATCTATAAATAGAGTTGTCCTCCTTCACAATTATTCGTTCAGATATTTAGAGAAACACTTCTCTCTAAGGAGCAAAAGAGGATAAGCAAAGAGGGCAAATGAGCTCTCTACGGGAAGAACTTTCCCCCTTCAACGGGAAAGCTAACTTCCTTCGCAAGGTAGTGAGGTTATTGGTATGCATTATTTTAATTCTTGTAATTTAATTATGTCTGTTAGTATCTAAACTCCTTTAGATTAAGTGGAGTAGATGAACTCCCTTATGAATGCTTGAGACTATGTAATTTGGTTAGAAAAAATTTATATTATTTATTATTCAGTTTATTATCTATTATTATCTCTGCTTTAATACTTTATTCTTAATACTAATCGCATTATTATAGAATAAACCTCTAGGATTAGGTGATCTCGTGACAACACCACTAATCCCGAACTAAGAGATAATATAGCTAGCCAGAATTGGGAACGGTAGTACAAGTACCCGAGGTTAGGGGTTATTAGGATTAAGAATTACATATAGTTAAATTTTGCATGTTTACAGTTATTCAATCAAGGTAGGTTAACGTGAGAACTTGTTAAAGGAGTAATACGTGACAAACAAGGGTTGCTTACCAGCGGTTGACAGTAGCGTTTGCACTTGCAATAGGATAAGGAATGCGAAATCTGAACTTATTACTTAGAAATTAATCCGCCAGATAATAGAAGGGAATAGTTAACGATATAGCGTCAGTTACCAAGCAGGAATAGGGAGGGATTCAAACTACTTAACCTTTTCTTCAAACTTGTCTCTTTTATATTTTATATTCTCTGTTTCTTGAATCAAATCTCTCCCAACTTATAAAGCAAGAGCAATCTATCCAAATTCCTAAACGAAACTAGTTATTTTGGCACAATCCCTGTGGAAACGAATCTTTATAAATATTATTACTCGACGACAGACTGGTTCACTTGCCAGAACGTAGTCAGGGGGTGTGTTAGAAATCCTACATGCTAGATATATGACATAAATAGTAGTGCAAACCTCAACTTTCAAGTTAATTTTTGTGATTGAGTCACTATACTAAGTCAATTTGTGTCCTAAGAAACAGATGGATTAATTGTATTCACAAGGCTAATAGCATGAACTTTATCATTTCTCATATTTTTAGAGAGGAAAATAGCTTAGCAGACAAGTTAGCCTCTTTAGGCTTGTTTTTGAATGGTTTCATTTGGCATTGTTGTTTGCCTAGTGAAGCTATCCAACCTTATAATCATAATAGATTTGGTCTCCCACTGTTTAGATTTTCTTGAAGGGTTTTGGTTTGGTCTCCCCTTCTCTTGTTTTGTTTCTTTTTGGCTATTATATATATATATATAGGTGCAGCTCTCATGGTTGCAGCCTAAATTTATTAAAAAAAAAAAGTCAATTTTTTTATGTCAATCTCAAAAATAATCAAGAAGATTATTTTAAGTCAATTTTTTTTGTTTATAATTAAGTCACTATATTTAATTATTGACGAAGAATTTGAATAATACTAGAGGTTATGATTTCGATCCATTGTAAATTATTATATTGTAAAATTTGACTAAATTTATTCGGAATCCGTGTTTTTCTTTCTTCTCAATTTTTTTCTCTTGAATCAAGCACATTAGAGCAGTCAAAACGGGCGGCCCGACCCGTTTCGGGCCGGGCTTAAAAATCCCGGGTAAAAAATGGGGCACAAAATCAAGGCCCGGCCCGGTACGGGCTCTCGGACTTTCGGGCAGACCCGGTTTTTTTTATAAAAAAAACATTTTTAAAGCAGTAGTTGAAGGGTACTACTAACACAAATTATATACAGTTTACGAGTAATTACATAGAAAAATAATTCACGACCGTGGTTTTATATTTCTACCTTATTTATTTATTTTAATGACACGATAAATTATTTTTACTTTTAGCTTATTTTCATTTTCTTATGTATATAATTTGCGCTACTAGTGCATGTATATAATTTGCGTTAGTAGTGCATATTTATTCTCTTAAATGCGCGTTTGATGGAATTGGAAGGTGTGTGTGACGTGTGTGTTGTGTTGCTGCCGTGTTGTTAACTTATTATGTTTGTGTGAACTTTTAGATTGGTGACCCAAGTAAAAATATTATAAACATACTTCCTTATTTACTCATATTTTTTATTTTTATTTTTTTATTATAATTTAATCTGGCTTGCGGGCGGCCCGCGGGCCATTCGGGCCGGCCCATATTTTTTGCGGGCTTTATCAGACCGGGCTAAAAAGCCCGGATGCTAATTCGGGCTTGATTTTTAAGGCCCAAGCCCGGGAAAAAAAAAGAGCTTTCGGGCCGGTCCATTTTGACAGCTCTAAAGCACACCTATGAAGCCCAGATACGGGACACGATACCGATACAGCGATACGAGAAAATTTTCAAAATTCCCGATACGATACGGCTGTGATATGTTATATAAAAAATTAAATTTAAAATTAAATATATAAATACACCATATATAACTTAACTAAAATCGATAATGATAATAAATTAACATTCAAATTACTCAAAATAAGCAAACAAGTTACAATTAGTAATTACAAGTACTAACCAAAAAGGACATTAATAATCTGATACTTTCCGACATGTATCGATTATTTATATTTTTAAAAATAATATTAATTGTCCGATACTTATCCAATACAGGTATGAGAAGGTATCGGCAATTATCGATATCGGATATATATCGGATATGATACTTGGCCATTTTTAGAGTATCGGGGTTTCATAAAAGCAAAAGAAAATAATAATAAAATAATGAAATTGACAACTTTGTAGGAGCTTGTTTGTTTGTGGCGAGACGTGTAAGAGTTGATCCCTCCTACGCACGTGTCAGCAGAAGCTACATGAGTTGGCACGTTGCATGAATCGAGGCAGCAGACACCGACTCTCGTTACGGACGCTGTAAAAGCCGTGACTTACGGAAGCGGTTCCCTATATTTTAACTTTTTTTCCGGCACCTCTAATTTTTATTTATTTATAGTTAAGAATATAAAATAAACAGCTTTTACATTCAAAACAATACTTTTTTTTTTTTTTCAAACATTGCGTGCACATATATTAATGTATTTTACTATTTGAATTATTCTTAACTAGTGTCACGGGATAATTCCCTCATGTTTTAATTATAACTAATTTTTTTTTTAAAATTTCCTTTTTTTTTCCGCTAAAAGAAGAGTATCTAGACATTTAGGGATAAAGGAGACTTCAACCTCATCTTTTGCTTATATCTCTTTATTAAAGCAGACTTCAACCTCATCCTTTGCCTAAATTTATTGAATAATTAATTAATTTATTGAATATTTCGTAATTAATAAATTTAGTCTATAATAATGATTTGATTAATTATTTATTCAATTAATATACATTTTTTTTTATGTAGTATTTTTTTTGAACAAGCAAAAATGGATCATATATAACACGGGATAACAAGCAGGCCCCTCAGCACAAGACGTGCGGAAGAGCTCTACAAGAGTTTACAAAAAGGTCCAAAGAAATAACATGAATAAAAATACAATTAGTCGATGCCCAAACAAAGCAATGGGTTCGACCACCAGTGATGATAGTTTGTAGCTAAAGTAACATCTGTCGTGAGCAGCCACCGAAATGAGAAAAACTTGACTTTATCCAGTAGCTGATATACCGAATTCGTCGAACCTTTGAATACCCGGAGATTCCTTTCATTCCACACAACCCATGCACAAGCTAGCCAAATGAGTTGGAGAAAGGAGCGTCGAGCTCGGCGTCCACCAACTGAAAAAGTGAACTGCACGAAGTGGTCTGGGAGGATGTACGCATCTACCGCCGAGAAACCAATCCAAGATCGAACTAAGGCCCACAGGGAGCCAAAAGTCCTGCACGATAGGAACAAGTGCTGAGCCGTCTCAATACTACCACAACCTGCCACGCAATAGTGAAGATCTGGAGCGAGAATGCCGCGAGAAACAAGATTTGCCTTGGTAGGCAACCTATCACGCAAGAGGCGCCAAGCAAAGATGGACACCTTCAGGGGAACCTGTCTGTGCCATATAAGGTCCTCAGCCTCGCCAATGACAGGCATATCCTGAGCAGTCAACACCTGGTACGCATCTTGAACTGAGTAGCCTGAAGCAGGGTCAGACCTCCACTGCCACCTGTCAAGTGAGCCAACCTGCAAAGTCACCGTGAGAAGTAAAGCCTGACACTCCCCTAACAGCTCCTCCTCCCACGCCCACAAGTGTCTCCTCCACACCCACGCCTCCCCCCTGCCTCCCACCCTGCACCATACATCTCCGCCACAGTGCGCGACTTGGTAGCCGCTAGATCAAACAGACGCCCAAAACTCTCACATAAAGGAGTCTATCCCATCCAGGGGTCGGTCCAGAATAAGGTCTCTGTCCCATCCCCCACCTTCCGCACCACACCCTCCCGAAACCACCCGTCCCTACCTCCGCCCACCCCATCCCTGATCCTCCCGATCTCCCTCCACCAAGCTGACCCCATCCTCCCTCCCTCCCTCAACCTGCCCTGCTCCACCCCATAGCGTGCCACCAAAACTCTAAACCAAAGACCCCCCTGATCCACCAACATCCTCCAACACCATTTGCCCAACAAGGCCAAATTAAACTCCCTTAGCTGCCTAACCCCCAAACCTCCATACTCCCTACGCAAGCATATGGTTTTCCAACTGATCCAAGAGGTTTTCCTAGAATCCTCACATCCCCCCCAAAAGAATTGAATCAGAAGAGATTCAATAGTCGAGATAATACCAGAGGGTGCTTTGAAGAAAGAAAGTGCATAGACCGGTAGCGAAGTCAGAACAGATTTGAGAAGGACAAGACGACCGCCAAAAGAAAGGAAACGACTCCCCCACCCGGACAATCTATTCCTAATACGAGTCAGAACTGGTTCCCAAAAACCCAGACGCCTCGGATCCCCACCAATAGGCAGGCCCAGGTAGAGGAAAGGGATTCCCCCCACCCTACATCGCAGTGCAGAAGCAGCCTCACGTAACCACGAATCCGATATATTAACCCCAACCAGCATGCTCTTGTTGAAATTCACCTTCAGACCCGACATTTGTTCAAACAAGAGGAGCACCGCACGCAACGCCCTAACATTAGCCCAACTCTTGCTCCCCAACAGCAGTGTGTCATCGGCAAACTGCAGGTGAGACACTCACAGCTTCCTGACCACCCACTCGATAGCCCACAAACCTGTTCCCCTCAACCACTGCTTGCATCAACACATGCAAGCCCTCAGCCGCCAGAAGAAACAGGAAAGGGGAGAGGGGATCCCCTTGACGTAACCCACGCTCTAAGGGGAACTCGTCAGTCGGGCTTCCATTGACCAACACAGAAGCAGTGGCTGTAGATATGCATTCCTTAATCCACTTCCGCCAAAGGGTCGGGAAACCCATCTTACCCATAACCGCATCCAAGTAGCCCCAGTCCACCGAATCATAGGCTTTTTCAAAATCCACCTTGAAGAGTAGCAACTCCTTCTTCAATCTACGCGCCTCATCCACCACCTCATTAGCTATAAGAATGCCATCAAGGATCTGTCTGTCCTTCACAAAAGCGGTTTGCGTCTCGGAGACAACACTACCGATGACCAGCCTCAATCTGTTAGCTAGAAGCTTAGCCAAGATCTTATAGAGACATCCCACCAGAGAGATGGGCCGAAAATCATTCAACCGCTGAGGGTTGTCCACCTTCGGAATGAGAGCGATAAAGGTGGCATTAATCCCCTTGGTCAGCTTACCATTACGGTGGAACTCAGAGATAAACCTCATGACATCCCCCTTCATATCCTCCCAAAAATCCTTTATGAACCCAAAGTTAACCCCATCAGGTCCAGGACTCTTGAAGCTATCACAATCCCATACTGCGGCCTTCACCTCTGACTCGGAGAAGGGTTTGGTCAGCCCGGTTCCTTCAGCCCCAGACAGCCTGCTGAACCTAAGATTCTCCACCCCGGGCCGCGTCACATCCCTCGCCTTGAAGTGAGTCGCAAAGTAAGAGAACACGGCCTGCCGGACAGTGTGCACCCCTTCCAGAGTCACGCCATCCACCTGCACCGAGGAAATGGCATTCCCACGCCGCCGACTGGCTAACATGGCATGGAAATACTTAGAATTCGCATCACCCTCTTTAAGCCACTTCGAGCGGGATTGCTGCCAATTAATGCTGGCCTGACGCCGCGACAACGAATGTATGTCCGACGTAACCCCATGCATCTCCACTAGATCGACCTCCGTCAAAGTGTCCTCTTCCCCCTTTAAGTCAAGCTCTGACAGCCGACCTTTTAGGGAATCAATCCTACTCGATAAGTTTTGTGCATGAGCCACGTGCCACTCCTTCAAAGCGCCCTTCATCAACTTCAGTTTTTCTTTAAGAACAAAGCCGCCCCATCCACCAACATTCAAGGAGTCCCACTTCTCCTTGACAAAAAGACTATAGCCAGGGACATCCCGCCAGCACTTCAACATCCTCGAGGGGCGGGGTCCCCAGTTAGCCTCATCCGAGGCCAGCACCAACGCACAGTGGTCCGACAGACCCCTCAACTGCGCAGACTGCATGCAGTTAGGCCACGACAGGCACCACTCCTCAGAAAGCAAGAACCTATCTAGGCGGCTCATCGCAAGACCATCCCCTCTGTACCAGGTGAACTTGCGCCCACACAACGGGAGGTCAACCAAGTAGTTCTCATCGACAAAGCGATTAAAAGCTACATGATCCGAGGGGCGTTCGCCGGTGCTTGTGGAGCGCCTCTCCTCGATGCTCCGCACAGCATTAAAATCCCCACACACACAAACCCGCATCCCGCTCAAGACCTGCAACCTCGCGGACACCGAGTCCCACAACCGCTGCTTAGCCCCAATATCACACGGTGCATACACATTTGCCACCCAGAATTCCTCACCCGTCTTACGGAACCTGCCATGACACCATAGGACATGGTCGTGGCTGAGCGACGACCACATCTCCACCTCTGTCGTGTCCCAGATAGTAAGTAGACCACCTGAAGCCCCTGTCGAGGGCCGAAACGAGAACCCAAAAGGCGTACTGCCCCACACCGCCGTGCACAGAAAATCATCACAAACCTGTAGTTTAGTCTCCTGCAAGCAAACAACCAGCGGGTTTTTCTCCCGAACCAACTTCCGGACCTCGTTCCGCTTGTCTACCCTACCTAAACCCCTAACGTTCCACGAAACAATCTTCATCACACCCACCCTCCCCCAACACACGAACACAGGAGCCTACCTGGATTATTCCTGCGGGGTCCTCGCCCCCTGCGCCCCACCCAACGAATCCTGCTTACCAGATCCCGGCTTAGAGAGCGCTGTAAACCTATTGGACTTGTCACCCTGAAAAGTGGCTCCAACAAAATCCCCCATCTCCAGTACGTCGTCCTTCACCGCCCGATCCCGGCCCTGCATAGCGACCCAGTGCTTCCAATCATTATTAACGGAAGAGGACGACTGTCCTTCATCAGCAGAAACCCGAGATCCAGTCGCACGAGATCGACTAGCCGCCCCCCTGGGTCGACGTTTCCGTGCTGTCTTCTGCAAAACTTGCAGCACCTCCCGGCGGTCATTGATAGGAAGACGAGCGATTCTTTTAAGACTATGGAGCGAGTGCTGCAGAAAGCCCCCCCCTTTTGTCTTCGATTGACCCTGACCCGCCTTCTTAAGCTGATCCCTCGCACCATCTCCCCCTGGCACCAACCGTCTCTTACCTGAAGAAATAACCCCTGCATCGCCTCTATGATGAGCATCCAACCACTCCAAACTCCAAGGACCCGACAAACCAGATCGACCAGCGGGTGGGCATGACTTTGTGCGCTGGTGTTGGGTCCGGGTCGCGCCGGCCTTCACCACCTCCAACTGACACCCTGGGCCCCTGAAACCACCACCTAGATGTTCAGGTCCCGGACTGACTGGCAGTGTCTCTGACCCAGCCGCACGGATTATGTCGGCGTTCACATGTTCCGGACTTGACATTACAGGCTCAAGAACCGGTGAGGAATGGCAAAAGACCTGATCCCTCGGCCTCCCTGCTTCCCCATTAGACTGAGACCCAGCGTATGGCTTGACTGACAACGTGTCGTCGTCCTGAGCACGTGTCTCGTCCGACACCCCCTTCGCAATTTGATCAATCAACATGTCAACTTGGTTATTTGCTTCCGGGTCGCCACAAAAAACATCTTCAGCTGCAGGAGAGACCTTGGACACGGTATCATCTTCCAGCAAGCAAGCATCATCACCTAACTCATAGCCCCACTCCTCCACAATCTGAACCACCACCAACGTCCCATCCACCAGCAAACTCTCCACTTTTTTGATAACCGCCATATCTGTTGTTGCTATCAGAACCCGTGCGTAGTCTAGTCTGTCCTTTGCCGTAGTGTAGCCGTCCGAGCGCAGGAACCTACCACAGTCCATAACACATAGCTTGAAAAAATTACAATTCCATGCATGCAATGGAATACCATATATACGAACCCACGCTCCCCGCTGAAAAGGAATCACCGCCCTCTCCCAACGCACCCAGTGAGAAAAACACATCGAGAAGAAATCCTTCGCACCATCTAGAACAGGCAACACCTCATTCCCGTCCAGGTTCCGAACCAAAACTCTAGCACCCCCCAAGTGGATGAGATCCATGCCATTGAATCCAGCGTCCTCCATTCTACGGCGCACCACCGATCCAGCCTCCCCATTAGCGATCGTGGCTACCACTCCGCACCGCGCCCATTCCACGTCATCGGGGGTCGCGGTATAACTACGAACATAAAACCTAGAGTCTTTACCCTCAACGATGGCACGCTCCTGTTGCTTTAGAACCTCTTGCTTTTGCGTAACATTGCCATCAAACTTTTCCATCACTCCCTCCTGGGTGTCAAGTCTCCCGTCCGCCAGGACAGCGAGAGTCTCACACCGAGGCTGCGCATCCACCTGTGGTTTCTTTTCATCAACTGTTAAAGTCCTAGCTTTTGGCTTATCAACAGTCGTCGTAGTACCCAACACCCCCGCCTCCCTGCTCTCCACATTAGCCTCGTCCGCAGTGGTATTGTTACGGTCAAACCTCGCCACCCGTGCTCGAACACGAAAATCACCAAAGCACACCGCATTCAACGCTTTAACTAACTTAGCGACGTCTCTAACATTAGAAAACCTAACGAAACCGTATGGTTGGCCTTGTTTGTTTCTTTTCTTAGCAATATAAATGTCCTCTAAAATACCACAAACTTCAAAACCTTTACGGAGATAAAAATGAGATAATTGAACCGGAAAGTTTGTGATATAGAAAGAAACATACCGTTGACGTCCAGAACTCATGTTCCCACCCGCTGAAGGAGTTGGCTTGCCACTACCTGAACTAGGAAACGATGTTGTAATCCCAACTTGCTGTTGCTGCTTGACCATGAGCGATTCCTTCCCCTTACCAACACCATCGTCCCACTGCCGTGTTGGGTGCAAATCTCTACCAACAGCATCATCGTTCCATTGCCGTGTCAGGTACTCTGCTTTGCCAACTCCATCAGTCCGCTGCCAAGGCACATGCATACGATCACGAGATTGAAGGTCGGACACGAAATCGCGACGCGTGCGATCATGAGGTTGTAGTTCATTATCGAAATCGCGATTACAGTATTGCTGCGATCCTGCAAATTTGAAACGGGAATCCTGCCTGAAACGGCGATCACGAAGGAAGGGATGGAAACCAGGAAATGATCTACGATCAGAAGAAAAGGATATTTAGCAAGTATATTTTATTTATGTAGTATTATTTAAACTAGAGGAAGTATATTTTATTTTATTTATTTGACACTTCTAGTTTTTATTTAGCAAAATTATACCGCAAGTATTTTATAACATTTTATCTTATTTATTTGTAATACTTTAATTCTTTATCTTTTATTTATAATATTTTGGTCGTTTATCTTTTATAACATTCATATATAAACCATTCTTCTCATATTTTTTTTATTAAAAAATGCTGAATTTATATTAAAAATACTTCTTATTAAAATTAAATAAAACTCAAAATATTAATGAATATGTTCATCATCTTCATCAAATTTCTTTTTATTTTCATCTTCTTTAAAAGATCAAAGAGTTACAAATAAAAGATAAAAGATCAAAATATTACAAAAAATAAGATAAAGGGTCAAAATGTTACAGATAAAAAATAAAGGACCAAATTATTACAAAAAAATAAAATAAAAAAGATCTGCAGTATAATTTTATCTTTTATTTATGGTCAATATCTTAATCTCGGTCCTTTAATCTTAGCTCAATTGTTAGGACGTTGTGTCATCCCACTTACCCAAAGAGGACAAATGGAAAAGAGGTCCTCTAAAAAGGTTAGGGACAATTCAAACTAAGTTGGATATATTTTTTTTTAAAATAACAAATAGATAATGTAAATTTTATGTTAGCAACAAATAGGACGTATATCTTGCCTCGATTTAACTACACCAACAAAAAATAAAAATATAATTTGTATGAAACAAACCTCAATTATGTCACTTTTTTAATCGTAAAATCATGAGAGTTGTGAATTTTTATCTTTTAATAGTATTGTCAACAGTCGTTAGAATTTCTAATAGTTTTAAGCACTAGTACACGATGGACCAGTTGTGAAGATGGTACACTGTAGAACTAGCCTTGATTACTATTAGCAACTCATTGTTTTCATCATCTGTTCCGATTTGACCTAAAGCCCACGTCTTCAAGAGATTGTCTGTTTTGAAATTAATTCGTCACAGTTTTGTACTTTGTAAAAAAGGCGCATCTCCGAAGAAGAATGTGTTTTGTATATAAACTACCATTAATCTCAGTTACTGAGTGACGTGGAAGTATTTTGGTGTTTAGAATTTCTTACTATACTTTAGGATTTTATGTTTAGGGCAACAATGAATTATTCGGTCTCATGTTATCTGTGGTCCATCCGGACTAGTCTATATTTTAAACATTCTTTAATAGATTTGGCTAAAAATAGAGAAAAATTTTGAATTTCACAGACCAAATATCCATTCGAAATAGCCCATTTTGACAGCTCTAATTAGTCTCGATGTTTTTTATTTTTTTTCTTATGTATGGTATTGAAAAATTATAAATACAAACAACATAATACATGTAAAACATGCCTAAGCACTTATACAATATAAGGAAGTTCTATTATTATTGATAGATTGATAGATATTTTAAAAAGAGATAGCAAGAGAAGAAAAAATCAGAGCAGGGCGTCCTTACGCTGCCGTACATTTTGGTGCCCCATTATTAAAGACCGAAATACAATACGATAGGAGGGCAATTCTAGCATGGGTGAGTGTCATAGGTCTCCCACCATGGGAGAGTTATTTTGACCATTAGATTAAAAAGGTCTACAATAAACCATAATAAAGTTTATATATTGTATTCTAATTCTAATCTACATTATATATCTTTTTGAGTATTTTTTCTCGTGAACTTTTCGTTTATTTTTTCTCGAAAACTCTTCGAGTATTTTTTCTTGAAAACTTTTCGAGTATTTTTTTCTCGAGAACTTTTTGAGAATTTTTTCTCAGAAACTTTTTTCTCGAAAACTTTTCGAGTCTTTTTCTCCAAAATTTTTCGAGTATTTTTTCTCGAGAACTTTTCTCGGAAACTTTTTCGGAACTTTTTTCTCGAAAATATTTCGAGTATGTTTTGTCGAAAATGTTTCGAGTATTTTTTCTCGTAAACTTTTCGAATATTTTTTCTCGATAACTTTTCAAGTATTTTTTTTTGAAAACTTTTCGAGTTTTTTTTCTCGAGAACTTTTTGAGTATTTTTTCTCAATAATTTCGAGATTTTTTTCTCGGAACTTTTTTCTTGAAAACATTTCAAGTATTTGTTCTCGAAAACATTCTGAGAATTCTCGGATTGTTTCTTTTGTTTTTAATAACGTATGTGTGAATTCTAGGAATTTTTTATCCTAAATTCTTTCCGAAAATTCTTCGAATTCTCGATTCCGGGAATTCTCGGATTGTTTCTTTTGTTTTTAATAACTTATGTGTGAATTCTAGAAAAATAAAATCTTTCAAATAAAAATTTACAGATTATTATTATTTTTTAAATAAAAATATAATCTTTCAAATAGATATTATTGATTTAAAATTTTAATTTGAAAATTTTATTCATTAAATTTTTTTTGAAAAGTTTATGAATTTTTTTTTTTGATAAATGAAACTGTCAAATACATTTTATGAATTTTATTCATATCTCTCTCGACAAAAAGTTTCTAAAATAATATTTGTGAGAGTTTCTAAAATAAGAATAAAAAAAGTTTCTAAAAAAAAATAATATTTAAGAGTTTCCACAAAGAAAAAATATATTTGAGAGTTTCCAAAAAATATATATTATAGATTAGAATACAATGTATAAAGTTTATTATGGTTTATTGTAGACCTTCATAATCTAAGGGTCAAAATAACTCTCCCATGGTGGGAGACCTATGACACTCACCCATGCTAGAATTGGCCACGATAGGATAGGAGGACGGAGGACCCATTCCGTCTCAAAATAACGGGTCAATATGAAGAAGAAAAAAACTGTTTTAAAATTATCTGTATATATTTAGGGTGTGTTTGGTAACACCAATAAGCTAGCTTATAGCTTATTGTATTAGCTTATAGGCTTGTTTCAAAAAATTGGAAGTGTTTGGTAAGAAGCTTTTTTTACTAACTTATAGTTTTTTTTCAGATGCTATTTCAAGTAGCGTTTGAGCTTATAGCTTATAGTTTTTTACCTTTTATTCCAATTTTAACCTTATTATTTTTATTTTTTTAATGAAAAAACTACCCACTCAAAAAAATAACTACCCACTCACATAATACTTTTATGTCATTCTATAATTATAAAAGCTTAATTTACCAAACACTTTAATTTCATTCTATTAGCTTTTCAACTATCAGCTATAAACTAGTTTATCAGCTATAAGCTAGCTTTTCAGCTATCAACTAGCTTATAGCTTAATTTTACCAAACTGAGCCTTAATATAATACTTCCTTTGAGGCTTTGACTATTATTATAAGTCCTCGTAAAAAATTTCACCTATATTAAAAAAAGTTAATAGTATAGTTAATGTTTATTTTTAATATCAAAATTACTAAATTATCCTTGACGAAAAATGTATAGTATTTTCTAATGACTATATATTTCTTTTTTTCTTTTTTTTCACCACCAGTTGAATCAATGCAAAGTAAGGTTATATTTGAAAATGTAATAATAAATGCATCTTGAAAATTAAAAATGAGCTTATATTTAAAGACAAATTTTATTTTTGAAAAAATACTTATAATTAAGCAAGGAAAGGGTATTATTTGAAGGTGGAAAAACACAAGAAGGGGGGGTTGAATTGTGTTTTAGAAATTTAAAACTTTTTCTAACTTAAAACAAGTTTGCAGCGGATAATAAACACAAAGAAAGTAAAGGGTGCCGAAAGAGAGAGAAAGACACGAAGATTTATCCTGGTTCCTCTCACAACTTGAGAGTACGTCCAGTCCCCTTGTTACTAACAAGAGATTTCCACTATAATCTACTCAAGATTACAATTTGTTCAAGCACTCTTGCAAGAGACTTCTCAGATGCTCAAGTTTCACTAAACAAGAGACTTCACAAACAAACTTAAAATCTAAGAATGAATGTTAATGGACACTTGATATACTATCAGAGGTGTTTACAAAATACAACTCAAATTGCTTTAAGACTTTGAATGACAGATTAAACAAAAAGTGTCAGATTGCTTCAGAGCCTTAAACGCAGTAATGTAACAGTAGTAACAGTAGTCATTTCTTCCATTTGAGTCTTCTATTTATACTTGAAGGAAGATGATGACCGTTGCAGAGAGATAACGTGCCAGGTGGAATTTACTCGTACAATTGTGATAGCTGTAGTTGCCTTTTTTAGCGAAGGAAATCAATTCCACTACCTTGCTATTTGAATTATCACTCATCCATTTTGAGTAATAATAGTACAATAGTACGATCCTCAAATGCGCTCCACTTATGGATAATGTTAACGTTGTACCAACGAATATTCCTTCCTATGGACGTGACAGAGCCTTGAAGTAAAATGTTCTTCAATCATTGGTTCTGATTCTGTCTGTTCTTGAGTGACGTAAATTCCTTTTGCTTCAGGTGCTGTTGTCATAGCTTCTTGAGGTCTTCAGCTTCTGAGTCCTTCAGAGCCTTGTTTTTATCCCCAGAGTCACTTTCTTCAGCACGCAAAATTTAATCTTCTGATGAACAGTGATGTGCTTTCAGAGCTTGTTTAACTGGCTTCTCTGCTATTATTCATAGTGCTTCTGAATGAATTTTAACTTGTAATTCTGCACACTAGAATAATCATTAGTAATTCCAATTGCAATTTTAATACTTTGTTATCATCAAAACCACTTAAAATCTTAGAGGTTCATGTCAGACCCACTTTGTTCCAACAATCTCCCCCATTTTGATGATGACAAACTAAAGCATTAAAATTCAATTGTTGTTGATTTAATTTAATTATGTTGACTTCAGGTTTCAAAGGTTTGCAATCTCCCCCTGAGTCTGATAATCCATAGGGTTAGGTTTGTAAGCTCCCCCTAAGTCTTATCCATAATTAATTAAAACAGTTTAAAAGTTAATTTATTAACTTAAAATAAATTTTCATATTTGACTCTCAGAAGCATAGTTTTGTATAAGCTTTGCTTCTCAGAGTCTGATAACGCTCAGAGGAGGTTTGCAAGCTTCTCTTACATTATCTATGAAAATTAATTTTAGGTTCTTAAATTTTCTCCCCTTACAATAAGGTTCATAGTGAGAAGGAATGAGAAGGAATAAAAATTGATTCAAATGTGTAAACATAACAGTTTCAGATTTTTTAGCAGAATTAGAATCAATCAACATTAATTTTAACGCTGTCCTTACTCCCCCTTTTGGCATCAGTCAAAAAGACACAGAAAACCAAGCAGTCAAACGTGCCATAAAACAAGGCAGTCAAGTCAATAAAGTGGTGACAACTAAATTCATTAAATGAATTGTGTTGATTCCCAGTTTGACAAGAGAGCTTGATGACACTATAAAAAGGGATGATTCCTCTCATTTTACTCACACAGAGTAATCAAGTAACATCAAAAGAAAAAACATACAATGGAAAAGCAGGTTACCAAGGATGCTTCAGGCTCATATACTGAGAGCGAAAAGGAACCAGAGTCTTGGCGCTGCGAAGAAAACTGGGCTCGTTATGAAAGAAACAAGCGAGAACTGATTTTGACAGAAGCAGAGCAAGAGGAAATGGGCTCTGATCTGGAAGAGTTTCGATGGACTTATGATGATGACAAGCCATACGAATACTATCAGGCTGAAGCTAAGCAGGCTCTTGAAGATCTACTCTCTTATATTAGAGAGAAGCATAAGAGGTTGGATGCAGAGGCTGCTAAAGCCAAGTCTAAGTCTAAGTAGGGTCATTATCATAATGTAATAAAGACTCTTCAATATTAATAATAATAAAAGTGTTCCTGCTATAAATTTCTTTCTTTTAAGCATGTTTTCTTTATATTCATTTACAAATGTCAGAAAACCAGTTACCAGACACGCCTCATTCGGTATTGGTGCCCCGTTATTAAACAGGCGATAATACTAAGAAGCTATATCATGAGTAAACAGGAGTACTGCTGTGGGGGATACCTTAGGTTTTGAAAATCCTAAAAACTATAAGTTTAAAAATCAAAATGCTCTTCAGCATCTTGCACCAGGTTCAGTACCCACAAGAATATCAGACATAAGCAATGAATATACATTTGAATTTTGAAAAACAAAACAAAATAAACACACAAGCACAAACACTCAGATATGGATAATAAAACTTTGAATTAAAAATAAATTATCCAAGATATTACATAAGAACCAATAATCAAGCAAAACAGTACAAAACAAGTGCACAAACATAAGCTAGGGGTTCTTAACATCTGCTATGGCCTTCAGAAGAAGTTCCATCATGTTGTCCATTTTCTTGTGAACAGTGTCAATAGCAGAATTCATGTCATTTCTCACATCAACCCTTAGCTCATCAATCTCATCAGCAAGCTCAGCTTTGATGTTGTCTAATGCTACCTGAACTGCTGGTGGTATGGGTGAAGAAGTAGAAGGTATGTCAGTCTTCATTGAAGAGCAAGGAGAAGTGACACCTATAATGGGCTTCTTACCCTTATCAGAATCTTCATTGACACCCATGTCAATATCTTCTCTATTCTGGTTCTGATCAAGCATTGCAACATCTTCCTCAGCAGCTTGATTCTCCTTGATCTTATTGGTTCCAATAGTGGCAATGTGCACAGCCATATCCACCACCATATTAAACGCCTGTTGAGCAGCTAGCCTCTTGTGCTCAGCCTCAGCTGCTCTAGCCTGTTCAGCAGCTATCCAAGCCTGCTCAGTAGCTATCTCATAAGCACTTTCTTCCCTAATTAACCTCTCAGCTGTTTCACATGCACTCCTTGCAAGCTTCTTGATTTCAGCATCCAAAGCTGCCAAACGTGCAAGTTCCTCCTCATGATTGTAAACAGTGAGACGAGGAGCATGTGAGCTCTCAGCTATATCCATTATCTCTCTCACAACAGCCATACCTCTACCTTTAATCTTGGATTTAACATGATCACCCAGAACCCTAAGAGATTGACTAAACAGATATTCCATCTCTCTTATTTCAGCATCTACATCTGATGGAAATACCAAAATCTCTTCATCCATTGCCTTAAACCTCTTGAGTCTAAGACTGATAGCAGATCCTAATTGCTCAATGTTTGGTTCAGATGATGGATTAAAGAAAGGTTTGGTTGTATCAAAGGGAATGGTTGGTTCTGGTCTCTTTCTTTTGAGAGGGGTAATTTTGATTTTGCTTAAGTCAATGTCTAGGTTCTGAGAGAGGGACATAGGTTCATCATCTATATCAATGGCTTCTTTCATCAGCCTCTCGTGAATTGGAAGTGCCAAATCAACAGGTAAGACAAGTTCATCTACGGTTAAGGGTTTGTAAGATGGTCCATAGATAGGTTCTGATGGTTGTTCAGGGGTAGTCGCCATTTGTTGTTCAGGGGTCTTTTTAGGGGTTGAGAATTCAGGTTGAGGTGAGAATGGTTGTTGTTCAGCATTATCATGGATGGGTGAAGAATGAGGTGATTGAATTTGTTGTTCAGAATGAATCATGACATCATCCTGAATAGGTGTGAAGGTAGGTGGATTTTCTTGTGCTATATCATCAAGGGATGGGGGTGGTGTTTGTATGGTTTGTACAGGTGGTTCTTGAACTGTTGAATTAGCAGTAGTATTCACAAATGGAGAATGGAGTGGTGAATTTTTGTTTGAGTGAGTGAAAGCATCACCAGATAGGTGAGTGGTGAGATGATCAAGAATTGAGGTGTTTGTGGGTTGTTCAGGAATGGTGTTATCTTCTTCTTCATCAGAAGAGATGGGTATAGATTGCTTGGGGGTTCTCTTGAGGGTTTTCTTTTTCTTGGCTTTCTCCTTCTCAATTCTATCCAACTTTGCAATTAACTCAGTAGAGTCAATGCTTGAATCAGAAAGAGTTGCCTCAGATGATGAAGATGATGATGATGATGGTTGAGGAGAGGGTAAAACTACACTAAGTGGCTTGGTGAAATCTATAGGAGATGATTGTTTAGAGGGTTGAGCATTAGAAGTGCTATCAGCATTAGGCTTAAGGGAATTACCTTTGGATGTGTCAGAAGCTTTTCTCTTTGAGACCACTGTCTTCTTCTTCTTAGCAGCTCTGACAGTTTGATCCTCTTCAGCATCAGCAGGTCTCTCAAACCTCTTATTAGACCTTCTCTCCTTCTGAACAGCTTTTCTTTGAGCTATACTAGCCAGCTGCTCCTCAGTGACTATTTCATTCTCTTCAGTGGTCATTCCTTCAGCACCACTATTCACTTGTGTAGTCTTATCAGCAGCATCATTCCTATTCACAGGTTGTGCTTGTGAGCCTTCCTCAACAATCTCTTGTTCAATGGGTTTAGGTTTCAATGATGTTCTTATGTGCTGGTCTTGGCACTAAGTCCCATACATCATTTCTTTGAAACTGATTGAGTTCATCTTGCATTGCAACTATCCATCCATCATCAGTTAATGCTTCATCAACATTCTTTGGTTCTATCATAGAGATAAGTCCCAATAAAGAATCACTTTGTTGAAAAGCTGATCTTGTCTTTCTTGGACTCTCTTTGTTTCCAAGAATAAGATCTTCTGGATGTGATGACTTGTATTTGAATGTTCTTTTTGGAGCTTCAGAGGTATCTTGTATATCATCTTATGAGATATCATCATGATCTTCAGATGCTTCTATTGGAGATGCTTCTTTAGAGACTTCTTCCAATTCAGCTTCTGAAGTTCCATTAGCTTCTGATGTTTTCTCAGGTTCTGAATTGTTATATTGATATGGTACACCTGCATAGCTATCATCTTGCTCTGACATTTTACTGTCAGGCTCTTTGTCATCAAATCTGACATGTATAGATTCTTCCACTATGTTAGTTTCAGAATTATACACTCTGTATGCCTTTGAGCGTTCAGAGTAACCTATAAAGATTCCCTTACAAGCTTTGGCATCAAATTTTCTTTTGTAGGCCTTATTGTTTAGAATGTAACAGGTACATCCAAACTGGTGAAAATAAGAGATGTTGGGCTTTCTTCCTTTGAAGAGTTCATATGTTGTTTTATTCAATATAGGTCTGATATATATATATATATATATATATATATATATATATATCCTATTTTGAATATAACAAGCTGTGTTTACAGCTTCTGCCCAGAAGTGCTTAGTAAGTTTTGTCTCATGCATCATGGTTCTTGCCATCTCTTGTAAAGACCTGTTCTTTCTCTCTACAACACCATTTTGCTGTGGTGTTCTAGGAGGTGAGAACTCATGGACAATTCCATGGTCTTCACAAAAAGTTGCAAAGGGTTCGTTTTCAAACTCACCCCCATGATCACTTCTGATCTTTAAGATCTTGAGACTTTTCTCACTTTGCACTTGAGTGCAGAAGATGGTAAACACATTATATGCATCATCTTTCACTCTTAGAAATTTAACCCAAGTCCATCTACTGTAATCATCAACAATGACCAGTCCATATTTCTTACCATTGATTGAGGCAGTACTTACCGGGCCAAACAAATCAATGTGAAGCAGTTCTAGAGGTCTTGAGGTAGAGACAATGTTTTTAGGTTTAAAAGATGTTTTTGAAATCTTACCAATCTGACAAGGACCACACAGAGCATCTGAATGATAGTTGAGATTGGGTAGGCCTTTAACCAAGCTTAGTTTGCTGAGCTTAGAGATTAATCTCCAGTTAGCATGTCCTAAGCGTTGGTGCCAGACCCATTTCTCATCATTAACAGATAGAAGACATACTATCTTCTGCTCTGTGAGTTATGACAGATTGATTTTATAAACATTGCCTTTCCTTAGGCCTCTGAACACTAATGGATTCATCAGACTCGTTGATTACAGTACATGCATCCTTATTAAACTTAACAACATATCCACTATCACAGAATTGACTAATGCTAAGTAGATTATGTTTTAGGCCATCAACTAACCAAACATCTTTAATAGAGAGAGAAGAATTACCAACTGTACCAGTACCAGTGATCTTCCCTTTTTGGTTTCCTCCAAATCCCACAGTTCCCCCCTCTTTCAGAGTCAGGGTTTGGAACATATGCTTGTCTCCTGTCATGTGTCGTGAGCAGCCACTGTCCAGGTACCAAGAATGGTGCTTTGGCCTTCTTTAAGCGCAAATCTGCTACAAAAACAATCTCAGATCTAGGTACCCATATTTTTATGGGTCCTCTTGAGTTAGTCCTTGATGCCTTTGGTTGTTTTTATTTATAAGGCCTTTCAGAAGCTCTAGAGTTATTCAAGCCTTTTGAAAAAGTTTTTGGCTTTGTATAACTCTTAGATTTTGCTTTAGAATATATCAGAGTTGTCTTTGTTTTGACATTGGTCTGAGGTTTAGAGATCTTAGACTCTGAAGGTTTCAGAGTCTGAGATTTCTTAGCCTCTGACACAATTATTTTTTCAGGCTCTGATATAACTATTGCTTCTGATTGGCTTTTAACAAAAACAGCCTTAGGTTTAGAATTATCATTGTTAGAGGATTTAGAAAGTAATGGATTATCTTTAAAATGTGAAAATCCAAGACCCTCACCTCTGTTCCTACTAACATGGTATATTAATGAAGCTATCTTGCTTCTCTTCATCCCATTGATAAGAAATTCCTGCAGTGCAAATTCATGCTCTGGAGGAACCTTATCATCATAAACATAATGAGTTTCCATAAATGAGTTTATACTTTTTAGAGACTCATTTTCTTCAACTACTATGTTCATTTTCTCTGTTAGGTTATTGTAAGATTTTTTTAAGACATTACATTCACCTGCCTTTTTAGTGAGAATTTTTAGGGCATCCTTAAGAGAATCTATTAATTCAGTTCTAGAGAGTTTAGATATTACCTCTTCCTCATCTTCAGAATCTGAACCTGCTTCAGAGTCTTCTCTGTCAGAGGTAGTTGTCATCAGTGCTAGGCTTGCTTCCTCATCACCATCAGAGTCTGAGTCTTTGTCAAGATCTTCCCATGTTGCCAGAAAGCTTTTCTTGACTTTACTCTTGTACCTTTCCTTGCTAGAGCTTTACTTTGATGGTCTACTTTTGTTTTCTGGACAATCAGCAATGAAATGGCCAGGCTTGTTGCATTTGAAGCACTTGCTTTGATCTTCCTTCTTGTCTTTAGAAGCACTAGTTCTTTTGGAAGATCCTCCAAACTTGCCTGCATATTTCTTGCTTCTTTTTGCCCATTGTGAAACCTTGACAGCCATCAGTACCATCTCTTCCTCTTCATCAGACCCAATTTCTTGACTCTCTTCAGAAGCTTCATCCTCAGATTCTATTACCTTAGCTTTCAGAGCCTTTGACGAGCTCTTGGAGCTTAAGGCTATCCCTTTTATCTTCTTAGTTGACTCATCAGTCATTAACTCCATTTCATGACTTTTGAGTGAACTAACTAGGCTTTCAAGGGATACAGCATCCAAGTCCTTAGACTCTTGAAAAGCAGTCACCTTTGGTCTCTATTTTGGTGGCAAGCTTCTGAGTACCTTTCTTACATGATCAGCTTCAGTGTAACTTTTGTCCAATACTTGAAGTCCAGATACTAGGATTTGAAACCTTGAAAACATCGTTTCTATATCCTCTCCATCCTTCATCTTGAACAACTCATACTGATGCACCAACAAGTTAGCCTTTACCTCCATAACTTGTTTGTTGCCCTCATACTTGGATTTCAAAGAATCCCAAATTGACTTTGCGGTTCTTTTATCTCCAATTTTAAGATACTCATCATGAGAGATGGCGTTGGTCATCATTCCTTTTACACTATGATGCTTCTTATACTCTAGCTTTTGAGCAGGTGTAAAAGACTTTCTGTTTTGAGAACTGACTACTCCTTCTAAGTCCATATTTTCAAAGCTAACTCCATCTTCTACCAAGTCCCAAAAATCACAATCAATGCCCATGATGTGACTGTACATCTTGGTTTTCCAGAAGGGGTAACCAGTCTCAGTTCCATTGAAGAAAGGAACTTTATCAGATGATCTTCTATCTCTTGAATTTGAATCATAGTCAAAATCAACTTCATTGTTGTTCTTGCTCTTCTCAGCAGACATGTTTTTCCTCCTGGATCTTTACTGTTTCACTATTAGGTGAGTTAGGCAACAACCCAGCTCCTGATACCAATTGAAGGTGGAAAAACACAAGAAGGGGGGGTTGAATTGTGTTTTAGAAATTTAAAACTTTTTCTAACTTAAAACAAGTTTGCAGCGGATAATAAACACAAAGAAAGTAAAGGGTGCTGAAAGAGAGAGAAAGACACGAAGATTTATCCTGGTTCCTCTCACAACTTGAGAGTACGTCCAGTCCCCTTGTTACTAACAAGAGATTTCCACTATAATCTACTAAAGATTACAATTTGTTCAAGCACTCTTGCAAGAGACTTCTCAGATGCTCAAGTTTCACTAAACAAGAGACTTCACAAACAAACTTAAAATCTAAGAATGAATGTTAATGGACACTTGATATACTATCAGAGGTGTTTACAAAATACAACTCAAATTGCTTTAAGACTTTGAATGACAGATTAAACAAAAAGTGTCAGATTGCTTCAGAGCCTTAAACGCAGTAATGTAACAGTAGTAACAGTAGTCATTTCTTCCATTTGAGTCTTCTATTTATACTTGAAGGAAGATGATGACCGTTGCAGAGAGATAACGTGCCAGGTGGAATTTACTCGTACAATTGTGATAGCTGTAGTTGCCTTTTTTAGCAAAGGAAATCAATTCCACTACCTTGCTATTTGAATTATCACTCATCCATTTTGAGTAATAATAGTACAATAGTACGATCCTCAAATGCGCTCCACTTATGGATAAGGTTAACGTTGTACCAACGAATATTCCTTCCTGTGGACGTGACAGAGCCTTGAAGTAGAATGTTCTTCAATCATTGGTTATGATTCTGTCAGTTCTTGAGTGACGTAAATTCTTTTTGCTTCAGGTGCTGTTGTCATAGCTTCTTGAGGTCTTCAGCTTCTGAGTCCTTCAGAGCCTTGTTTTTATCCCCAGAGTCACTTTCTTCAGCACGAAAAAATTTAAGCTTCTGATGAACAGTGATGTGCTTTCAGAGCTTGTTTAACTGGCTTCTCTGCTATTATTCATAGTGCTTCTGAATGAATTTTAACTTGTAATTCTGCACACTAGAATAATCATTAGTAATTCCAATTGCAATTTTAATACTTTGTTATCATCAAAACCACTTAAAATCTTAGAGGTTCATGTCAGACCCACTTTGTTCCAACAATCTCCCCCTTTTTGATGATGACAAACTAAAGCATTAAAATTCAATTGTTGTTGATTTAATTTAATTATGTTGACTTCAGGTTTCAAAGGTTTGCAATCTCCCCCTGAGTCTGATAATCCATAGGGTTAGGTTTGTAAGCTCCCCCTAAGTCTTATCCATAATTAATTAAAACAGTTTAAGAGTTAATTTATTAACTTAAAATAAATTTTCATATTTGACTCTCAGAAGCATAGTTTTGTAAGCTTTGCTTCTCAGAGTCTGATAACGCTTAGAGGAGGTTTGCAAGCTTCTCTTACATTATCTATGAAAATTAATTTTAGGTTCTTAAATTTTCTCCCCTTACAGTAAGGTTCATAGTGAGAAGGAATGAGAAGGAATAAAAATTGATTCAAATGTGTAGACATAACAGTTTCAGATTTTTTAGCAGAATTAGAATCAATCAACATTAATTTTAACGCTGTCCTTACTCCCCATTTTGGCATCAGTCAAAAAGACACAGAAAACCAAGCAGTCAAACGTGCCATAAAACAAGGCTGTCAAGTCAATAAAGTGGTGACAACTAAATTCATTAAATGAATTGTGTTGATTCCCAGTTTGACAAGAGAGCTTGATGACACTATAAAAAGGGATGATTCCTCTCATTTTACTCACACAGAGTAATCAAGTAACATCAAAAGAAAAAACATAAACTATATATAGTTCGAAGCTCGATTCGATATTTTACTCGTGAACTTGGTTCATGAATCAAATGAGTTGAGTTTGAGTTAAGAATTAAGTTCGTTAAATAAATGAGCTGAACATAAACTATATATAGTTCGACTTGTTTGACTCGTGAACTAGATCTGTTAACTTTCTAAATTTTTTAATTGATGCAATTTTATCTTGAATGGAAGAACTATTGAAGTTTGAAATTAGCAGAATATTTTGAGAATAATTGTGAAATTTTGTTGGTTTTTGTTTTGTAACTTTGTTACTTGTATCGATTTATGCCGATTTGAATTTTGTATGTGGTTATCCATTATGCACTTAGGATGACTTTTATTTTAATTTATTATTTGTCTTTTCTTTTTAGAAAAATAGTTTAAAAGATCAAAGATCAAATTTTAAAATTTTGATAAAAAAATTAACTTTAAAATTATATAATTTAACTTAACGAGTTGAACCTAACGAACCAAATCAAACTATTCGTGAACTTTAAACTAGCCGAACTCAAATTGAAAAAAGAATTCGTATTACAATTGAGACGAATTTTGAGCTGAACCCAACTCGACTCATATCCAAAAAAAATATATTACTATCATAATGACATACATCTAACTACGACCTTTTGGGACCTCACTCACTTTATCACTTTATTCTTTACAAATTTTATAATAAAATACTCCAACCATTATAAAATATTAATTGACTTTTATCCTTTATTTTTTTATAATATTTAACAAAAAAATTATATTTCGATCAAAATTGCAAGATTAAAAACCATGATTTTGTTTTTTTGTGAAGCTCAATCATAAATATATATTATGCCATGAATGAAAATCATAGATTTGAAAGTTAAAAAATCATATACAAACATGGATGAAGAATAAACTTAAATACCGTGAAAAATAAAATAAAAAACTGAATTGATAAGTTCCTAAAATTAAGTTAAAGAGATTACTGAAATAGTTTTACCTTTAATTCACAATGCAACATTAATTTTTTTCTTTAATTGTAACATTTTAGTTAATATTACTTGGAAAATGGAACTCTCAAGTTTTGGTTCTCTCAATTTTTCTTAATTTTTTACATCTTAACTATTAATCAATTTTTTTGAATTTCTTTAAAATTTAAATATTATTCAATATCTATAATTCAATGGTCTAAATATGTACATTATTTGCTTTTTTTTTATTACTTGAAAGAATCCTTTCTCTGCTTTTATCACTTCCAATTCAATATGTTTTATATTTATAGTTAAAATATGATAAAGGTACTTTAAAGTATTTTTCTCTCATGTACCAAAAGAAAAGGTACTCCCTCCGGCCATTATTATAAGCAAATTTCACTTTTTTGATACATTGTAAAAGTGATGTATATGGTCCATATTATGAACCAAGTACATCTCTTTTTCAATGTAACAAAAAAGTCAAATTTGCTTATAATAATAGCCGGAGAAAGTATTACTTTCTATCTTATCTTTTATATTTTTTTTAATATGTGTGAAATGATCAACTGAATAACTTATTTTGAAAGTTAACCATCACCAAGACATTAAATATCAAAAGAGTCTATGAATAATCACACAAGTAAATTAAGTACCATAATATTTTTTATTTTTTTAGGAATATGGGTCAAATGACCTAGTAAAATGTCATTTAGCATTTGAATGATGTCCAACATCCTAAGAAAATGTCATTTTACATAATGTTATTGGTTACATTATTGCTTTCATTTGGAGAGGATAATTCACCTTGTGTGTCATATAATTTATCTGACGGAAATTAGTCATTGCTAATGACAGTGGAAACTTCATGCTAATATCATGGTAATCCTAAAAAAATATTATTGCTTTCGTTTATACTTCTGAAAATGTTACTAAGATATGCTCTAGACCATCCATTCATATATTTTTTATTTTGAAATTTTTTAAAGTTGATGTTCATCAAAAAGTTGCTCATAAAATTATCGAGGTGTTTTGGCAACCACCTTTGTGTAATTGGTTGAAGTGTAACACCGACGGTATTGCCTTGGGTAGCCCAGGTCAAGCTGCTTGTGTTGGTCTATTCAGGAACAGTCATGGAGAACATATTGGTTGTTTTAATATGAATCTAGGCATTTTTAATGCTCTTTATGATGAGATTATGGGTGTTATTTTAGCCATTGAATTTGCAGTGGAGAAAAATAGGAACCACTTATGGATTGAAAGTGATTCAAGACTTTCTTGTTTCACTTTTAAATCTCCTCTCATTTTTCCTTGGTAAATTAAAAACAAATAGCTTAATTATTGTCTCGTCAAAGTTAGGCATATACATTTCATCATATTCCACATCTTTAGATAAGGGAATCACTGCTCAAATAAACTTGCCAACCTGGGTTTATCCTTGATAGGTGGATCTCTGCTCCTGATTATATTTGGGAGGATCTTGCTAATAATAGGCAAGGTCTCCCTTACTATATATTTTGTTACTTATGTTTTGAGGGTTTTAGTTTGGTCCCCCCTCTTTTACATTTCACTCTTTGTGTAATATATCCTATACTTTTTATAAAAATAAATATCGAACATCCTTTTTTATACCAAAAAAATGTGGTAACAAGAAGCTAACCACCAAAAATATATATAAAAGTAGCAGATAATTTCAAATGGAGATGAAAAAAAAAAACCAAAGCTCTATCAGCAAGTACAAAATCTAATATTAGATAAACCTAGTTGATTTTTAACAAGACTATCCCTAATGATGAACAAGGGAGCTGCATTCCAATGACACAAAGAGGGTATAAAGACATTCCACGACTATTTAAGATATCTGCTATTTTGTTACGTTTGTTTCTTAGCTTCCAACCAACAAGAACAAAAGGATTTGTGAAAGTTGATACCACCAGAGTTGAGTTAGTTTCCAACCATAAATTTTCCAGTTCAACTAATAAGCTATTTATATCGCTCTCATTGCACCACACAGTTCAGCAAGATAAAGAGAAAAGTTACCTAAAGGCTCAACAAAGAAAAACAAGAATTATGAACCATGATTCCTAAAGATAGCACTACAAGAAGCCTTCCCTTGACTACAAGCTCCATCAATGTTGCCCTTTGTCCAGTTCTGCAAAGAGGGATCCCAAATGATTTCTTTGACGATAGGTACATTTGGATGGTGAATTGTAACATTGAGTGTCTTTAAAATAATGTAGTATCTTATGGAGTTGGATGAGACTTTTTGGGTATTGTTGTCAGACAAATAGGTGTTGGCTATAATAATGAAAATAGTTGACTTCAGATTGATATTCTTATTATTGAACCTAGCCTGATTCCAACCATCCAGATACAACTAATGAGGTTGACCATGGCTGCTGTAATGACAGTTTTGCATTGGGGGAACCAATTCAAATCACAAACTTTCCACATATCTACTGTAGTTACCAAAACCGAAGGAAACCTCTAAATACATCCTTCTTCTCTCGGATAACATGGAAATAATTGAAGAACAAACCAACAGTAGTCAACCCTTCTTGTACTATAACAAAAGAATTGAAACGTCTTTTAATACAACAAGACAGAGGATGCACTTGAGAAGGGGCAAATTTCAAAAAATTGAGGATGTTAATCACAAAGTTAGAAAAGGGAAGAGCCACCCTCATCTTCTCAAAACATATTTCATACAAAGAAATAACACAAATAACCATAGAATTACATATCCTTTGAGAGGGGGGAAAGGGAAGAATATCCCAATCCTTGGGGTTCCTCCCAACCTTCGTATAAGCACCACTTAAGTTGTCAAAAGTAGAATATGTGGAAGTTGTTCCCAAAAATTGGGGATGAACCCAATTGTCGACCGAAAAGAATTCGAAGATTGCACTAATATCTCAGGACATGCCATTTTATAAAATCCTAAAAAGGATAAGTTGCAGAAGTTTGGTGACAAGCAAGGAATGAAACAAAGTAAATCAAGTTTCTTATAACAAAGTTCCCGCTTATTTATACCATTCGAACGAAAATCAACCAGTGAGATGAGGCCATTCAAGAATCTTAACCCCAACGGCTCAAATCACCACATGGAAGATAGAGGCACTTAAGTAACATAGGTGTGTCGCATAGCCCTTATGCATGAATGGGAGACAAGCACATTTAATGCACATCAAAACATCATTTCATTGTCATCAAAGAGTCACGTCACAAGACATTTGTTACTCATAGAAACTAAAACAAACCAAGAATCTATGGACATAACTGGTGGTTACAAAGACGAGACATACCAAAGTGAACACTTAGATACAAGAAGCTCATATCTTTACTATTATTTATAGCAAAGACTTGGGGAGCAACTGTTTCGAACGGGATTAAAACTCAATATACCCAACAATACAATAAGACATAAGAGCCCCAATATACGCTACCAAACACAAGATAACTATCCCAAGACCAACACACACAAACACGTCCTTGAAGCCACATGGACTCAACCAATTGGAATCCAACATAGTACTAAAACAATACTCCCTCCGTCTCTAATTTTAAGCCCCTCATCAAAGATAAATTTTGTCCCTAAATATATGCTCCTTTTCAAATTCCTAGACACATTTATTAATACTTTTCCAAATATAACCCCACTTTACATTGAAATCCGAAAAATTAACTACAAATACATCTTTTCATCCAGGACAATTAAGTAATTGTAACATCCAAAAAGTATATATTAATTATACTATCAATTTTTCTTAATATGCGTGAAAAATACTTATAGGGATTTATGATAAGAGAGGGAGTATTGTTTTAGGCTCCACTAAGTTAGTTGAATTGTCACTCAACATGTATACTCAAGAACAACTCAGGACACAATTTTCACCCAATTTTCTTAGTATTCCCTCATTCAAATAGTGACTTTGAGCATTGAAATGTTAACAATCTTGTAAGTATATTTCTCATTCGTGCCTAAATCTTTGACCACTGTATATCAACATCACATTCCTCACCATTAGAGAAATTGAATTCCACCTTATTTTTGTTGTTTTGTAATTTCAAATTCTTATCCATTTAGTTAGTTGTCTTTGGTTAGTTAGTTAGTTACACAACTGATGTAACAACTAAGAGTTAGTTGAGGTAGTTACTTGATTAACAAGTAACTCACACTAGTTAGGAGAATCTATATAATAGTGTACATAGTCTTGTAGTTTGTATTCACACAATCCAATTATTCATTCTATTCAATAAACATTATTTCTCCTATTCTCTCTCTCTCTCTCTCTCTTTCTCAGATTCATCTTCTTCTTCTTCTTCTTCTTCTTCTTCGTGTGTGTGAGCAACACTTTGCTCCAACAAATTGGTATCGTGAGCTCTGGTTCTTGGTGTAAGATACACAAAGATCCAAGATTCATGGGTGAATTCCTTCAAACATTCAGCAGCTATGTCAGGGAATGGATTACCCAACAATCTTCCCACTCTTGAGGGCAAGAATTGGGAAAGATGGAGCAAACAGATGAAGTCTTTGTTCGGATTTCAGGACACACTTGAAGTTGTGACTAATGGGGTTCAAAACTTGGCAGCCAACGCAACATAAGCGCAAAGAACCACTCACAGAGATCTGAAAAAGAAAGATTGTAAGGCAATGTATGCAATACAAGCAGCTGTATATGCAACAAATTTTGATAAAATATCACATGTTGAATCCTCTAAAGAAGCGTGGGATATTTTGGTGAAATACTATGAAGGTGGAGAAAAGGTTAAAGGTGTGAAGTTACAGTCACTGAGAAGACAATATGAGTTGCTACAAATGGAGAAAGATGAATCAATTGGATCTTATGTCTCTAAGGTTCAAGGTTTGGTTCATACAATGAAGGCTTGTGGTGAAGTGATGACTGAAAGAATGATTGTTGAGAAGGTAATGAGGACTCTGACTCCAGATTTTGATCATGTGATAGTTGCAATCCAAGAAGCTGGGAATATAGCTACAATGCAGATGGAGGATCTTGTTGGATCCTTAGAGGCACATGAGTTAATGATCAATGAAAGAAAGGGTGTACAAGAATCAGTTCAAGCCTTGCAAGCTTAAACAGTCAAGAAGAATGGTGGTTACAAAGGAAAGAATCAAAGTAAGTCAAAAAATGTCTCACAAAAACAGCAAAACTTTGATGAAAAATCTGAATCCTTCAAGAAAGGAGGAGGAACATCAAAGAAGAAAGATAAGAGTCATATTCAGTGCTATAATTGTGAGAAATGGGGTCACTATGCTTCTGACTGTAGATCCAAGAAAGCCAAAGACAGCAAAGATGAATCAAAGCTGGTGCAAGAAGAACCAATTGAAGGAGCTGTAACCTTCATGGCTGCAATATCAGAAGATAAGATTGCAAATGGAGAATGGTTCTTGGATACTGGTTGTTCTAACCACATGACAGGTCACAAGAATTGGTTGTCAAAGTTTGATAGCTCAAAGAAAAGCAAAGTGAAGCTTGCCAATAGTAGTTCATTGCAGGCAGAAGGTACTGATGACATGGTAATCAAAAGAAGCAATGGAAGCTCTGCAGTGATTGAAGATGTGTTGTATGTACCAGGTATGGACTGTAATCTACTTAGTATTGGTCAGGTTATTGAGAAGAGGTTCTCAGTAGTTATTAAAAATGAGAAATTTGAGTTATATGATCCTGCTGGCACTTTGGTCCTGAGAACACCATTGGCTAAGAACAGAACCTTCAAGACTCTGATCAACACTACAGAAGTTGAATGTATGAAAGCAGTGACCGAAGACAAAGAGAATTGGCTGTGGCACTTGAGATTTGGGCATTTGAATTTTAAATACTTGAATCAGTTGGTAAGTAAAGGAATGGTGTCAGGTTTGCCTAAAATTCAAATACCAAATGAGATTTGTGATGGTTGCTTGGTGGGTAAGCAATCCAGGAATGTCTTCAACAAGGCATTGCCTATGAGATCATCAAATGTTCTAGATGTTGTACACTCTGATGTGTGTGGACCATTTGATGAGAAATCTCTTGGTGGAAACAGATACTTCATTACGTTTGTAGATGAGTATAGCAGAAAGATGTGGATTTACTTGATACAGACAAAGGATGAAGTTTTTGATGTGTTCCAGAGATTTAAAGTCCTGGTAGAGAATCAAAGTAGCAAGAAGCTTAAGATTCTGAGGACTGATGGAGGAGGTGAGTACACTTCCAAGAAATTTGAAGCATTTTGTGTTGAGAATGGTGTGGAACATGAAGTTACAGCTCCCTATACACCGCAACACAATGGTTTGGCTGAAAGAAGGAATAGAACTATCCTTGACATGGCAAGATGCATGGTGAAGCATAGGAACCTGCCTAAGTCATTTTAGGGTGAGGCAGTCAACACTGCAGTTTATGTGTTGAACAGATGTCCAACTAAGAAGCTCAAAGATAAAGTTCCAGAAGAGCTTTGGAGTGGTAAGAAGCCTAGTGTGAGTCATTTCAAGGTCTTTGGTGCATTATGTCACAAGCATGTGCCTGATGCAAAGAGAAAGAAGTTGGATGACAAAAGTGAGGCTATGATTCTGGTTGGATATCATGCAACTGGTGCATACAAGTTGTATAACCCAAAGACGAAGAAAATGACATTCAGCAGAGATGTTATAGTAGATGAAGCAAAGTCCTGGGATTGGATAGCTAGTAGCAGTACAGACAAGTCACAAGCAAGCCACATCTCAGATGATGAAGCTGGTACAGTGGAGTCAGATGATGAGATTGAAGTACCTAATGTTGAAGTCAGAACAAGATCAACAAGGGTAAGGAGCACTCCTGCCAGGTTGCAAGATTGCGAACTGGTTAATGATAATGAGGTAACTGCTGAAGGGGACTTAGTACATTTTGCACTACTAGCTGGGTCAGAACCTCTCAACTACATTGAAGCTCTGAGCAACTTGAAGTGGAAGCAAGCTATGATAGAAGAATTAGCTTCCATCGAGAAGAATCAGACATGGGAGTTAGTTGAACTACCACCAAATAAGAAGGCAATACAGGTAAAGTGGGTGTTCAAATTGAAGCTCAATCCTGATGGTACAATAGCAAAATACAAAGCAAGGCTGGTGGCAAGAGGATTCTTACAGAAAGAAGGGTTAGATTACTCAGAAGTCTATTCACCTGTAGCAAGAATTGAAACTGTGAGACTTGTAGTAGCAGTAGCAAATGCAAGAGAATGGCCAATGTATCACCTTGATGTTAAATCTGCTTTCCTAAATGGGACATTAGAAGAGCTAGTTTTTGTAACTCAACCACCTGGCTTCATCTTAAAAGACAAGGAAAATATGGTATATAGGTTGAAGAAAGCTCTATATGGGTTGAAACAAGCTCCAAGAGCTTGGAATAAAAGAATATATGGGTTTCTTCAGAAGCAAGGTTTCAGCAAGTGCAAGTCAGAGTATGGTGTGTATGTGCAGGATTCAGCATCAAGTACTATTTTGATTTGTTTATATGTTGATGATCTTCTAGTAACTGGGAGTAATTTGGCCAAGATTAGAGATTTCAAGAATGTCATGATGACTGAATTTGAAATGACAGACTTGGGGGAAATTTCTTACTTCTTAGGAATTGAATTCCTGAGAACTTCAAAAGGGTTAGTGCTACATCAGAGGAAGTATGCTGGAGAGATTCTGAAGAGGTTTAACATGACTGATTGCACATATGTTGTGACTCCTATGGAGGTGAATCTCAAGTTAGAGAAGAACCAGACTGAAGAGGCAGTAGATTCTACAATCTTCAAGCAAATTGTAGGATCATTGAGATATCTTTGCAATAGCAGGCCTGACATATGCTTTGCAGTGGGACTAGTGAGTAGATTCATGGAGAGTCCTAGAAGGTCTCATATGAATGCAGCCAGAAGAATACTGAGGTACATAGCAGGCACACTTGATTTTGGAATTCTCTTTCCAAAGTCAGCAATGAAAGCAAAATCAGAGATAGTTTGCTATTCAGATGCTGATTGGTGTGGTGACAAGGTAGATAGAAGAAGCACTACAGGGTATTACTTCAGATTCATGGAAGCTCCAGTTGCTTGGTGTTCAAGAAAGCAACCAGTTGTTGCACTGTCATCATGTGAAGCTGAGTATATAGTTGGGTCTTATGCAGCTTGTCAAGCACTATGGATTGATTCAGTTCTGAAGGAGTTGAAGATAGATGCTGGAAAGCCAATTGTGTTGCAGAATGATAATCAGTCAGCCATCAATCTTGCAAAGAATCCAGTTCTACACGGTAGAAGCAAGCACATAAAGGCTAGATTTCATTTTCTAAGGGAGCAAGTCAATCAAGGCAACCTAGAAGTGAAGCATTGTGCCACGGGTTCGCAAATAGCAGATGTTCTGACAAAGAGTTTGAAAACAGATAGGTTCTTGGCTCTGAGAAGTGCACTAGGAGTGTTTCAGAAGGGTTCAACAAGTTCTGAAACATCTCAGAAGCTCGAAAGGTTCAGAGGTTCTGAAGACTCTGAAACTCTGAAGAGGCAGACTCTGAAACTCAAGTTCTGAAGTGTTCAGATTCTGAAACTCCAAATTCTGAAGACAACGGATTTGAAATTAAGGGAGCATGTTGTTTTGTAATTTCAAATTCTTTTCCATTTAGTTAGTTGTCTTTGGTTAGTTAGTTAGTTACACAACTGATGTAACAACTAAGAGTTAGTTGAGGTAGTTACTTGATTAACAAGTAACTCACACTAGTTAGGAGAATCTATATAATAATGTACATAGTCTTGTAGTTTGTATTCACACAATCCAATTACTCATTCTATTCAATAAACACTATTTCTCCTATTCTCTCTCTCTTTCTCAGATTCATCTTCTTCTTCTTCTTCGTGTGTGTGAGCAACACTTTGCTCCAACAATTTTAAATATACGATATTGAACACTTTAATGTACTTGATGTGAGATTCCTAAGAGGTGCGCTGGTAAACAACCCCAACAATGTCAAACTCAAAGTGAAAGCAAATGGTATTATGGGAATAGATAAAACCGGCCAAAGGTGACGATACATAGATAGATTCATTTCATTTCAATTCATTGAAAAAGCCAAACAATTAGTAGTGGTTTCTACGGGCACCCAACAACGATGCCTTGTTTGAAAACTTGGAACCTTCTTTTCTTGTGTTGTAATTGATTGATTATAAATTAAGCAACTAATTTGTCAAACTAAACCGTATCTAATTCATTTTCTTGACCAAACCGCATCTAAATTTTACTTTTATTTTGTCCGTAAACCGTATCTAATTTTATAATACTTTCTCCGTCCCAAAATATAAATGATCAACAAAAATAAATATATTTAGTACAAATTTTTAATCAAATATATCAAGTTCTTTTGACTTATTTTTACTTATATTTTGGGACGGATGAAGTATATATGTCAGTGTTATATAAGGTTGGTTTAAGATAGTTTGAATTGAAAGCATAAGAATATGATCAAATGATATAAGATAATATTTTAACAGGTTAAATATATTTTTCTTTGTCTCTTTTAATAAGACTCATTTCAAATTTTTAAGGGCATTAATTATTTTTTTACTAATATACGTACCCGTAATTAAAGCGTATTTTTGTCTACTATCTTTAATAAATACTTTAGAAAAGTAAAACTCATTTTATTTCTTAAACGATAAAGTTATACAATATCAATTGTCAACAAATTTAATATCAAAATAAATTCACTTTCTTATCTCTGTAATATAATCTTATAATTAGAGATGGATGTAATATTTATAATAAAAAATTGCCATACAATTTACTGAGAGATAAGATTTTCATTCTCTTGACCACAACATTTTCATTCTTTGGCTGGTCTTTTGCTTTCTTACCCACTTCAATTTATCAAGTCTCAAAAACAATTTTAAAATTAAACATAATATAATTGAAATTGTTTGGTTCCATAAATTATTTTTACCAAATCAAAGATTACCTTAAAGAATGAGATGGAAAAATTAAGGAGTAAAATTATAAGAGCTTTCTACATACAGTTTGATTTTCAACTCCAATAAAAACAATGTAACAATATTTAACACACCATTTAATATTTTTCAATCTTTTTTTTTTTTTTGATATTGATATTTTTCAATCTAATATGCCTAAAAATAATTTTATTAAAAAAATCCAATAAAACAAAATGATCAAGCAACCATTTTAATTCCCTAAACATGTGAAACGATGCTGGTATAATTCTTAAATATGTATCAAAATTTTGTTAATAATTTACAGACTAATTTGCCAACAACAAATCCATTGACTATTTGAAAATCAATTTGATGGCCAAAATTATTAATATTTTTTTTTGAATTGTTTGCAATTATAAAATATTTAAAAATTATAGATTTTTCCAAAAGACCCAAAAAATTTATTAAACAACACAAAAACTGTTGGAATTGTACACGGTCACAAAAAAGACACCAAAACAAACCAAAGAGAAAGTAAAAAGTAACCGGTAAGTAGGGAAATCTTAAAATATTTAAGGGGTTGAATGCTCCATTTTCGGGGGACTTTGGGACAATTTGACATGAGTTTTTAAAATTTTAAAAACTATTTGAAAGTTAAAAATAAAAATTTAGAGAAAAATTGATGTTGTTTGATAGTTGTTGTATTTTTTAGCTTCAAAATTTTTTTATCTATTATTATATTCATAAAAATTAAGTAATTTTTTTTCTGCAAGAGTTTTTTTGAAAATCTGTTTGACTTATCTTCTTCTTTTATTAAGTAAAAAAATCTAAAATAAATTAGGCCAAACAATACCTTAGTTGTGATTTGGTATGATTTTTTATGTCTTAGAAGTTATTTGAAAAGTAAAAGTGAAATAAGAGTTTTTTAAAAAAAGTTAAAACTATTTGATAATTGTTGTTTTTTAAATTCAAAAGTCATTTATCTATATATTTTATTCATAAAAATTTTGTAACTTTTTTCTATCAAAAACTTTTTAAAAATTTGTTTGGTCTAACTTCTTTTATTATATTGTAAACACTACTAGAAAAAGTTGAAATACCGACGGAGTTTAGAGACGGAATATATTTCTTCTCTAATAGAGATGAAATTATAGACAGAAAAAACAGTTAGAGACAAATATATTTATTTTATAGATAGATGTTTTCATTTTAGAAATAGATTTTATCCGTCTCTAATAGTTCAGAGACAAGTAAATTACCGACGACATCAAATTAGTATTTAAGAATTTTCTAATAGTGAAAACCATGCCAATAGTTGAACCTGAGAAATGCCAATAGTTCCTACTACATAAGTTAGCATTTTTCAAATAATATTTTAACACATTTAAAAACTAAAATAATTATTTATCCAAAACAAAACCAATTCAAGCCAAGAATCTACCTTCACCACCACCTATGGTGTTGTGACCTAACCACTACTGACCCACACCCACCACTCACGTCTCTAAAATTTTCCAAAGTACCAAATCTGAAACCTTTTTTTATTTTGACGCAACCAAATCTAAAACTTTAAATTTAAAAAAGTTGAATAAAATACACATGATGTTTCCTAGGTATGTGGACCCTACCACCGGACTTCAAACCAAAATTAAATTTAGTTAATTGCTAGGTATGTTTCCTAGGTATGTTTCCTAGTAAATTTAGTTACACTATCAACCAATCACAACCGGTTTTCCGCCAAGGTATACACATGAAGATGATCAATGACATAATATAAAAGAAGGAAATATACTACTATGTTGCACTCGAAATAAACTACATTTTTTGTGCAAACTGGCTTTCGATTCCAATTTGATATTTTCTAAGTTCGGATATTTTCGTTATTTTAAAAAAATAAGACAATATTTTTTTTGTTACTTTTATCAAGAATTTATGTCAGGAATATATATGACTAATAATATGGATTTTCATATTTTACAAAACAATATACGAGATATGCTTGACTTTTATTAAAGTTTAAGTTTATCATGGGATTACATTTTTTTTTTTTTAAGTAAAAGGAAAAATATATTAAAAAAGATAGCAAGGTACAGAGACTGGGGGGACATAAAACCTGACCCAGCTACAACCCAAATGGGAATACATCTTGAACAAACAGAGCCAGGTCGAAACAACCCTAATCTATCATAACAATACAAACACTCGTCACGAGCGCAACTCAGCGAACCCGCGTACGGGCGCGAAACCAAGTTACAAAAAATATGAAGAGTGAGAGCATCACCAAAATAAAAAAGGGTTCAAATCTTAGCGAATGGTACAACCGCCAACACGGAACAAGAACCACGTGCCAACAACCCCCTGGGATTACATGTTTTAAAGATGAATATTTAAAAATAGAGACAGAAAAAATATGCACAAACAATGAAAAATAACTTTACACTATCAACCAATCATTTGATATTTTCTAAGTTCAGATTTTTCTTTATTATAAAAAATAAAATATAAATAGATTTATGTTATTTTTATTAAGAATTTATGTCAGGAATATACATCATTAGCAATATGGACTTTCATATTTTACTAAACAATATACGAGATATGTCAGACCATTTATTAAAGTTTAAGTTTGTCACGGGATTACATGTTTTAAAGACGAATAATGAAAAATAAAGAAAAGAGAATATGCACAAAATTGTAAAATAATTTTACGTTATCAACCAATCACAACCATTTTTTCCATACGTTATACACATGAAGATGATCTATGACGTAATATATAAAAGAAGGAAATATACGACTATGTCGGACTTGAAATAAACTACAATCTTTTGTGCAAATTTTTGCTTTTGATTCTCATTTGACATTTTCTAAGTTCAGATTTTTCGTTATTGTAAAAAAAAAATTAGATTTATGTTAAAAAAATGGACTTTCATATTTTACTAAAATATATACGAGATACAAAAGACATTTATTAAAGTTTAAATTTGTCACGGGATACCATGTTTTAAAGATGAATATTTAAAAATAGATAAAAAATAATATGCATGAACTCGATCATATGTTTTAAAGATAAATATTTAAAAAGAGAGAAAAAAGAATATGCACAGACAATGTAAAATAATTTGACACTGTCAACCAATCACAACCATATTTTTTTCCAGTCATTCCACTAAACCCAACTTTCTTGATATGACATGGAAGGTTGAAACATTCTTATTGGTTGTCAGTGTAAATTTAATTAACACTGACAATGCATGTCCTTTAAAGTCTTAAAAGTAACATGAACATGTCTTAAAGTTTAAATTTTTCACGGGATAACATGAACATGTTTTAAAGACGAATATTTAAAAATAACTATCATAGACAATAATCTACGACAATAATTTGTCACGGGATAACATGAACATGTTTATCAAATATTTATGTCATGAATACATATGACTAATAATATGGACTTTCATATTTTACTAAGCAATATACGAGATACGCCAAACATGTATTAAAGTTTGTCATGGGATGTTTTGAACATGTTTTAAAAATGAATATTTAAAAATAAAAAGAAAGAATATGGATAGACAATGTAAAATAATTTGACATCATCAATCAATTACAACCATATTTTTCGTCATGTTACCCGACTAAACCTTACTTTCTTTATATGACATGGAAGGTTGAAGCATTCTTATTGGTTGTCGGTGTAAATTTAATTTATACTAACAATGCATGTTCTTTAAAGTTCTAAAAATAACATGAACATGTTTTAAAGTTTAAATTTGTCACGGGATAACATGCAAATGTTTTAAAGATTAATATTTAAAAATAACTAACATAGACAATAATCTACGATATTAATTTGTCACGGGATAACATGAACAAGCTTATCAGTAGTTGTCTCTGATCGGTGACTGAGATTGTTTTTCTTTATAAAATTGTATTTTGAATATCAACTATTCAATATCAAATCAAAATTTATAATCGATTACAACGTGGGAAAATAATCAATACTAATCAAATCGACGCTGCATTTGTCAATTCTATTTAAAAATAATTCAAATCAACGTTGCAAAATAAATTATAGGTGCTAATTTTTTTAAAATTACTGTAATAACACAGGAAGATCTATGGTGTTATAAAAGATAAAAAATATATGGATATGACACACTTGAGATAAACTACAATCTTTTGTGCAAACTTTTGCTTTCAATTCTCATTTGAAATATTATAAGTTTAGATTTTCGTAATTGTAAAAAATAAATTAGATTTCCGTTAATTTTATCAAATATTTATGTCATGAATTCATATGACTATAATAATATGGACTTTCATATTTTACTCAACAATATACGAGATACGCCAGAAATGTATTAAAGTTTATCGTGGGATAACTCGAACATGTTTTAAAGATGAATATTTAAAAAGAGAGAAAAAAGAATATGCACAGACAATGTAAAATATAATTTGACACTGTCAACCAATTACAACCATATTTTTTGTCACGTCATTCCACTAAACCCCACTTTCTTGGTATCACATGGAAGGTTGAAACATTCTTATTAGTTTTCAGTGTAAATTTAATTAACACTGACAATGCATGTCCTTTAAAGTCTTAAAAATAACATGAACATGTCTTAAAGTTTAAATTTTTGACGGGATAACATGAACATATTTTAAAGATGAATATTTAAAAATAATTATCATAGACAATAATATACGACTATTTAAAAATAACTATCATAGACAATAATACACGGATATATAAAAATAACAGAACTTTAAGTTTGTTATGAGATCAGTTGAAAATGTCTTAAAGATGAATATTTTCAAATAACTATTATATACAATACAATAACTTTTATCAGTGCTCTTATTATAATAAATTTTCTATCATAAATAAATATTTCTTAATCAATTTTATCAATTTTTTAATATTTAAAATTCAAAACACTGACAACCAATAACTATCAAAACTTTATATTATAAACTCTGGCAATACAAGAGTTATGTAGATTTTTTTGATTACTCTCTAAACTACTTCAACTTCAGTTGTTTTTAAAAACAAGTTTAAGTAATATATTGACTATAATTTCATCCTTATTTGAAATCATTTCTAAATATTATATACACATAATGTTTATCTATCATTTACAAAAATTCAGCAGATCCATATATAACATGTTCATTACAACACTTTAATTGATAAGTAATTAAATAATTCAAACCCGTCCGGAGGACGGGTTCTTAACTAGTCTGTATGCAATAATGGCCAACGGATCTTACACGCAAAAAAAGGAAAATTCAGAATGGCAGACACAACATGAATTTTTAATTTTAAAAAACTCATAGTAGTACTTATCTAATTTTTCAATTACTTTATCAATTTTAAAATTTTTTTTTGCTATCTCTAAATATAATAATTTTTTTTTAATCCAGTCGAAAAATTTCTTCGAATTTTAATCCTCAAAATTTTTTGTTGTTTGTCCTTAGTTTTTTTCAATTTGAGAAGTGTTAATATCACACTCTCAAACACACTCCTTTAACATACTCTAATAATATGATGACACCTCACCCCACTTTCTATTTTTATTTTTTTAAAATAAATTTGAATTTAATTGTTCCTCTTCTCCAACAAAAACATGGGGTGATGTGTCATTATATTATTGGAGTGTGTTAAAAGAGTGTATTTGAGAGTGTGATATTAGCATTTCTCTTAAAATAAATATTATCCCATAGTCTCTTTCACACGGATTAAAAAATAAAAATAATAGAGTAAAATATATTTTTAATTCCTATAAAATTTTCAAATTTTGCCTTTAGTTTTATAACAAAAGTGTTTTGGTCTCTGAAATTTTTGTAATTATTCTAAAAATTTTATAAAAAAAAATTTTCTTAAACTTTTAATTTTTTTTTTATGTATATTTATAATACTAAAAATAGTTTTTTTTATAGAACTTTATCATTTTTTAAAATGAAAAGAATTAAATAATTTTTTTTAAAATTTTAAAGACAATGATTAATATTTGTTGTGAAATTTGTAGGACGCATAAAATTAATTTTTTCCTTTCAATCGAATTTTCTTGATAAGCATGAGTCAAAAATCAAACTTCTAACCATAAGAGGACTATTATAACTCTTATAGCTTAGACTATTTTTTTTTTTTTTTGACAAATCTTAGACTAATTTTTTGTTGGTGGCTTATATTGTATTTTAATAAAGAGTTATGTTAACATGTGTCCTTGGGACGCTTGATAACTATCCAAAAAACTTAATGTTCAAAAAATATACATATTACACAAGTATCAAGAAAAATATTTCTATATTAAACTCTTTAACATGTGCCCTTAAGAGCACAAATTAACATTTTCCTTTAATAATAAAAGTATTTTAATAAATAAAAATGTATTTTGTGTTTGAAACCTGTGAGAAATGGTCCACATGCATCATGAGAGTGCACGATTTTATTGCATCGCTCATTCCATCTCATTAACATCACTACATCACACACAACCCAACATAAACACTCCTTCCCATCTCATAAACAAATTTACAAAAAAGTTTTTTCTTTAAGAAAAATATCTAAATGTATTTAAGTCATACACTTTTTTAATTTTACCTCTATCTTTTGACTTAAAAATTGTTAAAAACATGAAAATATGAAAAAAGTATGGATATATTTGAAAAAGTGACATTTATTGTATGGATAACCATGTAAAAAAAATTATACCATAGAATAATAGTTAGAATTTTCCAAAACCTTTAATTAAAAAGAAATAAAAATAATAAAAGTTTGAGAGATTAAATAAATTTAAGAACGGAGGGGTTTTGGAATGGGTGGTGAGAGTGATGCGATGGTCTGGATGGGTAATCAAGAAGTAAATTTTGTGTGGTGAAATTTGTGGGAGGTGAATTAGTAACAGTGTAAAGAAGAAGATGGATCTTTGTGGCCCAAAACTTTAGATTTACAAAATCTTCATGTCCAAGTACTAGTTATGAAAATTAATATAATAGAATAATTTGAAATTTGTGTAATTTATTTTTTAAAACATAAAAAATGTTTATTTCAATGTAAAATTTATCTCTTTATTTTCTTAACTAGTACTGTATAGAAACTAAGTACTAGTTTGCATAAGCAAAGAAAAGTGGCAAACATATACAAAGCCACATTGTAAAAATTGAAAGTTGCAAGAAAAAGATAAAAAATAGGGATCGAAATTAAGAAAAAATAAAAGATCAAATTACATTTTGTAATATAGGGAGAATAAAATTACATTTAAACAAAAAAGAGTTAAGAGTGATGTACATAACATCAGATAAACAATTGAAAGTTACATTGATAAAATATATTGCTAATTCGTTTTTATTTATTAATAATGCTAACACTTCTTTAATACACATTTTTAAACACTTTTTTTTATTGATTAAAATTTACGTACATTTCATCATATTTATATAAGATTCACATATTTTGTAGAGCACATAAATTTTAATTAAAAAAAGTGTTAGGTAGATGATAAACATATGTGATTGACCCTCTTCAAACATAAGATTTGAATGATATGCTCGTAGTGAGTCGTTGAGTAAGAATTGTTGATGATTGTTGATGGTGATATCTCGTAGTGAAGGATGGGATGATATATTTCCACTATCTGACGATCAAGCAATATATGTAAAAAATTAGATATATTTAGGTTAGATAAGACTTGCTTGACCGAGCCCATATGACATGTTTATGTAGAAGGAGAATTGGGATTTGTAGGGATCTGGAATATTTTCTTGTACGTCTGTGCTTAGGACAAGTGTTGTATTATGGGAGGGTGGTGTGATTGGATCGTCCACGTGCATTGTATTTGTTTTCCCGTTTTAGTGTCGAATATTTTTGTCCCGTCATAGTGCGGCGTTCATTTTTTTCATGTTGAAGGATAAAGTTTGATCTAGTGCAGATTCATTAAGTGACTTTGATGTCATCAATGTTACAAACCTGGTGACTTGAATATTTTGGACACTTCAATAAAATCAAATGCATAGGCTTATGCAATTTGTCGTTATATGTATGGATGGCGTGAGTTTTTTTTGTAGATTCCTCTTTTTTTTTAGGGATTTCGCATTTGTATTGCATCAATAGACTATATCATTTTGAATGAACATTGTTTATTTACACAAAATAAAATCTCTACAATTCTTAATCAGACTTTACTTACCTCATATCTAAATTCTAAATTAACGAGACCCATTTTCTCGAAGAACTAGAGGGTTAACGCATAAAAAATAAAATCATTACACAAATAATTTTTTTAATGTTTATCAAACACTAATTTTAAATATCTCATATGAGTTGCGACTAAAACCTAAATATTGGTTCATTAAATTCTCAAAAAAAATATAAAAAAGATTTTTTTAGACAATTTTCTTTTACATTGTGGAAATTTAGTGCTTTTTTGAGAGGAGATCCTCTCCTGTGTAATTTTCCCCCAGTGACATCACAACCACTCATTTTATTTTGTGGCTACTGTACATATTAAAAAAAAAAAATTGAATAGTTGAGATCTACAATGGCATGCCTCCAGTGAAAAATTCACCGCAGAAGATCCAATCTTGCTTTTTTTAGTGCTGGCTATTCTTTTATATTCAATTTTGAATGACTTTTATAGTGTGTTTGATTTGAAAAAAGATAAAAGATGAAAAAAAAATTACGAAAACCAATAAAGAAGCTTACAGTAACCTTAATCCAAATTCAATAATTGACTTTCGTAATTTTTTCTCCCTTATTCGTCCCCTTATACCAATGAATGAACTTAGTTCAATTTTATAATCCAAATTCATTCATTGATTTTTGTAAATTTCTTTTCTCACTCTATATTTCCCTCAATTAAGTTCTTCATCTGTGAATCATAAAAAAAATACAAAAATACACTACTAAATAAAATTAATGGTCCAAATGTGTTAGAAATAAAAATAAGAACACCTACACTTGGCCAATTGCCGCACACAATATTTCCCCCAATAATCACCTTAACCAATAAATATCTTATTGTAACATTTTTTTTTTACAAATATCCTTTTTATATTTTTTAAACATATACTGTAGAAATAACAGTTTTATTTCATGTTATGTTTATAACTATTTTGGATTTTTACCTAAAAAAACTATTTTACATTTACAGAGTATTTTATCTATTATATGTAATACGCGAGGACGATTTCATTTTCCTCTCTTGCCACGTGTCAGCCTCAAAGCAACCCTGCTCTCACAGCAATTTAGCATTAAATGTCATAATGTATTTTTGATTTTCATGTATTTTTGTCATGTAATTAAACAAATAAACTTCTTTTCATGATCCATTAATTTATTGTGTTCCTTATTTTACTTTGAAATTGAAAGTGGAAATAAAATCATACAAAATTAAAGGCACGATTTTTACACATTAATAAATAAAAAGTTTATTCTTTTGAACGAAAATGAATAACAAAATCAATGGATCATGAAAAGAAAAATTAGTAAATTATAATATATTTAAATGATACTGAAATTTTTGTTATTTTTTTGACATGCTACAAATATTTTTTATTTTTTATATTAGATCTAATATATAATTTTTTTGTTTTTTTGTTATTTATTTTATATCAGTATAACTGTTTTTTTTTTATAAAATAAATGTATTTCTATTTCCATACAATTGCTAATTATTCACTAATTGCTAATTATAAAATATTTATCACTTAAATTACATATATTTTTTTTTAATTTTATGTGCATGCTTTATGTTTTTATTCATTTATTGTGTTACTAATAAAATAATAGTGAAGTCCTGAAGAAAAAAAAGAGTGAAATTTTTGAATTTTTTTATAATGAAAAATATTTAAAATTACTAAATAGTAAAATTTTTAAAATTATTATTATTATTATTTTGAATAAAGAAATGGAATATGCCTTATTTCATAATATGATTTATTTTAAAATGGAATGATATTTGCCTTACATTATAGCATTAAATTCATTCTAATTTTATAATAGTCTCTACTTATTTCAAAAGTCCATACCAATTCTCTAGTCGAGTCTACCAATTCTATTTGGGTAAATCAATATTCTTTACTTAAATCAAGATATTTGTTTTAATAGCTTTAATTACATATTTTGGGTAAAATTACTTAAATACCAATTCTCATTTTTCTATATAAATGGTGTTTGGCTGAACAATGCAAATTACATCATTTCTAACATTGTTATGCTTTAGTTCTTTACTTTTAATTATTTTTTTTGTTATTTGTTATACCCTTTTTTTTGTTTTATTGTATTTCTTCATATTTTTTTAGGTGCTCATGTTTTTTTTTAGGTGCTAATGAGAGATCTTCTTCTTATCTTGAAGATCATGTTGTGGAAGTTATAAAAACAATTAGCAGATGAAGATACACATAATGAGTAATTTTGGAGCAAATTTCTTATCAATGAAGATATTTCAATTTTTTTTATTCATTTATCGCAAATATGGATTAATTAGTCTATATCATTCTCATGAAATTTGTTCTTTGTTTAACGTTTATTTGTGTATGAAGTTCCCCATTTTAACGGTGCAGTATATACAAAATAATTTATGTAATGTAGTTATTTATTTATTCACTGTAATATAGTTTTTTTTACGCATGTAATATAGTTATATATTGTTAATTTTACTTTATATAGTTGCATATAATTATGGAAGCAATAGCTTTATACGTGATCATCACACCAACGCTTGGTTCTACAAAAATTACCATTCATGATAATTTGTTCAGAGACCTATAAAGCCTATATTTTTGTAATTTTTACAGAGGCCTATATTTATATAATAATAGAGGGGTCTTTTTGTTTTTTTTTTGTAATTTTTACAATACTTATCTTCTTTTTTTCTCAATACGAGACTTATCTTTATATTCATGTATTAATAGGACGCATATTTTTTTTTTTAAATATATACGGGGCCTATATTTATACTCACATATTAATTTATGAGACTTTTTTATAATTTATACGAGGCTTATATTTATAATCATTTTAATATGGGTTTTTTTTTTTTGGAATTGCTACACGAAACTATATTTATACTCATATGTTTTTATATGGGGACTTACTTTTGTCACCCTACCCCTTTTCTAGCGCGCCCTACGAATTTATCAAAATACCTCAGTCCGCTACTTAAGTAGCGGATACCCCCTAAAATCACCCTACCATATTTTATTTTTATAATGTCCGTCACTTATTTACAAAAAAAAATTATTCTTACAACGTCCGCTACTTAAATAGTGGAAGGACAAAATGGGAAAGACGTAGGGCTCGCAAGAAACTGATAGAGTAGCACAAGTAAATTTATACGGGACCTTTTTTTGTAATTTATATGAGGATTACATTTATGGGATTTATATGAGGATTACAAATAAATACGATTATATGGGGCCTATATTTTTAGTCATATATTAATACAAAGACAATTTTATATTATTTTTTTTTGACAAAAGACTATTTTATATTAAGATGGTGTTCATATGTTCAATTAAATAGTATAAGTTATATGGGGTCTATTTTTATTTTGTTTCAAATCGTATTTATTTACTATTGATATTATGAGATTAATTTATAATAAGTTTATATTTATATTGATATATTACTATGGGGTCATTTTTTGTAATTTATATGAGATCTTATATTTTACACATATACTGATACGAGACATATAGTTTTATTCATATAGTAATATGAGTGCCTATTTATATGAGGGTCTATTATTCCGGTTCAAACTTTCAAAATAAAATCTTCACTTGATGTATCGTGTATTTAAAATTTTATTAGTTGTTTCTACTTCAAAATCTATTATGTAATATTTTTTATGTTGTTATTGTCCCTTTAAATTATGAGCTTAAATCAAGTGAGTTTATCACAATTTATTTATATGGTATTTACGTCTTTAGTTATATTTTATTATAACATTTTCTAATATTTTGTCTACATGCGACACAATTGATATGCAACTTGCCGCACAAGCTTTGCCATGTAGCATATTTTTCTATTGATAATTATTAATATTATTCACTTTAGAGGAATCATATCATAAGACCAATATTAAAATGTATTTGTTAATTTATATGTGAATATTAATTTATGTTTTTAATTTTATTATTTGCACTTTTATAGTTCAAAATAATATATATTTCTATTTATATGAGCAAAAGTTAACTGCCCACGACAAAGATTCAAACCATAAATTTTCCACTTCTATAATATTTATTAAATCTAAAATCAAATAATAATAATAATAATAATATAAATTTGTCAAAACAAAACAATTAAATGAATTTAATATATAAAGGTAGCCAAATCAAATCGGACTAAATCTGACGGTCGGATCATTTGAATGGGGTTTATGTCCGATCTAAATTTGGATGAAAATTGGCAAACTGTGAAATTTAAAAATTGTAGGAACCGGTTGTTCAATTTATGCCCCATAATTTTATGTTTTTACTTTTTTTTGTATTAACAAAATTTCAGATTATGGAAAAATTAATTTCAACATAAAGAATATTTAAATGATACATCAATATTTATTAAATATGTAAAAATTAGTTAGACGAATTTTTAACCCGTGCTTGGCACGGGTGTGGACACTAGTTACCATAAAAGTAGAGTGGAAAATAATCAAGTAATCAACTCATAATAAAGGATAAGAACGCATTTAAATTTTTCATAGAAATTATTATTTTTTATTTTAATAAACTTAGAAAGGTATTAGATTTGTCAAAAAGAAAAAAGGAAAAGTATTAGATAGAGAAAAAAGATGTATATTTTTTTTTAATAAACTTATAAATGTATTAGATTTGTCGCAAAGAAAATAGGAAAAGTGTTAGATAGAGAAAAAAGATTAATATGTCCACTGTGTTTGTAAAATAATAATTTTCTAAGACATATCAAGATTAACGGTATTCAATTAAAAATACATAAACCGATAATATTGACGAGTCTCATTAACATATTAAATTATTTTAGATTTTTATAAAACTTATCATAGATGATCAATATGATATACTCTTCTAATCTAACGGTGAATTTTATAAAATTTGAATTCATTAAAACGTTATTGAGCGGTGTAATATTTGATGTCAAATTAATTAATGTCATTTAATTCTGGCCCATATATATATATATATTTAAGGGATATGCTATAACACACCCACTCAATTTTATGAAGGTGTGTATTAGCAAGTTATAACTAAAAAATAAATAAATACACCTTCAGGTGTATGTTGCTAAAACACTCCTTCTAAAAAATAAGTGGGTGTACGTTAGCAACTCCTATAGGCATTTGCTATAATCCACCAACTTATTTTTCAGAAGGTGTGTGTTAGCAAAAGATAACTAAAAAGTTATTAAATACACCATAAGGTGTATGTTGCTAATGCACACCTTCATAAAAAAGAGTGGGTATGCATTAGCATTCCCCTATATTTAATAATCTACCCGATGAAATACATTTAAAAACAACTATAATTTTTTTTATAACTTAAAAACAAAGCACGTCTCATTTGTTGGCATGCCGACCCTACAAACAATATAAAGAAACACCATTTCTCTACATCTCATAGCAATATTATGCCATTATTCAACATAAAGAAATATCAAAATAAAAAAAGTAATTAATAAAAATTCAACAACAGTTGACCAAAAAAACAGACAACATTAAACAAGTTTTGAAATAAAATTAAGCACCAATAAAAATCAAACAATATTAAACAAATCGAAAATAAAAGCAACACAAAAGAAATTTAGTTTAATTCAGTGTTTTTTTTTGTCTAAAAAAGTAAGAAAAGAAAGTTGAATTAAACTTGCTCATAAAATTTAAACCTCAAATTCAAGAAAAATAATTTAAAATCTCCTTGGGCGGACCTACTCCACAGTGGCGTCTCCACGTTGTAGTGAGTGGGTTCAACTGAACCCGCTGAACTTGAGAAATGTATATTCTTATATATTTTTCACTTTGAATCCCCTGAAATTTTACCTTTGCACCCACCAAACTAGAAAACGAAAATATAGAAGAGCACAGTTGCTAAGAAGATGTAGGAAACAAAAGAAGAAGGAAGATGCCGGCAGAAAAAGAAGAAGGAAGAACTAACAGTATGTGCCCAACTGTTATTGTATGGCGGCGGCGGTTTTCTTTACCTTATTTTGGGCTTTTGACTATGGCACTGTTTGGTAAGTCCAATAAGTTAGCTTATAGCTTATTGTACTAGCTTATAAGCTTGTTTGAAAAAGATAGAGGTGTTTGGTAATTAGCTTTTTAAATTAGCTTATAGCGTTTTTTGAGATGCTATTTCAAGTAGCGTTTGAGCTTATAGCTTATAGCTTTTTACGGTTTTTTCCATTTTTAACCTTTATTTTAATTTTATTATTTTTTATAAAATAAAAAACTACATACTAAACAAAATAACTACCCACTAACATACATATCCTTTTGTGTCATTTTATATTTATCAACCACTTTAAAAGCTAATTTTACCAAACACTTTAATTTCAATAGGTAGCTTTTCAGCTATCAGCTATAAGCTAGCTTTTCAGCTATCAGCTAGCTTATCAGCTATAAGCTAGCTTATAGCTTAATTTTGCCAAACAAGGCCTATGTGCCCAACTGTTATTTTATGGGTTTAATTTTGAGCTTTTTACCATATAGCCCAACCATTATTTTGTATGTTTTTTTTCCATTAAAAACAAGCATATTGTTGTATCGAGTAAATAAACATATAACAAGTCAAAAATAAAAATTGCATCCCATAAAACACAATTGTTTTAATTTTTGGCTCTAATGTTCTAAATTATTTTTAAGAAAACATAAAGTATTATTTTTGTTAAAAAGCAAAATAATACTTGTTTTTATTTGTAGACCATAGGCTTGACTCATTCATTATATAATATAATATATAGCTATAAAGTTAATTAACTCCATAAAAAAATTATATAGTTAACTAATGTTTTTTTGTATGGTACTGACATAATTATTAATTTTGGTAGAACATTTTTTGAATGAATTTACCCCTAAGATCATTTTTTGAAAAAATAAAATATATTTTCTATTTTTGTAAACTATGTGTTAATTTTAAGTAGATTTCAATAAAATTTGCTCATTAAAAAAAATCACTAACTAAAATATAACATACATTTTGAAGTAATTTTTTTTTTTAAAGCAAAACAGTCTGAACCCCCTGCTCCAGGTTCCTGGAGACGCCACCGCTACTCCACCCATTTAAAATACCAAGCCGAAAACATCGACAGACCCACAAAAAATAGTTAATTAAAATAGCCGATTTAATAAATTACATTTATGTTTGATATTAAAATAAATACACTAAAATTTTGATGATTATTATAATTTCATAAAAATATAACTTTTAAATAACTATGATGAATTATCATAATTTTGATGATGAATTATTGTAATTCTGACATATAGATTATATATATTAGAAGAGTTTAATGGATATGCACAGTCGTTGTAAATTAATTTTACACCAACAACCAATGAAAATGATGTAATCTTTCATATCACATTAAAAAGGTGGGCTAAAATGAGGTGACGTGGCGGAAATCATGGTAGTAATTGGTTAAATATGTAATATTTTTTTACTCTGTATGCTTATATCCATTAAATTCATATTAAAATCTTTTTGTCACCCTATTTTTAGTACCCTTGTAAAAAGAAGATTGATGCCCCACCCAAAAAAGAAAAGAAGATTGATGTTAAAACATCAGTATTACACACGCAAACTTTTTTAAGATATTTGGATAGAAAAGGAAAACGAAAAACTTAAGAAAGAACGAGATATCCGTGAATAAAGTTTGTTTTATTACTTTTCTTATGGGTGATGTAAACTTATGTCTTTCGGATACTATTTAAAAGCTTCTCCAATAGTAATGCTATTTTAGTTATTATATATTATTAAAAAATAATTTTTATAATGTCATATAATATTTATACAACTTGTATTTTTTTTTTTTTAGTTTTTCACCACCAGTTTAATCTGATTTGGAGGTCAGTTCTGACATCAAATGGTTTCAGCCCTCTCCCGATCGCAGTTGTGGGGGATCGAACACAACTTGTATATTTTTACTCCAATGATAATAACCACTTTTGATATCATACATTACTAACAAGTGATTCATTCAATTTAATTTTATATAAAAAAAAATAATATTCAATTGATGATACGATATCTTAAATAAGGTACCATATCATTAATTTTAATACATCTTATGCCACGTCATGGAACTATAATGATAAAAAAGGTATGAATTATTAATTTATGAAATTCTTTTTGATACCCTTATTGGATATGCTTTAACAAGTGATCTATTCTATTTAATTTGATATAAAAAAAAAACGTAATATCAAATTAATGGTAAAGTATCGTATCATCAATTTTGATACATCCTATACCACGTCATGAAACTCAAATGATAATAAAAAAGGTACGGATCATTAGTTTGTGAAACTCTTTTTGATACCCTTATTAGAGATGATTTAAGAAAATAACATAAAATAAAATTAAAAAGTGACTGCACATACTCAAATGTCATTTTAATACCTTCGTTTCCAAATATAAGAAGTTTAGGGTCCGTTTGGTGGACAGGATATGATAATTATATCTTATCCTGTTTTAATCTTTTGTTTGATGCACCAATGAGATATGATAAATTATTCCCTTTTTAATCTTATCCTATCACTCCTTTGGGGAGTAATTTATATCATGAGTTTTTGCTGGATTAAAATTATCCTGTCAAAAAGTATAAGTAGATCATTTCTCTCTCTCTCTCTCTCTCTCTCACACACACACACACTCTCTCTCCCCCATCTCTCCCTCTCCCCTCTCTCACACTATCTCTCTCTCTCTCTCTCACTCTATCCCTTCTCTTATCTCTCTCTCTCATGTTTATATTTTAATCTTTATGTTTGTGGAACGTTGATTAAAAAAATCAGGTATGCACTAGATGTTTGTGTGCACCAAATACATGACATGATAAGTGTCTATAATGTCACTATCATATTTTGTTCTTATCCAACTCTTTATCCAATCATATTTCTATCCTATCCGTACCATCAAACAAACCCTAACGTTTTAGAATCGTTAAAAGTTAAATGTATCTAATCTAAATTATGAACAAAATACATTAAACTTATAATATATAAAAGTATTTTTTTTAAGAATTAAAGAGAGTATTATATTTACTTTTTTAATCGATGCTTCGTGATATTATTTAGGATTTTCCTTTTTTGTTACGTAGTTTTATTGGCTATAAATTCCTCCTTTAAAGCAAATAGGTGAAATGTATCAGATTCGAATACCAACTTTTATACATATAGTATGATATTTTTATAATTGAATTAAGCTCACGAGACTAATTTTCCTTTCTTATTAACACGCGCCTGTCGCTATCTTTTATTACAAAAGTTAAATTATATAAACTCTATCTTACTTTTCCAACCATTATATATACCCCTCATCCTTTCTCTTTCCTCCCACCGAAACACATCCCTTTTTCTCTCTCTAGACACCCATTTTCTCTCACTTGATTTCTTTCTCTCCATTTTTCATTCATAATAATAATGGAGAATTCCACCGACAAGAGAAAGCGAGTTCATGATGAGTCAAGTACCGATTCCGAAACTCAATGTGTTGACTCGGTTGAAACTAAGATTCGAAAGGTTAACTCTGTTTCTGATGTTATCTCGTCAGAGTTGGAATCACAGCTGACACGAGTTGACTCGGGTTCTGACTCGGTTTTTGACTCGGATGTTCAGCTTCAAGATGAGATTTTTCATATACTTGATGATGCTGATAACGTTCCTGAACAGACTGAGCGTGACTCGGCTGTGATGGGTCTTGACTCAGTTATCAAAAGTTTTGAGGAAGAGATTTTTGCTCCGGGTTTTAAACCGGGTCAGACCGACCCGGTTCAAGTGGCCGGTTCTGTTGAGCTGGGTTACCTTTTTGAGGCCTCTGATGATGAACTTGGGTTGCCACCAACGGTGGTTTCAGGTGATGAACCGGGTCGGGTTGAACCGGAGAAGGCGGACCTGACCGGTTTTGTGGGGTTTGATGATGATGATTTTTCCGGTTTTGATGGGTTTGGTTATGAAACCGGGTTGTTGTCGGAGTGTGATGGGAACAACGGTGGTGCCGGAGGTTTTGTGACGGGGGATGGGTTGTTTGAATATGGTGAACCGGTGTCGGATGTTTTGTGGCGGTCGGAGTCATTACAAGCTATGTAAGTGGTGGCGTTGAGATTTTGGGGTGGAAAATGTAAATCTGAGAAAATGTTGGGGTTAATTTTAGAAGAAGGAAAAAAAAGGAAGGATAGAAATGTAGGTGATAGATGTGAAAAGTTTGTAGGATTAAGAAAATTTGTTAATGGTTCTTTGGTTGAAATTTAATTGAGAAACAAATTTATCCCTGGTTATGTCATTTTTGTTTTCTTCCTCACTTTTCTTTTCCATTAAGAAAAATACTTGAAATTTGGTATAGGACTTCAAAATTACCGTAACATAAATTTAATTTTCCTAAAATTGAAAAGGAACAAATCCATAACACTTATTTTATCAACAAGTATAAAATAATCTATTTGAGTTATTATTTTTATAGGTGCAAAGTTTTTCATCACATGTAAAATTTAGATTAATACATTTACCATTTATTTATGGGTGCAGTTGATGTGAAAAGTTTGTAGGATTAAGAAAATTTGTTAATGGTTCTTTGGTTGAAATTTAATTGAGAAACAAATTTATCCCTGGTTATGTCATTTTTGTTTTCTTCCTCACTTTTCTTTTCCATTAAGAAAAATACTTGAAATTTGGTATAGGACTTCAAAATTACCGTAACATAAATTTAATTTTCCTAAAATTGAAAAGGAACAAATCCATAACACTTATTTTATCAACAAGTATAAAATAATCTATTTGAGTTATTATTTTTATAGGTGCAAAGTTTTTCATCACATGTAAAATTTAGATTAATACATTTACCATTTATTTATGGGTGCAGTTTTTTTTTAATAATTTTTTAAAAAAATTAAAGGAATGATGCTTCAGTTCAATGCAATTTTTTATTTTGAAATTAGTATTTATATGTTTTTTTGACAAAATAAAGCTAGTGTTTATATAGATCTTTACATTTACTTCTTCTAAAATATTAGCCGGACACATTTATAGTGTAAAGTTGATCAAATAGTTGAGATATGAAAATTTTTTAAAAATTTAATTTTTTTAGAGGATCCATTCTCTCTTCGAGCCGGTGTGAAGTAGACATAACATAACCATCAATACATAGACTCTATTCGAATGGGAGAGCGGGTTGTCTCCTGTGGTTATTTAGCTGCAGGAAGAAATGTCTAGATCTACACCTCTTATTGATTTTTTTAATCACTGATTTGTAAAACAATAAATAAATGAATGGCTTGGATTCAACTGGATCCTCTTCCAGTCTCATCCGGATGGGGTGGATTTTGGATTAACTTTGTGAAAAATTGGTCATATAATTGGTTGAAAAAACTAACTTATTCAAATTGAATAATTCATTTAGAGTATAAAATAAATAATATTAATAGTTGATAAATAAATCAAAAGTGGATATTATTAATACAAAAAGTCATGAGAAGTTTAATTTTTTCTTTTATAATATTCACTTACAGGATCTAAATCCTTGGCTTGTAGTTCATGGGGCAATTTGAATTAAGGCATGCATCTAACAATATATAATTGGCTAAACTACACATTTGATCTCATACATTTATTTTAAGTTTTAATTTGCTCCCTTATATTTAAAAAGTTTTAAATTTGATCTCTTACGTTGTCAACATTTGCATTAGTTGGTCCTTAATTTGGTCCATTACATTTAAAAAGTTTCAAATTTGATCTCTTACGTTGTCAACATTTGCATTAGTTGGTCCTTTCCGTCAGTTTTCACTGTTTCACTGTTTCAATTGGACACGTTGACACATGTCCAGGTGTTAAGCCACGTATGCAAATCGTTTGCCACATAGGACAAAACCGACGGAAAGGATAAAATTGAAATCTAAAATAAACGTAAAAGACCAAATTAAAACTTTTTAGATGTAAGGGACCAAATTGAAACTTTTTAAACGTAAGAAACCTGATTGAAACCTAAAATAAACATAAATGACCAAATGTGTAGTTTAACTTATATAATTCGAGACAATTATTCAAATTAACACCAATAAGGTATTAATTATATTCAACATTGATCTGAACGGATCAGAATTAAATAATTTGATAGTGAGGTTCTATGAAGCACAGACACTTATCAGATTAGGCGTGTCCGTGTTCGACACAGACACGACACTTATAATTACACTGATTTATATCGTTTTCCCAAATTATTATCGGTGTCGCAGTGTCAGTCTGTGTCGTGTCAGGTATCCGTGTCGGTATCAGTGCTTCATAGATGAGGTTTGAGGCGGTTATGGCGATGTTAGATTTTCGGAACAGTAGTTCACGGTGGGAATAGTACATCCAAATCAGGTTAGCACTCTAACGGTCAAAAAGTAATTGAATTTTGTACCATAGCGTCAAAGTCTTGAGACAATTGGCAACCGATGAGGTAGAAAAGGGGAGCTGTTAAGACGGATCTAACGTAAGGAAAATATTTGCTGTAGGTGTAAAACAAGAATTGTGGGGTGTTCGACACCAATAGCTTTACATAAGAAGCCACCAAAGCTAAACGAGATTGACTTGAACCTTAGGCTTTGTTTGCGAGTTTGGAGGGGGAGGAGAGGGGAGGGTTTTGGAGGGAGGGAAATAAAGAGAAAATTAGAGAAATCTTTTACATTTTTTGAGAAAGTATTTTTTATAGAAAATGACAAATAAATACATATGATTAATATATTATGAATTTAAAAATATTATGACAACATTAATTAAATTTGAAGAATTCATATAAACCCTCCAAATCCCCTCCAAACCCTCATCCAATACAATTTTTGAGTTCCTCCAAATTGGGGGGTTTTTATGTTAGGAAGAAAAATTAACCCTCCAAACTCCTTCCCTCCCAAACTTGTTAATCTTTCCACTTGTTTCTTCATTTTTAGCCTTTCCTTCCCTTCCCTTCCCCTCCAAACTCGCAAACAAAGCCTTAGGATACTTGTGGCGCTTGCATTGAACCTTAACTCAATTTAGAACAAAAAAAAATTGTTGAACATTAAATACAAACTTCTCTTTTAGTTAAAATAAATTTTAATTCATCATGTTATATAAGTCTACCAATACTAGTAGAATTTTACCTCTTAAAACAAAATTTCGAACTCTAGTATCTATATATTACAATGTTTCTATTAGCTAAATTATACACTCATGACCCATAAGATGATAACCATTAAGAAAATTTCTCTTTAGGCCTCTGGTGTTTCTTTTTTACCTTTTTTACTGATATTTTTGCCCCTTCATGATGTTTTGGTTTTTACGAACCGAATTAGCTATAGTTTCGGTTTTTCCCATTAATTACGTCGGTTAGTAAAAACCGAATTTTTTTTAACCGATAGTTTTATTGATCTTGACTAAACATTTTTAAACTACTTTGTATAACATTAATGATGTGTTTGGTTCAAGAGAAATAAATAGGGAAAAAAGAAAAACACGAATTTCAATTAATGAATTTATCTTAAATTAGACCAAATTCATTTATTAAAATATGTATTTTCCTATCTTAAATTTTTCTCTTGAATTAAACACATTCAAAAGAAAAAAAATTATTAATTGAGTAAGAATTCATAGTAAAATTTTCTTAAACAATAAAGGTGCCGTGTATGTTTGATTTTAATTTAGGAGCAGCCGATTCTAGATTTGTAGAATTGATTCTGATTTGTTTGGTTTCTCAAAAGTATAATTGATTCTTCCTCTAGAATTGATTCTACTTAAAGCTAGAAATTGTAGATTCTAATTTTAGAATTGATTTTTACACTTAATTTTTTTGTTCAACTCAGTTTTGCATGAATATATCCAAACATAAATCACTTTAATTTAAAATTAATTTTGACAGAATCAATTGTATTAAAATCAATTCTGGTCACCGCAAAAGTAAGACGTACGGTATTTAACTATGGAAATTGTCTTTTAGCTAGACACCAACCACTTCTGTAATTGTACGCACTAGCAGAGTAATGGAGAATCTAAAGATAAAGCATCCACCTCGTTATCAACGAAGTGGTTGATCAATATGATAATTTGTTCGGTTACAAATGTCTTTCATGCAAAAGAGTTATGTTAGGAGCAAAAATTAGATTTAGTGATTTTTCTGTTTTTAATTTATTTTTTGTCTTATCTTATTCTTAGAAAAGTATAGTTTAGACTCTGATTTTTGTTTATATACTTTTTCTTTTGTGTGGGTTGTGACATGGTTGAAACGTAACCATATTAATTATATGAGTTATGTACGATGTTAGCTCAACGGTGGTTAATTTTCTACATGTCTTTTAATTTAATGCTTTTTTTTTTTTTTTCTTTTCAAAGAGGTTAATATAAAATGCAATTTAAGTTAGAGATTCTATTTTTAAATTTTAACTAATATATTTACAAGAATTTTTAATTTAATTGTCTAATGTTTCACGATAAAGTCTTCTTATAATATACTTCCTCTGTTATAAAATATAAATAAAAGTTGGTTAATAAAAGTAAATATATTTAGTCTAAATTTTAAATCAAATACATTAAATTTGTTTGACTCATTTTTGTTTATATTTTGTAATGGAAGGAGTAGTCGATCAATATACTGTAAAAAAAATCAATATAAAAGTTTCATAGTAACTCAATTTATGTGAGAAGACTCGTAACTCAGGTTCATAAATTGACATGGTTAAATTTCTGACGTGGTTATGGATTAAAGTATAACTTTAAGGCTTTTCATCGATTTCCACAATTGAAATATTCAACAATTTAGATAATTTTACATGGGCGCATTTGATCTATTAAAAAACAGAGATCGAATAACTTTTGAAATATTCTATGTAATTTAAAAACTGATTATGAGACTAGACAAAATAGATAGTAAGTGATTAAGCAAAATAGACAGCAAGGGATATCAGATATGACAAAACTTAGAATTTTTGTCCAGTACTGTACCACATGACAACTTTTTGTCTATAATACAATTATAAAAAATATGAAAATTAAATATTCATTTTATTTTTTGAATATAAGATTTATTATCTCATATCTCTTTCCGATACAGTTTTATCCTGTCCCATGCAATTTTGTTCTATAGTGTTATATCTTGTATTGTTATGTTCCGTGTTTTCTGTTTTGGGAATCAAATGCACTCGAAGAGAAAGTAACTCGACAACAAACTTTGTCACTAATCCTTTTTAGTTATTCCATTTAATATAAATAAAAATGAGTCAAAGAAATTTAATATATTTAATTAAAAATTTGGATTAAATACATTTATTTTAATTAACTAATTTTTATTTATATTTTGGGACGGACGATGTTGTTTTTGAATAGTTTGTTAATATATGTCACAGTATGTACTCCCTCCGTCCCATTTTAAATGACCTCTTTTTGACTTAGTATACTATTCATTTGACCTGCTTTGACCATATTTTTCTACTAATATATACATGCAAATATTAACATATGAGATGTTGTTTGATTTGTCTCGACGAGTACTTTCAAAATACACAATTTTTATAATTTTTAATAATATATAATTAGAGATATTAACGATTAAAGTTGTGCATTGGCAAACGTGTCAATGGTCAAACAGGTCATTTATTTTGGGACAGAGGAAATATTTATTTAGTTATTTATTTATTTATGAATGAAAATATTTAAAACTCAGTTGAATGACAATCTATTTGCTCTTAAATTTACTTTTTACTTCTAATATGGAAGATCGACATACACTAACGTGCTTGCGAGTACCTACATGTGAATTTACTTCTAATTTGTTTACTGCTCTACAAATTTCATTTCTTTTTCAATCCAATAAATGATTTGCACACCATTCTAAATTTTATTGCAGTTTTTCCGTTGTGATTTTGTCCGGTGTTATTTTATTCTCATTTTAGTGTGAAGTTGTTTGTTATCTCATCTTTGTACAGTGTTTGTTTTGATTTTCCATCTTTGTATGGTGTTTGTTTTACTTAAATTTGTAAATTTGCTTCGATCCAAATTCAGTGCAGACTCAATGATTTTAAAATCGTCAACGTTGCAGATCGGGAGACATGACTATTCGAGACACTTGAAATTTGTTATATCATTTGTAGGCTTTGTCATATTTGTAGACATTAGGATGTTTTAGGCTATTAACTCGGGTGCTGTGAGCTTGTTCGCAGATTCATCATTTTAAGATTTTAGTAAATTTGAATATGTAATAATTTCGATCGATTTACTCTATCAATTTAAAAGAACGAACATAAAAAAAAAATGAGATACGTGTGGGATTACTCATTCTTTGGAATACGTGTGGTTCATCCAATCAAATATTTATTTTGAGGTGAGTATTAAATGTTAACATTATTTAAAAGAAGGGAAATTTTAGGAATAAATAGAGGGTCTTGTTAAACAGAGCCTCCGGGGCATTCTTTAAAGATTCTATTTAAGAAAATAATTTATTTAAAAAGTTGAACATTTCAATTTTCAATGTGTTGATTTCACACATTTTCATAATTTCTTTTATAAAAACTTACTATTTAGAAACTTAAAGAGTGCCTCGGAAGCACTATTTAGCATTTACCATAAATATATTAGATAGAGTTGAATTTGTAGATTTTTACTTATATTTAAGGTCATACATTTTTGAAGATTTTTACTTATGCTTTGCTTGGATGTAAAGAGAAAATAAGAATAGAGAAAGAGGTGAGAGAGAATGTGAGAAGAGAGAAATATAAGAGAAATTGAATAGATTTATGGTATTGTTTGGTTTAAGAGAAATAAAAGAGAAATAGGAAAGAGAGAAATGTTGATCATTTATAAAAGTACAATAATGCCCTTGTCTATTTTCCAAAAACTATATAAAATTTAATTTGATCTTTTGGCTAAAATAAAATTATTAATTTATTAAATTACTTTATTTAATTGAATAGATTAATCAGACTAATTACTATTTCAAATGACTAAAAATAATAATTTTAACTATAAATTAAATAATTTAGATTTTCATGTTATTTTAATCTGGTAAATTAGTTCATATTATTATTCACTAAAATCTTGCCTTTCCTCTTTATAAAATAAAATAAAATATCATGTCTTCTGGTGATCTCATCACCCACCCACCAACGCTTTGCTTTCATCTTCCAGCCACCGCCATCATACCAAAACAAAAATCTTGCCTTTCCCCCATATTTTAATACTAGATTAATAGCTTATCTTAAATTCTACACAAGAAAGTCCATTCATTAATTTATGAATTCAATAATTAGATTGGTTCTTCGTTTCATTGTGCGCTTGCGAAACCACAACCCAAACTCTATGAATTTTTAAATTTCAGATTTTGAAGTGGTAAGCGAAAAACACTATAAAAACATTAGGGGTAAAAGTGGAATAATGCTTCTTTCTCCTCCTTTCTTCGCAAGTTTGAGGAGATTGTAAAAATCATGGGGCCCACGAGAATTTTGTCTGTCTTCTCTGTTTCTCTTATGTTCCAAGCAGGAGAAGTGCTCTCTTTCTCCCTTATTTCTCTCGCCTCCGTTTCTCTCTTTAATATTTCTCTTGTTCCAAGCAGACCGTTATAGTTAGAGCGGAAGAAAGTATTTCTTAGCCAAAATCTTTCCAAAGTAAAACTTTCACAGTACCACCTTTATTTTTTGATGTAGAAGATCATATCCACTAAACATACTAAGATTTATACACCTAGATAGAATCAGCCAGTAGTCACTAGATGTCTCCTTGTACATAGTATGCGAGTGAAAACCTTTAACCGGATAGTATAATTTTTTTAACTAGTGTTCCAGAAACACTAATTAGCATAACATTTTATTTTAAATTATATAATTTACTTAATTAATTATCTTGAATTAGTCATATACAATCTTATTATGATATTGTGATGTTAATACACTTCACCTATACTTTAGTCAACCTTTTTATACCCGTCGGTAAGTTACACGTTACACAAATTGTTATATGGTTTTTAAGAGAATAAAATTTGGTAATCTAAAATTATTTTAGAAGTAGCTTATTAATAATTTAAGTTCAATGTTTTAGTTAGATTGAAGCACTTTTAATTAGATAAAAATGAATATACAGTACACACACACGAGGTTTGGAGAAAAACCAGATTAGTGAGTGAACAAAGAGAGAAAAAGTGAGAATAAGCAAGATTGAAATTAGATTAGTGAGTGAACAAAGTGCGTGCATGCAATCAAACATCGGATTATGTATAAATAAACATATTTGCTGAACCGCATAAGAAATGTCAGGACAGGTGAAGGTGAGGTATTGGAGAGCGCCATAAAGGCTACGGTACAAAGTGGGATCTTCAAATGTCGCACTGTTTTTTATGCTTAATTTTAATTTAGTATCAACCAAGGTAGGACATGGCTTGCAAGAAGACATTCCAACTCATCTAACTATTTCTTCTGCATATTTATTCTGAGATAGAAAATTCCAAAAAAAATATTTATGTCTAAAAATCTACCATTAAGTTTAATAAGAGCATTATATTTGCCATTGATGACCATTTTCAATTTGGGTCTTTGAGTGCAAATGTGGAGTTACGAGGGAGGAGTGATTTTGTTGTGAAGTAAAAGTGATTCTCTTGTTATTAACACCACCAACAATTGCCTTATATAGGCTTACAATCACTAATGAATCACAACAAATGGGATTGGGCTTAAACAAGGCCCAATAAGCCCAAGTAAACTAACAATATCCTAACAAACCCTCCCTTAAACTGATCATACATAGCTAAGATCAATTTAATCAGGATTCAAACAACAAGAAAACAGAAGAAAAAAAAACAGAAAAATGAAGCTAAACAAAGATAAGCATATCACAAGATATCACTTAGATCACAAACTCCTAAGCCCTCCCTTAACCTGCAGAAGGTCTCCAACTTCAATGCCTTTGTCATGATATCTGCAAGTTGGTCTTGTGATTTACAAAAACTGAGTTCAATGATTCCATCCTTGTTAAGATCCCTAAGAAAGTGATACCTAACATCAATGTGTTTGCATCTCCCATGTAAAATGGGATTCTTTGACAGTTTGATGGATGAACTATTATCACAATTTATTATAGTGACTGTCTTTTGATTCAAGCGCAAGTGAGTTAGTACATTCCTCAGCCAGATGCATTGACATGCACTAGAAGCAGCTGCAACAAACTCTGCCTTTGTGGTGGATAAAGTGACAATGGGTTGCTTCTTAGAGGACCAACATACAGCACTAGAGCCCATTGTAAACACATAACCAGATGTGGATTTTCTATCATCATAGTCACCTGCATAATCACTATCAGTCCATCCCTACATAATCAAATCTTGCCCAACATTGCTTCTATACATCATCTCAAAACTCAAAGTACCCTTCAAATATCTCAAAATACGTTTGACTGATGCTAAGTGCATTTCTGTTGGCCTTTCCATATATCTTGCAGCTAGGCATACAGAAAATGTTAAGTCAGGTCTAGTAGCAAGGAGATACATAAGACAGCCTATAATTCTCTTGTATTCAGTAGCATCAACAGCTTTGCCCTTCTCATCTTTAATCAACTTACTCCCAGGCACAATAGGGCTACATACTTTGTTGCATTCTTTCATGCCAAATCTGTTTAAGATCTCTGAGGCATATTTGTGTTGACAAATGAAAATTCCTTGTTTGTTTTGCACAACTTCTATTCCCAAGAAATATTTCATTTTGCCAAGATCAGTCATAGCAAATTTATTTTTCATGGAATTTTTGAACTCTTCAATCATGCTAGCATCATTTCCAGTGTAAATAAGATCATCAACATACAAGCTCACAATCAAGATCTTACCTCCATCACCATGTTTGACAAACAGTGTTGGCTCATGAGGACATTTATCAAACTTTTCAGAATTGAAGTAAGACTCAATTTTGTTGTACCAGGTTCTTAGTGCTTGCTTTAAGCCATATAGAGCCTTTTTGAGTTTATAGACCTAATCACTTCCCCCTTTATGGTAGCCAAGAGGTTGTTCAATATACACATGTTCAGTTAAGTCACCATGAAGGAATGCACTTTTTACATCTAGCTGATATATACTCCACTGTCTGTGAGCTGCCAATGATAGAATAACCCTAATTGTATCCCATCTTGCTACAGGAGCAAAGACTTCATTATAGTCTATACCATGCTTCTGTGTGTACCCTTTTGCTACTAGTCTTGCCTTGTGCTTGTCCACATTTCCCTTTTCATTGAATTTAGTCTTAAAAATCCATTTAACACCAACTGCTTTCACACCCTTAGGTAGAGTAGTCAATTCCCATGTATCATTAGCTTCTATAGACTCTATTTCATTGTCCATAGCTTTCTTCCAGACATCATGCTTTCTAGCTTCTTCATAGCTACTTGGATCTTCATTGGAGGAGAACATGGCAATAACTAAATTCTGCAGTTGTTGGTCATTTTGATTGTCAATATTTTCTATGCCAGTCACATAGTCTCTGAGGTATTCTGGTGGTTGCCTTGTTCTTGCAGGCAAGACATTATCTTCTGAGTCATTACTAGAGTCTTCATCACTGTCACCACTGCTAGCTGGATTAGTTTGAATGTTCTCAGCATCATCATGCTCTTCAACAGTCTCATCATGTTGCAGATCAATTTCCTTGTCTTAATTGTCATCAACTGTATTCACATCAATAGAAGACTTGACTTTCTCTTTACCATTCCAATTCCAACTCTTGGATTCTTCAAACACAACATCTCTGCTTACTATGATCCTTTTCTCAATAGGATTATACAATTTGTAGGCCTTAGATTCCTCACTAACACCAAGTAAGATACATGTAATGCTTTTACTATCCAGCTTCTTCCTGTGAACATCAGGTACATGTACATGAGCTATGCATCCAAAAACTCTAACGTAATCTACAGAAGGTTTGATTCCACTCCATGCTTCTTCAGGAGTAATATCCTTAACAGCATGAGTAGGGCTTCTATTTATGACATATGTGGCCCATTTGACAGCTTCAGGCCAAAATTTCTTAGGCACGTTTCTAGCAGAGATCATACTCCTAACCATGTTAAGAATGGTCCTGTTTTTCCTTTCTGACACTCCATTCTGTTGTGGAGTATAAGAAGTGGTTAATTGTTTCTTTATACCAACAGAGCTACAGAATTCATTGAACTCATTAGAAGTATATTCACCACCCCTATCACTTCTAAGACATTGAATTAAACAGCTGGATTCAGTTTCAACTAGAGATTTGAACTTTCTAAAACACTCAAATGCACCTGACTTCTCATGCAAAATATAAGTCCATGTTTTTCTAGTATAATCATCAGTGAAAGTGATGAAATACCTGTTACCACCATTGGATGTAGGATTAATTGGCCCACATATATCTGAGTGCACCAGCTCAAGTTTCTTTGTTGCCCTCCAATTTGCCTGCTTAGGAATGCTATCTCTATGTTGCTTGCCCACCAAGCAGTCTGTGCTTTTGTCTTCAGAGTCTTTCAATTTTGGCAAACCTCTAACCATTTGTTTAAGATGTAGAGTTTTCAAACCCTTAAAACTGAGATGAGCATACCTATTGTGCCATAAGATGGTCTCTGCAGAAGTAGTAATTTGAAAACATTTGGGCAAAATCATGGCAGCTTTAACAATGTACATTCTATTGGATGTCATCTCTGTGGTTAGAATCAAGCCTTTCTCATCATGATACAGTTGACACATATCATTTTTAAAGACTATAGTGAGATTTCGTTGTTGTAATTGACCAACACTAAGCAAATTATTGCTAAGACCAGGCAGGTAATACACATTAGTTATGACATGTACCTTATCATTAATGTTCAGCTTCACATTCCCTCTACCCATGACTGCCATTTTAGAATCATTACCAAGCTTGACTGATTCTCTGAATTGATCATCAAATTCAAAGAACCACTCCTTAGTTCCTGTCATATGGTTACTACAACCGCTATCAATGTACCACATTCCTTCAGCAAATTCAACACTACTATGATCAGAAAAGGCCATTAACAACATTTCTTCTTCTTGTTCAACATAATTTGCTTCCCAATTAGGGCATTCATTGTGATAATGCCCGAGTTTGTGACATTTGAAGCATTCAATCAAATCCTTACTTAGTCTACCCCTGCCTCTACCTCATGAGGCATTTCTTCCTCTTCCTCTGCCTGAATTACTCATCTTTAGAGCTTGATCATCTCACTGGATTCTTTCTGATGTTCTTTCTGACCCCTCATTCGTTGTTCATGAACCAATAAGCTGCTTTGAAGTTCATCAATGGAGAGAGTTGTTACATCGTTGGATTCTTCAATCGAACAAACCACATAATTGAATCTTGCAGGCATGGATCTTAGAATCTTTTCAACAACCACTACCTGCTCCATTCTTTCTCCATGTGATGTCATGCGATTAGCTATAGTGAGTATTCTTGCAAAGTAATCATTCACGGTTTCACTCTCCCCCATTGCAAGAATCTCGAATTCACGTCTCGGAGCTTGTAACTGCGCGTGTTTAACCTTGGTTGAGCCTTGATATTTGCGTCGCATAGCCTCCCAAATGTCTCGTGCAGTGTCACGAACAAGAATTGTTTCAAGAATGGATCTATCAATCGCTTGAAAGAGATAATTCTTTACCTTCAAATCACGCAATTTGCTATCTTCTGCAGCTTTGCGTTGCTCCGCCGTTGCATTTGCCGGAGCGGTGACGACGCCGGTCTCTATCAAACTCCAATACTCCTTTGAACGAAGGAGGTTTTCCATGAGCATAGACCAGTGTTCATAATATCCATCAAAGCGGGGAATTGCCGGTTGCAAGAAATTGGAGGTTTTCGCCATTGATTATGATGAAGAAAGCTTCGGAATCGAGCAAGAAAGATGAAGAAAGATGAACGCAGATGTGAAAAACCGTTGCAACGGTCTATAACGGTAAGGAAATTACAGGCCGTTTGGATGGGGACCCACTGATACCAATTGTGAAGTAAAAGTGATCCTCTTGTTATTAACACCACCAACAATTGCCTTATATAGGCTTACAATCACTAATGGATCACAACAAATGGGATTGGGCTTAAACAAGGCCCAATAAGCCCAAGTAAACTAACAATATCCTAACATTTGTTACATTAGTATAAAGACCACAATATTTGGGGTTGGGTTTGACAATGCATTGGCTTCTTGTAACAGGTTTGGTGTTTGTACTCAAAGTTGGTTTGAGAAATGGGAGTAGATGAAATACTAAGGTTGATAGATAGGTAACCCTTTGTAAGTATGATGTCAAAAAGATGACGGAAGTGAAGCATGAATTTTTTTTTTTGAAGAAGTTAAATTAGTCCATGTAAATTGGAATTAGGGAGAATCAAACTTGAGATCTGGAAGTGAATCATGAATTAATAATGTTCGAAAATGATATTATTAATTGAATACATTTTTCTTTCTGCTTTAATCACCATTTTGTGACTATGTATGAGGACATAATAAGCAAAAAGAAGTTCCGTTTGCTTCACACATGTTTTGAAATTGGCCACTCACATATTCTCCACCATTGTCCCATTGAATATTTTTTACTTCTCGTTGTAATTGAGTCCTTGATATATACTCTTTAATTTGTAAAATGCTAAATAAACTTGTGATTTATTTGATAGTGGAAAAGTCCACAACAAACATGAGGCAATTGTTGTTTGTAAGGAACATAAAATAATAGCTAATTAGGAATCTCTAAAACAATACAAACAATGTATTGATCTATATGTATATATATATATATATTAATTCTATCAGAAATATTGAATATGTTTGTTTAAGGTTTTTAAAAAATTATTTTGTTTTGATAAAATCTAGAGATTCAAAAAAAATAATTTAAAGTTACTTCGGATGATATTTTAAATATAAGTGGAGTCCCACATATTATATTGGATAGAAAAGCGAATGTTAAATATTTTAGGCTTTAATGCAGTTTTAATCCCCTATTTTGAAAAAACTGAACTTTTGATCCCCCTATTTTAAAAACCAACTTTTTGATCCCCCTATTTTAGTTTTTTCATGAATTTTAGTCCCCAATCCAATTTGATCAAATTTTTGCTAATGTGTCAATTTAATTAATGATGTGGCAGTGTCCATGTTGACAAACATATTCCATGTCATTAATTTTTTTTCTTTAAATCTAAATCAATAAATACTATAAAAAATAAATCTAAATCAAATATTATGTTTTTTTTTTTGACAAAATCAAATATTGTGTTTTAAAAATATTAAAACAATTAAATAACTAAATAAATCATTAATAATAATTACTAATTACACAAATCAAAAGTCCCAAAAGTTCCCAAATCATGGAACCCTAAATAGAAAATCTGAAAATGCAAAACACAAACATTCATCTTCATCTTCATCTTCCTTGCAATCATCAATGGTGAATCAAGTACACACAAACAACTTTTTCTTCTTCCTATCCACAATATCTTTAATTGACGCTGAGTAATGAGAACAAGATGGAGAGAAACAATTGTAAGGGAAAGAAAAGATTGATGGAAATCGAAGCAAGATGAAGACTGAGAGGGAGAGAAGAGGCAAGAAGAAGGAGACGGACACGATTGAGATGGAGAGAAGCTTGATGCGTTTTCAGATTTGCTAGGGTCCATGATTTGAGAATTTCTGCGTTTTTGCTTATATTATTTTTGTAATTGTTTTTTTTGACTAATAATGATTTATTTGATTTAAAGAAAAAAATTAATTACATGGAATATATTTGTCAACATGGACACTGCCACGTCATTAATGAGCATGACACATCAGCAAATATTTGACCAAATTGAGTTGATGGACTAAAATTCATGAAAAACTAAAATAGGGGATCAAAAAGTTGGTTTTTAAAATAGGGGGATCAAAAGTTCAGATTTTTCAAAACAGAGGGATCAAATCTGCATTAAAGCTCTAATGCCTTAAAATTTTGGGCAAAAGTGTAATGTACAAGTCACTTGTATAATTTGTCCAATGTAGATGATCTTTCGAATGCTCTCTCGTGACCCAACATTTTCTGTTTGTTTACTATCATAAAATCATTTTCTTAAAATGTGAAGCTCCCACACTTAGATTTAGAAATAATGAAAAAAAATTTAAAATCATATTAGACCGTGAAATAAGTCGGATGCTGATGGTGAAAATTTTAAAAAATACGTATTTAAAAAGTTCAATATTTTTTTATCTTATCCAATTTTTTTTTTTTTTTCAGAAAAATTATCTTATCCAAATTACCTAAGTAAATAATACCCCCTCTGCCCCAAAACAAAAGACATGTTTGACCACTGACACGTTTGCCAATGCACAACTTTAATCGTTAATATATCTAATTATATATTATTAAAAATTATAAAAATGGTATATTTTGAAAGTACTCGTCGAGACAAATCAAACAACATCTCATATGCTAATATTTGCATGTATATATTAGTAGAAAAATAAGGTTAAAACAGGTCAAATGAATAATATACTAAATCAAAAAGAGATCATTTAAAATGGGACGGAGGGAATATTAATAATAATAAAATCCTTATTGAAAATCAAAACATGCAATCTAAACCGCAAACATTAATGTTGTTAATGTTATCCACATACATACATAGGTTGCTACTTCCTACAAACATCATCCTCTCTACACTCTCTTATCCTCCAATGACATTCTCCATATCCACCGCTGCTACATGCAGTGGTGCAGGAATCCTCTGCAACAACACAACCACAACAACACCCTACACTCCTCTCTCACACCTCACTCTTCCACCATCATCATCATCATCTTTAAGAAGAAGAACCTTTCACATAGTTTCAGCTAAGAAATTTTCTTCTCGTTCTAGAAGAAACCAACCAACAACAACAACTGTTGATGAAGAATCACAACCAAGGAATGATATTGAAATACCCTTTTACTCTGATGAAGATTGGCCTTTTGAATGGAGACCTCCTGGTACAACAAAAGAACCTGATTTCTTTGAAGGTGATCAGTGGAATACTGTTGGGTTTATTGGAGAGTGGTTGTGGATTCTTGGTGGTGTTTTTGCGGTATAATTCAACTTCTTATCTTGTTCTTTTTTTTATTTATATCTTTTGTTGCTGTTATTATCTTGTAAATTTTACTTTTATGTTATGTTTGTTTTTGTTTTTGATTTATATGAGTGATTTTTGGTGTATGAGAAAAAAATTGGTAGAGGATTGAGTTTAATTTTGAGCTTATTGTTGTTTATAATAACCCTCTAGCTAGTTCCTAGGAGAATGAGGCCCTGTAGTTCTAATTTAGAGTTCGGCTGCAAGGTAAGGTAAGTAAAGTCTGGCAAAAAATTGTTCCTGCCAGGAATTTTACATGGGCTCTCTCGAACGATTCGTTCTAGGGGAGCTCATTAATCACTTGAGTCCAGTGTCTTGGTCAATTTGGAGTCTGTTTGGATTGACTTATTTAAGCTTAATCTATTGCATAAATACTTATGAGACTATTTGAAAGTAGTCATGAAAATAATAATTTAAGTTCATAAGTTCCTAGGGGAGCTCATTAACCACCGATGTACCAGTTAATTTAGTGTGTGTTTGGATTGACTTATTTACGCTTATCGATTGCATAAACACTTGCGAGACTGTTTGGGAGTAGTTATGGAAACAACAACTTATTTTCATAAGTTCCCCACGATAGATATTGAAAACATCTTATCGCTTATACGAAAATAGTTTGACTTTATTATATCTTGTGTTATAGAAATAGCTTACTCATAAGTTGCAAATTAAGGTGTTTATCCAAACAGGCCTTGGTGACATATCCACTTAGCTAACGGCATGTTTGGATTATGGCAGCTTATTTGACTAAAGCATGGTAACATTGTGATTTTGTTGAAACTCTAAAGTGTAGTTTTTTCAAAATCCTGGTGTGGTGGGTAATTTGATTATGCAAAACTTACCACCAATTCAAAATAGGCACCCAAGTAGTTAGAAAGATTAGAGCGAAAATGAAAGTACTTAGAAAAGTTACAAAATAACATACTTCTATCAAGGATTTTGATGTCTCTCATGATCCTAATTGTTGCCACATGATGCTGTATTTTAAATTATCACCGTCTATATTTGGATTCTTGGTGGTGTTTTCGTGGTATAGTTCAACTGCTATGATGTTTCTTTTGCTATCTTGTGATTTCAAGTTTTGAACTTTGTTGCTGTTGATTTGTGGGCGCGTTCATGTCTATATGTGTGTGTGTTTTTCTGTTACTGATTATTTTTTAGTAAGAGAAGAAACTTGGAAGAGGATAGAGTTCAATTTCTAGTTTATGCGGTACAAATCCACTTATCTAAGTATTTGTACAAGTAAATAAAAATTGTCGAAAAAAAGTTTATACAAATAACATATCCACTTATCTTTGTGACTACAATATTAAGGTTTTTGATGCCTCACAACCTTATTGCGATCACAGTTGTGGCCGCATGATACCATATTTGACCACAATTTTGTGCAACATTAAGAATCTCGACGGGAATGATGTTTAAGCTTGCTGATCTTTTTCGTGTTATTTAGGCATGTAGGTTCGGTTTTTAATGTTATGAGCTTCATTGTGATCGCAGGTACTTGGTGGTGGGTATGCAGCCATAAATTACAATCTTGGAGCATCAGATTTTAAAGAAACTCCTGCATACAAGGAATCTGTTCAGTCTCAAGAACTTCTAGAACAACCCGAAACATCCGAATCAGATATATTCGAGTCCAATCCTACCGAGGTAGCTCCTAGTTTGAACTAGTCTATTCATAGATACAACAAAACATACCTTGTTTTAGCATATATGAATCCAGATGAATGATTTGAAACTTTGTAGCACTCAATTTGTAAGGCAATGATGATTTTGTTTGCTTAAACTCAGTTAAGTGTATCAATTCTGAGGCAAAATGGTCATGTAGGTGTTGCTTGTGTTATATTTTTTCAATTCTTAGAAGTTGCAACTTATTGATCAAATCATTGTTGATGATGTTATCTCTTATATAGATAAATACATTGGAATTTTAGAGATGAAATTTGGATTCAAATGTGGTTCATGGTTAGAGTTGTTTGTATGGACTAATTGTGTTTTACTATTTTTAGTTGCTTTGTTTTGGTTTTGTATTTTGAGTTGTTTGTATGATTCACCTATTATTATAGGCTTGTTTGGAATGACTTATTTTAGTTTATCTACTCATAAGAACTTGTGACACCGTTTGGATGAACTTACGAGTTTAAGCTCTCTAGGATAGCTTGTAAAAGTTTTGTCATGTGTGACAAAAGTAGTTTATTCATAAGCACTTATTTAAAAAGTGCTTATCTAAACAGTGAGTCTAGCATGAATTGCTAGTTAATCAATATTTTGCATGATCAATTTGAAGATACAAACTATGGAATTGCTTTAATCCTTCAACAAGAGATCACAATGTTTTATAAAAAAAACACAAAAGAAATTCGATTCAAGGAATAACTACAATGTTTTATAATAAAAACAACAAAACGTTCGATTTAAGGAACAAATGTTTTTCAGTTACATTAACACACAACTCACAATCCACACCCACGAACAAATGTTTTTTCAGTTACATTAACACACAACTCACAATCCACACTCACAAACGCTCCACACTCAAACTCACAATCCACACGCAAACTAACAATTCACACTTAGACAAACAATTCACACTCAAACTCTAAAAGGAAATAACACAACCAATCTACTATAATATTTTTATTGACCCTAATATATGGTATCAAGATACCAATATGAACACAAAAATTGTTATATTTATGATAACAATTATTCCATTCTTTGCCTTCAAGTTAATAGCTTCACTTCTTGCAAATCCATATCCAATGATGCTTGGTCTTGGTGGCACTTTAAAAGCTGGAGAAGCTACAAATTCAATACAAAAAGAAGACATTATGAAAACATCTCTAAATATTCATTTTAAAACTTAGTTTTTTACAATGATATATAAGATAAAGGATTAGCTATTAAGAATAATGAAAAAGTTTATTGTGTATACCAGCAACAGTAGAGTTGTTCTTTGTCCCAAAGGAAACTTGAGAATTTGGTGAAGTTGGTGGAGGCACATGTATTTTCTCCCCTGTGACAAAAATAGAGAGCAAACTTAATAAATAATACTAGAAAATTTCTTTTTATTTTTAGAGTGAAAGTTCATTTTGGTTCCTTACAAATTTCTAACGACACAATTCAGTTCTTAACATTTTTTTTTTCTAGAGAAGCTATTTATAACAACTTCTCATTTGAAACAATTTTTAGATTATTTTTTTCTTTTTCAACTTCCAATTTTTTGAAATTTACAACAAATGTATACAAATTTCAAAATGTGATTATTTTAAAAAAATGATTATTTCACAAAAAAATACTGTAAAAAAGTGATTATTTTTTTAACCTAGACAAACTGAGCTATTGACTTGAAGGTTACAAAGATCTGGGATTTGTAGAGCAAGTGTTCTGTTTATAGGGAAAGAGGTAAAGGCAGTGCCATTGAACAAGAAACAAAGGCAATGTGGTTGTTGGCTATAGATTTGCTCGAGGTTACTACAACAGCCGGACGCCGGAGTTCTAACGGCGCCCTGCACGAATGGCAAGCAGGGAAAGAGGGGAAGGAGGGTTGATGTGCATGGAGCTATAGTTGGGTTTGAGGAGCTAGGATCTTGTGAGAGTATATTGGGTGGATAGGAAATTATCAGCAAGAGAAAAATGTGAAAGAAAAGAGAAACTAGATTGCAATGAATAAGAGAAGCCATTGTGTTTGTGTGATAGTGTGTGAAGAGAGAAATGTTTAGCAATGTGTCTAAATAGCAAAATAAGAAATCTTTTGTGCGAGTTTTAACATGTACAAGGGGTGAGTTTTATCAATCATGCACCTATTGTAAAAAAAATTAAATTATCATGCAATTTTGTTTGTTCTTATGTAATACATGAACTAAACAAGTGGTTGAACTCAAATATTTAATGAGTTTCGGTTAAAGAATATATATATTTTTGAAATAATTTGAGTTTAAATTTTGACTGAAATAATTATCGACTAGATTTTATTTATATTTGGACGAACTTCAGATTATCAGGATCTCCTTCATGATGAACCGAAAGATTAAGACAAAAAATTGTAATACATAAACTCTTCAAAAAAAATTCAAGAGATAATTAAGATATATAAATAACTAATATTTCTAATAACATTTTTAATTACAAATTTTTTACTTTAACTATAAACTATTTTGTTTTGGATCAACAGTGGCTCGGCTTCTCTAATCAAGGTTTTCTCCTCATCATCTCATTATTATGATATTGATAAAACTTATTACAAACCTGAACAACGGTATCTTTTGTATATGTGCATATACAAATTAGGTAAACCATACACTAAGTGGCGAGCCATAATCATGTATAGACCATGAATTCAGATAAGTATCAATAAATAATTCACGTCGAAGTAAAATAAAAGAAGGCATTAATATATATATTTCAACAAAGTATGTAACCATCGACAACATATCCAAATTACCAAATCATGAGCAAATTTGACAAGACAACAACAAATGTTTAGTGTGTCTTGATAGCTTTAAAATATGTATACTTTTTAGTAGTAATTTATTTAAATAAAGTTTGCTTATCAGTCAAGTTAATTACATATGAGTTTTCTTATTAAATTCTCTATGTTTTACGGAGAAATTCTAGTATGGATACAAACCCAAATAATTTTATTTTAGACACACTCACAATAAAAATAAAAAATTAAAGAGAAAATGATTAAATTGATGTTGATTGATGTGACTATTTTATTTTTATTTTTCATATTAAAATTTATGTGTATATGCCTAAAACCTTTGTGCCTAGGTAATAATATCTCGTATTTTATGTTTTGTACGTAGGTCTAAATGCATGAATAAGAGGAAAAGTACACATATAATACATATTTTGATGACTTATGGATCGATGATCCTTTATCAGGCGCATTCCTAAATGAAGGAATGGATAGTAAAAAAACTAAGAGCCAAGAGTTATTTTCCTTGGTTTAAGGCCATAAATCCATCACTAAAGATAAAGAACAGGTGAAAAGTCAAGTTTTTAACACCTTGAAGCACTTACACGGCCGTGCCATTATCTACACGCTCATGTCAAGCCCAACAGGAGCTCTATAGATGAGACTTTGGCCCCGTTTGGCCCGGTTATTTTCCTCTTTTTTTCTTCTCCTTAAAAATAGTAAAGAAGGAAAAAGTTGTGTTTGACTTTACTTTTTTTTTTTTTTTACTTCTTTACTTTATTTCTTTAATACTTTTAAGGAGAAATAGTGTCAAATATAATTTTATACTTCTTTATTTCGTTTAAGCTAAAATAAAAAGTAAAAAATAAGCCGGGCCAAACGGAGCTATATAGGTATACAATTCATTTAAATTTTACGTTTGTATTAGATTGGTCCTTTAAGTTTTTTAAGTAATAAAAAAGTTCATTAAGTTTTTTAGGTAACAGATTGATAATTTAAGTTTGTAATTTGTAACATGTTTTTTAAGTAACCGGAAGGACCTAAATGTTACAAATTACAAACTTAAAAGACATATTTGTTACTTAAAAAACTTAAAGGACTTACATGTTATTTAAGAAACTTAAATGATTAATCTATTACAAACGTAAAACTTAAAGGACCTATAGATGCATTTTGCCTATTAATAAAGTTATTTTAATCTATTTTCTCCTTTTGTTCTTAGTTCTCAGTTTAGTTTAAATTTGTTTATGCTTGTGGTTGCTCACCATGACAAAGGGTGAGTAGTCCACTTTGCCTTGAAGTTGCAAGGAGTCCCTTGGTGGTGGTTATGTGATTCCTAGACCCTCTTGACCATGTCTTTGTTGATTGTAATTACTAACAATTTATATCATATGTTTGTAGTTGTGTTTATTGTTTATCTTAGGACAATGACGAAGGATCAGATCGGAGAAGTCGATGTCTTGACCCACTACGGCTATGACTGGCGTAGTGCACAAACTATGTGCTGGGGTATGCGTGGGTGTCATGTTATATTCGTGGAAGTACGTTAAATACTTGTTTTGAGAGAGACACCTGCAACTCTGCAAGTGGCATCACATTATCTGTAACTTATTTTAAAAAGGTTTTCACATGACAAATGTATGATTGGGTTGAGGTGATTTGTTTACTTTACTTTATTCTATCATATCTTGTATTTTAATCTAATCCTATATTTTTTTTATCGTCTTGTGAGTGTAGTAATCAATGCATTTACATGTTTGTAAATAGTGATCGAAGTACCGAACATAGGTCATTATTGAGCAATTACGATTTGACGGGAGATTCGAAGCATGTGAATAGCCTAGGATTTCTTGAGAAATTTGGGGAAAAGGATATAATATATAATTTATTCTTAATGAGTTCACCAATCTTCAAACCATAAGAATAAGGAATTAGGTTGGGTTAGGGCACGTCTATGCGGAGTGTTCCGTTAATTGACTCGAGATAGTACGTAGATATAAATCAATACCTTGTCTTTAAAGTAAAGAGAGGATAGCGTAATCGAAATCATTGTGAAAAATTGCGATTTTAAAGTGTTTAGATTATATTATTTATTTCTTGTTGTTTCTTATCTTTGCAAAATCAAATCAAATCTAAATTAAACATCCATCATTCATCATACTACTACTTTCTTTCTTATTGATTTTACAAGTCCATATGAATCCGATACTCTTTTTATTACGATTATATATTCGTGCACTTACAAGTATCATGTCTCGATCAGGAGTGTTTTTTGCTATAATTAATTTGTTAAAAATAACTGCCACAAATGAGCTATCACTAAAGATAAATTCCTAAGCTATAGGGCAAGTGGGCAACCAACATTAAGTATGCCCTCTGTACCGTCGTAACTTCGGGTAACTTAAGCACTTCGCCCCTTATTATGCCTTGTACATGGAGGCTGTGTCTTGTCATAATTTGGGCAAGCTAAAAGCCAAGCTTAACCCAAATATGATGGCCTAGCATAAGTTGACTGCTAAACTTCGGCGACAAAGGATTGGGAAAACCCCAAAGTTTTCTTTCTACGCAAAAAATTGTTTTTCGAATTTTTTTAATGTAAATTTTACTGAAAGTTATACTACAAAAAAATTTCAGAACGTATTTTCAAAAACTTTTGCATGCCAGAGGGGGAAAAATACGTGGGGAGTGGGAAGAGAAACTATCCTATCTAACTGACTACGGCCTCACACAAGAGGATGAACATATGATCATGATTAGTCCACTTATTAATTACAAACATTCAAAAAACTCTAAAATCTGGGTCCGGTGCACTATACCAACTAGGTATCCACACATATCACTAGTCACTAGCAAAGAACAACCTCCATGTCTATACCGACTAGGTATTCAGAAAACTTTAAATTTTTAAGCATTCAAGTCTTTCGATTCAATGGACATTTCAATTTCTTACTTGGTTTCACTTGTACTTGTTATTTAACTCCAAACCTTTTTCATTTCCTACGCAATTACTTAGGTCTTTTAAATTTGAGTACATATATTTTTTTTTTGTGAGCACATCGATCTAAAATCCTATATGATCCAACAATTTTCATAAAAGGACATCGAAACACTTCAAAAAATATTCGGTTTTTTTTTTTTTGTGTATTGTTTTTGGTTTTTACGATCGATTTGTAATTTTTATTTGGATCGGTTTGAATTTGAACACCTCCCACAAAAAAAACCGTAAAATTTAATTATTTTCTTAACCTGGACAAACTAAGTTAACAAGTTATTGACTTAAAGGTTACAAAGAGCTGGGATTTGTAGAGCAGGGAAAGAGAGGAAGAAGGTTTGATGTGCATGGAGCTTGAGAAAAAATGTGACAGAAAAGAGAAACTAGATTGCAATGAATAAAAGAAGCCATTATGTTTATGTGATAGTGTGTGAAGAGAGAAATGTTTAGTAATGTGTTTAACTAGCAAAAAGTTAGAATTTTTTTGAGTTTTTACATGTACAAGGTGTGAGTTATATCAATTATGCACTAATGCACCATTTGTAAAAAAATAATTAAATTATCATGCAATTTTGTTTTGTTCATATGTAATACATGAACTAAACAAGTGGTTAGACTCAAATGTTTAGTGAGTTTTGGTTAAAGAAGATCTTTTTGGGATATTTAAATTTAAATTTTAATTGACATAATTATTAATAAGATTTTATTTATTTTTAAATGATCTTTAAATTATTAGGATAGCATCAAAGTGTGTGTGACCATGAATAACATAAAGATTATCAAGTTATGAAAAAGTTCAACATTTCAATTCGATCGACATTTCAATTTGCTTGTTATTCAATAGCAAATTCACTTATAGTTGTTGACTTTGTTTGTTTTTGCTCTCAAACTTTTTTCTTGGATTATATATATGGTGCTTACTTGATGATGTGTTAACTAACGCTTTTCTTTTTCATAGCAGATCTTTCTTAAATGAGATATGTTATATGAACATAATAAGGTAATACGACACCATATTCTCTTCACTCAAAGCACAGGTACCAAAGCGTGCAAAATATATAAAAAAAAGTGTAATTTTATTGTTTTTTTGTTAGAAAATTGTGTTTCAATAGCATTTTTCTTCTTGAATTTATCTTTAATCAATACTTTATTTCTCTACTCTTTCACACATCTTTCTCACTTTTCAATTTCTCTTTTCAACTAATCAAAGCCTAAATGTAAAATTTTATTGTAAAAGATTCTCCCAAATTCTAAATATATGAAAAAGGTAGATATATCAGGTAAAAGGGAGGCAATGACCTTGACATTTTCACATCTAAAAGAAAATGAGTACCAAAATTAAATTTTCATAACTTTAGCAAATACCCCACAAAATATCAAGTACCAAATCTAGCAAAATCAACTTAAAATTGAAATTAACACTAACATAAGTAAATCTACATAAAAAAATCAAGATACAATATAATAATTGCAATATGCAGAACCAAGATTCATAACAATCATATATAATATGAAGAAAAATCAATACATTTCAACAAAACAAAACAAAAAGAAACCCTAAGGAACAAAAAGAAAAAGATTAAGAAAGAGTGGCATACTTTGATTGAATGGAAGGAGAGTATGAGAGTGAAGGTACGAATATGATTTTCAATGAGTTGCGATTACGAGTTCGTGACTGAGGGTTGGGATCGTGACAAGCTTGAGGGTTCAATGAGTGAGAGGTGAGGGTTTTGGTGAGTGAAGGTTCAATCGATGGTGATTTTGGTGAGGGATGAGTTAGGGTTCGGTGGGTGAGTGAGAGTGAGAGTGAGAGAGATGAATGGTTTTTTTTTTTCTTTCTAAGTAGTGATTTTTTTTGTTTTGTGGGAGTGAACGTAGTTTTTTGTATTTTGGTGAGGTGAGTGACTTTTTGTTTGGAAAATGTGTGAAAAAATAAGAGAGAAAAAAGTGTGGGAAAAGAAGGGATCTATTTTTATTGGATATATATTTATATATTGATTTATTTTTATTAAAAAAAATATAGAGTCGGATGAGCCGACTCTAAATATATAGCGTCCGTCGGCTAGGCAAAAGCAGATTTTTTTTAAAAATTAACCAAAAATTTATGTCCGTTAGTGTCAGACAAACCGACTTCCGACTCTAATAGCGTCGGTGGCCGATGCTAAATTTGGAGGCTAAATTAATGTTTTCTAATGGTGTTTATACACACATAGCTTGCTTGATTAGCAAGTTATACTTAACTAACTGCTAGATTTTGTTACACTTAACAATTGTCATATATACTAAAGGAATATGAACGCCTCGGTTGCTTGAGGATGACATTTGAACTATTATCGGTGTTGGTATTGCATAGTGGAGCGCGTCGGGGTCAACCACCAAAACAACAATGACAACCACTACTACAGATAAAATGTTCAATTGAAGTGGAGGCAATTGGAACTAGAACGAGATGACAACGTGCAGTTGTTGTGGCTGCGAATGATAAGGTTGAAGAGGAGCCCGTTGCTACCGGAAAGCAGGAAAATTTGAGCATAGTTATCGTTGTTGTGGAAAAGAGAGGGGAGAAAAATCAGGCATTGGAGGAAGCTAGTGGATATGAGAAGAAAGAGATATATGGGAGAAACAGATGGCTGGATTTGATAGTGGTGGTCACATCAATGATAAGGTTGATGCTAATGAAGAAGAAATCATTTTTTTTGGTTTTCACCACCAGTTGAATCTGGTTCAGGGGTCAGTTCTGGCATCAAGTGGTTTCAGCCCCCTCCCGATCGCAGTTGCGAGGAATCGAACCGTGGTCCTCCCTACCAAGTTCAGCGCCAATCACCACTGAACCAACTAACGATTGGTGAAAAAGAAATCATTTGTTTAAACACTTTGTTAGTTTTTTTTGGTTATGCTAATGTGCCTTATTTCTGTGTCCTCGTGCGAGTATTGTTTTTAGTTTTAAGTGCATGTGTATGGTTTTATTTGAATTGGTATTTTGGTTAGATTATTGTTTTCTTTTTTTAAAATTTGCAACAAACTGGTAAAAATTTCAAAATGTGATTATTTTAAAAAATGATTCTTACACAAAAAATTATGGGTGTTTGTGATTGGGTTTGAATCAGTTTTGAGGCAAAAACTCATCTGATATAAGAATAAATTTATTTGTAGTTCGTTTTTGTTTTGGATGACAAATTAAAAATATTTGATCCTATCCAATTTTATGCGGTTTAATTTGGATCGATTTTTGGATGTTCAAATTACAAATTGTAATTTTTTTATTAAATATTAATATTATAAAAACACTATAAACTAATAGTTTGACATTTTTGAGAAAATAAATAATAGGTTTGATGTAAAATATAACATAATCTATTAAAAATTAATATTTTGGAATGACAATTATCGATTATATTTGAAAAATATGAAATAGTTAAAAAAGATTTAATTAAACTAATAAGTAATATTAAAAAAAATTAAAACCAACATTAATGCAATATATATCATACTAATAAAAATATATATTAAGTATTAAAATACATGTATGTAGTGTGGTTTGGTTTGAGTCGGTTTTGATAAATCAATCTAAAATCCTATTTGATCCAACAATTTTCATAAAAGGACATCGAAACACTCCAAATTTTTTTTTTTTTTTGTGTGTATAGTTTTTGGTTTTTACGATCGATTTGTAATTTTTATTTGCATCGGTTTGAATTTGACCACTTCACACAAAAAATATCGTAAAATGTAATTATTTTCTTAACCTGGACAAACTAAGTTAACAAGTTATTGACTTAAAGGTTACAAAGAGCTGGGATTTGTAGAGCAGGGAAAGAGAGGAAGAAGGTTTGATGTGCATGGAGCTATTCTTGGGCTTGAGAAAAAATGCGTCAGAAAAGAGAAACTAGATTGCAATGAATAAAAAATGCCATTATGTTTATGTGATAGTGTGTGAAGAGAGAAATGTTTAGTAATGTCTTTAAGTAGCAAAAAGTTAGAATTTTTTGTGAGTTTTTACATGTACAAGGTGTGAGTTATATCGATTATGCACTAATGCACCATTTGTAAAAAAAAATTAAATTATCATGCAATTTTGTTTTGTTCATATGTAATACATGAACTAAACAAGTGGTTAGACTCAAATGTTTAGTGAGTTTTGGTTAAAGCATATCTTTTTGGGATATTTTAATTTTAATTTTAATTTTAATTTTAATTGACATAACTATTAATAAGATTTTATTTATTTTTAAATGATCTTTAAATTATCAGAATAACATCAAAGTGTGTGTGACCATGAATAACAACAAAATTATCAAGTTATGAAAAAGTTCAACATTTCAATTCGGTCGACATTTCAATTTACTTGTTATTCAATAGCAACTTCACTTATAGTTGTTTGTTTTTTCTCTCAATTTCATAGCATATCTTTCTTAAATGAGATACGTTATATGAACACAATAAGGTCCATCAAAAATACGACACCATACTCTCTCCACTCACAGCAGAGGTACCGAAACCGAAACGTGCTAAATATGCTAAAGAAAAAAAGAAAAAAAGTGTAATTTTATTATATTTTTGTTAGAAAAATGTGTTTCAATAACATTTTTCTTCTTGAATTTATCTCTAATCAATTCTTCTGATGAAATTATGGATGTGTTTGTTTTAGATTTAAAAAAATAGATTTTTTCGTTGTATTTTTGAAAATGGATTTTGTGAAATTGTTTTCAAAATATTACAAGTTTTTTTATATTCATTTTTTCTAAATTGAAACACTAATTTTGACATCATATAACATAAACATACATTATTGAATAACAAAACATAGTCAAAATCACAATTTTTTGAAAAAAATTGTATTTCAAAAATGATTTTTATGAAAATCTATTTGAAATAGCTTCAAAAATGATTTTTTTGAAATTTTGATATCCAAAAAAAAATTTCAATAAAATGATTAAATACCTAAAATGACATTTTAAGAATAACTATTCAAACCAAATTTTGATTTGAAGCTTTTATAAAAAGTTTCTTTGTAAATTTTTTTTACACAAAATTATATAACACTGTAAAATCTATTTTCAAAAAAAGGCAAAACAAACGCACCCTATAATAGGGTTGACCTAGACATCAAATTCCAAAACTTACCATTAACACACATACACATTATTAAATTAAAATATTTGCAAGTAAAAGCAGAACACTTCATTCTTGCACAAGATTAAGAACTTTTCAAAAGAAAAAGCATGTTCTTTCTTTGTTTATGTAGTGGCAGGCACAAACTAGGAACAAAGAAACCAAGAATAATGTGAGGAACAACGCTACATTGCATTCCATGGCATAATAACTTGTTTTAAATAGAATAAGATTCTACAAATTAAAGAAGAATCATTTTTATCATATGAAAATGCTAAAACAGCTCATAATCATAAACCTTTTTAGCTCTCTCAAAGTTGTAAGATCTACATACTTTTAATCTTTTGCTAGCTCATTCATACTATTTTGGATTTGAACACCATCTCTCTCTTTCTCTCTCACTCTCTTCTTCTTATCTCATAGATTTCATGACAGTGAAGGCAAGCTCTTAATAACTATGTTTTGTCTCTTTCTCAAGTTTTTCATAAATAGCAAATTTTTAATAATTTTTCTTTTGTTATATGGCAGCATTTTTGTATGGTGATGAGGATCAATATTGACTGCAATGGTTGTTATAGAAAAGTGAAGAGAGCCCTTCTTGGAATGCCAGGTTAGACATAATTGATCAAAGTACTATAAGCAAATAAGTAAATTTAAGTTCAGATTAATTAAGAGAAATAAAATCACTCTAATTTTATCAATTGGTTTTTTAATTTTTTTTAAATTTTTTTTTGTATAATTTTATATAAAATAATCCTTTTCATTTATGCCTGTTTTTAATTCGAAACAAATATTACTTTTTCATTAATTTTCATGATATTTATTTCGACATTAAGTCCGCTGCACGTCTTTTAGGAAGTATAATCCCCTTCAAAACAATATGAATTTTTTGGTGTACTGGAAAAGTAGCCCCCACATCAAGACTAAGGGACTATATGGTCTATTAGACCTCGAGTTTGACATATATTTGGCCCCTACTTTCGTACCAATATTCTGACTTCTGATATACAATCCATTTTAAATTTTGAGTAGTTTTATCATTTGTACAAGTACATCAGTGAGTTATTGTACCATTTTTTTTCTAGTATCATTTTCTTAACACTAATCAATCATTTTCTAGTTTTGAAATTGAGAATTATGTACACTACATAGCTTTATTTATTTCTCTTTGGTTTTAATTGCTTCTAGAGTTGGAGAGCCATTTCCTAGAGAAGAAGCAAACAAGAGTAATTGTATGTGGCAGTTTCATCCCTCAAGATGTTGCAATCAAGATAAAGAAAAAGACCAATAGAAGAGTTGAAATATTGGACATACAAGATTTGAGTGAAAACAATGATGAAAATGTTGAAGATCAAAAACCAATTACTAGCCCCCAAAAACCAATTGAAAGAAACATGTTTGGTAGCTTGATAGAAACAAAGAGAGATATGCCTCCTCTCAATCATAGAGTTCACTACACATCAACTGTCTCTTATATTTAAAGACCAAAATGAGTATAACTATCATTTTGAGTGATAATTTTCCTACTTTATAATCGCATTTTATTATTTTTAAGTGTATTTAGTATACTTGGAAATATAGATTAGTTTACTTTGCTCATGGCTTTAAGCCTTTTTTGATTTATGTTTTGTTCTTAGAAATAGGAATTGTTATTCAATTTTCTTTGGGCTAAATTTTGGCTCAATGTGTGAAAGACCAATTTTTGAAATTTACAGCTAATAGCTAACTCATTAGCTCATAATTTCATATTTATGTGAAATTTAAATCAAATTCGTTTTTAATTTACATTTCTTGGTTAATTCAACTTCTAATTTACTAGCTACTAATTTAATCCATTAATTTATTAAGTGTCACAACTAATTCATCTTCTATCTATACTCATCATCAACCAATCTTTAGTGAAAAAAGGAGCCTCTAATTAATCTCATTAAAAAGAACAAAATAATTTCTAAAATAGCCATTATTTTAAAAACAAGATAATAAAATAGCAAAAGCACTAAGAAAAAAGTAATCATTATTTAAAATTTTAACTTTTATTACTTCAAATAAAAAAGTGAAGCACCCTCTCAAAACAAGGAAAGTACCTTCACATATTATATAACACCATACTAATATATAACATGGATATTTTATTAACCCATATATTCAACTCATATATACCTTTTACATGACACATGATAAGGTACATTACACATGAAGCAAATTACACAAACTAAAAGTTATAAATACACATTTATTATTAATCATAATATCATATCATATATGCATGTATCCATCCATACATACATAGATATTAATCATGATGATGATCATCTAGTGTCCAGTACATGATCCAGTACCAGGTAGCTTCTCCTTAATCTTATCCATAATCCCTTTCTTCTCTCCATGTTGTTGCTGATCTCCATGATGATCATGAGCACCACCACTAGCTCCATAACCAGTTGTTCCTGTCCCAGTTCCATACCCTGTTCCTGTTGTTCCATGTCCTGTTGTTCCTATTCCAGTACCAGGAATTTTCTCCTTAATCTTATCAACCATTCCTTTCTCACCATGTTTTTGATGACCATACTCAGTGCTTCCAGTTCCACCATATCCTACTCCAGTTCCACCACCACCAGTAGCGCCATAACCGGTTGTTCCATGTCCAGTTCCATAACCTGTTCCTGTTCCGGTACCGGGAATCTTCTCCTTAATCTTGTCCATCATCCCTTTCTCTCCATGCTGTTGATGACCATACTCAGTGCTTCCGGTTCCGCCATATCCGGTTCCTGTTCCATATCCTGTTCCTGTTCCGGTACCAGGAATCTTCTCCTTAATTTTATCCACAATTCCTTTGTCTCCATATTGTTGCTGGTTTCCATGATGACCATACTCGGTGCTTCCAGTTGTTCCATATCCTACTCCTGTTCCACCACCACCACCGGTGGTGCCATAGCCAGTTGTTCCATACCCTGTTCCAGTTCCTGTGCCAGTTCCATACTCTGTTCCAGTTCCACCAACATTGGTACTTCCATAACCACTTCCAGTGTTGGTGCTTCCATAATCAGTGTTTGTTCCATAACCACCTACACCACCTATATTAATCACATATAAAAGTTAATTATACTAATTAATTAAACTATATATTCTATTAAATTAGATAAAATTATAACATAAAAAAATATATTTAATTAATATTTAATTTTAATTATAAGCTTTTTTTAAAAAAAAACGCTTACGAAACAACTTATTTGTCTTTCCAAATAGAGACTATATTATAACTATATATTCGGCCACATCTCATGGCAACTCACCTCACTCTCACTTTTTTATATGATATATTGATAATTTTTATAGTTAATAATATAAAACTATTTTTTGGAAAATTTTGTTATTCCATTTTGTAAGATACTTCCAAAGTTCACTGCACATTAAATAATTTTTTATAAAATACCTTTAATTAAATAAAGAAAAATATAAGATCAATATTTATCTTTTAATAATTGAAGAATAATTATTAAAAAAATGTATATTATATATTAACAAATTTAACTCTTTATCAGTGTATATCATTAAGTAATTATCAATGTAGTACCTGT